>JAQOWZ010000025.1:3217453-3606897 GCA_035578165.1 Stenolophus ochropezus
ATTTGGAGGAGTGGCCGCACTGTGTACGTTATGTATATAAATGTATGTATTATCAATTTTTTTAAAAAATATTGTAAATTAATATTATTTAACAAAATATTTTAAATTAATTAATTTTTCTTTTGTTACAGAACTGAAAAAAAAAATTTTGTTATTTCATAATTGTGTGTTCTTCTTGTTATCACTCCTAATATTCCCAAACAATTTCATAGCATGTGAGTATAAATAAATATATTTTTCTTTTTTTTTGGTAGTCACAATCATGAGTCTACAAAACAATGAAGTATCAAGTACAAATAATTTATATCCAATATGTGGAACACCACAAGATTCAAACGATGACGCCCGGTATTGCTATGAAATCGTATTTTATTGTTTAAACCATGCTTGGCTAGGAGATGAACGAATTATGGACGTGGGACCTTTAAAATTATGTGAATATTGTTTTCGAGAAAATTCTATAGATAGAACTTGGGTTACTGAGCCCAAATTTGTATATTTTTATAAAAAAGAATGTCATAATATAAATTTACATGAATTAGAAACTATACCACAAGACTACTATCGTTGTCATAATTGCAAATGTGAATTATATACATCATGGAATAAACAATAATGTGCCAGACAATAATAATGAACAAGAGAAAAGGTATGTACTATTTATTAAAAGAAAAAATATTGTATTATTTAAATTTTTACTTTTTTCACAGATTTATTTACACCTCACACACACACTCAGCGTTCTTATAAAATTCACCAAGTACGAGACATCAGGCAGAGGGATAGTCGCATTAGGACATTGTATACTTTTAACATGTATCTCAGCAGATTTTACTGTGATAAAGCGTACTCTGTTTTAAAAAATATAATAAATAAAATAAAAATGTATATAAACAATTGTAATTTTGAATTGTGTACAGATATAAATCATTCTAATTGTTGTTGTCCCACATAAATAAATATAAAAGATAGAAAAATTGAGAGGGTGGCAGGGGCAGAGGAAGATGGCGGCAGGGGCGGAGAGAGAGGGTTGCAGGAGTGAGATCTATATTATTTATCTGAACTATACACACACACAAACACACACACAACGCATGTGAGTTGCATAGATAAAATTCAACAGAACAACAGCAGCATACAGCGCAACACACGCATGTGGGTTGCATACAACCTAGGCGTGCGAACACTAGCTTAATACTAAGACCGGAAGCGGAAGTGGGCCAGAAACCGCCGATTATACCTACTGAAATTTTAATATCCTTTTAAGTTAGTTTTGTTTCTTCGGTTTTTCTACTCGGAAATAATATAAATTGTATTAAAAAGTATTTGATGTTACGTTATCAATATGATGTTTAAGTGGGGTGCAATTGTTAGAAGTTCCAATTTTACAACAACAAAAATACCAAAAACCGTTTAACAATATTTTATATTATTAAACTGTTTTCGATATTATAATAGGGCTATTGTTAACAAAAAGTATAAAAATGCTATTATTAAATATTTGTGATATTAGAGCAAATTTCAATAAAGAAATAAGAAATTGTACGATTTGAAATAAAGGTACTTGAAAATGTTAGCAGCGCTGATTTTTAATACGTGTTTTGTTAAGTTTCTTAACTACGTTTGGTATTGACTAGAATTTTTATAAATATTTCTCTGATCTCATATATGGTTTAAACAATTCGAATATATTCAATATCACATGTATATAGAACAAATTTTATTTATTTCAATTTGACAGTCTATTTAAGAAATAAACATTTTTCGAAATATGAGTTATAGTAATATTTTGTAAATTATTTATAATATAAAACATGACAAAACTAATTGTACCTATTAATTAACTATGATAATATGGTAATATAATATCAATAGTAAAGTATAAGATTCAGCAGAAGAAAAGATGATTTTTTAAGAAATCAAAATTACATATTTGAATTTTCAATAATTCATAACTTGTTATCAGATAATTTAATCTTCTACTCGGTATCTACTCAGAAGTTTATTGTTTAAAATATATAATATAATTATACATAATAATTTTTAAACGAAAGATATACATGTTTAGTTATTACTAAAGTATTTACAATAAGTGTAAATAATTTATCTAATTATATTGTTTGGAGGTAAATCATTTAGTTTGTTTTTTAAACTGAAGTAAATCAATTTCATAAAAATCAAACATTAAATTAATTTAACAAAAAAGAGGGCGAATAATTCAGAATAAATACATCTCTCTCCGCAACTAGGACCACCAATTACGCTTTCAGGTTGTAGAAAAATATACTATTCGGTAATGCCGAATATTTGGTTAAGATTTCGCCGAATATTCGGTTAAAATTTTGCCGAATATTCGTTATTCGGTTATTCGAATAAACTGCTATTTGTCACATCACTGATATAAAGTACATAAATGAAAATATATGATTTATTCAAAAAGGCCAATATTACAAAGTTGAATTTTAAAAAATTTATAAGTATATGTAAGATAAATGACAAAATATATTACGATGTAACAATGTTTTTTATGAAATGCTTGATATATAAAAACAAATATTAATGAAAAAATATGCTACTGTATGATTTGAAATGAAGGTATATGAAAATGTTTAGAAACGCTGATTTTTAGTACGTGTTTCGTGAAGTTCCTTTGCATTTGTTGGTATTTTACAGATTTATTTGTATTATTTTTCACTTGTCGCACATTGTTTAAGCAGTACGCATTTAGTGAATATCACTGTGATTTTGAACGGTTTTTATTTGTTTCAATTATAAATATTATTTGGATCATACACAGATTTTCTGTAATACTCCAATTACATATTATTGAGTGTTGTGCATTTCGAAATTTTTGGGTGGAAGAAGAATTTTGTGTGCAGGAGCTAAAATATTTTTATATGTTTGTATATATATATATATATATATATATATATATATATATATATATATATATATATATATATAGCATTATAAACAGTTAATTTATAAAAAAGGAGAAATGAAAATTATTTTCATATAAAGCCGTTTTTGTTAATAAATTTTGAAACTTGTTCAGAGCTCACATTAATGCGAGAAAAATAATATATATTTGAAAATATGAATAAAAAAGAAATAAAATTTAATATATGATATGACTGTATTTATTAATGTTTAGAGCCGCTGGTTTTGACCTGGATGTTAGAGTTTCGCAGCAATGATTGGAATTATTTTACATAGCAAAATTATTTATCAGTTTATTTATCGCTTTTCGCATATTGTATAAGGAATAAGAAATCGATTAAAAAAATATTTGATTTAATTTGACATATTATTATTGTCATACGCATTATTTGAAGAACTGCAATACAGTATTATTGAGTGCTGTACATTTTAAAAGAAAATTAATAAAAATTGTAATGTAATATGGAAAGAAATTCGTAATAAATACATACTTAATATTTACAAATGAACAATTACTGAAATGCGAATAACTGAAATCATTTAAAAATGTTGTATTATTTTAAGTATGATATTAATGAAATAAATATGTTGGAAAAATATATCATTTTAAATATACTTCTCATTTTATTAATAACAAATTTTTATGTTTTCGCATATTGTTGAATTGGTACGTGTATAATCAATATGATTTTTGTTTTAATTGTACATATAATTTAAAAATATTTAAAAGAAAATTATTACAAATTATTATTAATTACGATTACTATTATCAGTAGGGTAAAATCTATCTCACGACGGTCTAAACCTAGCTCACATTCCCTATTAGCGCGTGAACAATCCGACGCTTGGGGAGTTCTGCTTCGCAATGATAAAAAGAGCCCAAGGATCAAAAAGCGACGTCGCTATGAACGCTTGGCTGTTATAAGCCAGTTATCCCTGTGGTAACTTTTCTGACACCTCTTGCTGAAAACTCTTCAAGCCAAAAGGATCGATAGGCCGTGCTTTCGCAGTCTCTGTGCGTACTGAACACCGAGATCAAGCCAGCATTTGCCATTTTGCTCTACGCGAGGTTTCTGTTCACACTGAGCTGGCCTTAGGACACCTGCGTTATACTTTGACAGATGTACCGCCTCAGTCAAACTCCCCACCTGGCAGTGTCCTCGAATCGGATCACACCGGGGTATATAATGACAAATTCACATAAAGTCACACAACCAAAACCAACACATCCAATAAACATAATAAACACACATACATAAAATGCATGCGCGCACACCTAAAATGCCATCAAATGTATACAGTATATAATTAGTAAACATAAATGTTTCAATGTCACCCACAAGATGTTTGAATCAAGAACAACGTAAACATTAGATGACGAAGCAAACTAAAGTACGAGGTTCCGCTTTACCGAGTAAGTAAAGAAACGATGGAATTAGTGGTATTTCACCAGCGATAAAATATCTTAAATATATAATAACTCCCACTTATGCTACACCTTTCATGTCTCCTTACAGTGCCAGACTAGATTCAAGCTCAACAGGGTCTTCTTTCCCCGCTAATTTTTCCAAGCTCGTTCCCTTGGCAGTGGTTTCGCTAGATAGTAGATAGGGACAGAGGGAATAAAACATCAAGAGTTATTCTCTTACAGTCATTTCGGCTACTCGCCGTCAGTAGATATGATATGCGTTCAACAAGCACAAAACGGTGAATAAAGACCAGTACAAAAAGGAATAGTGGCTAAGTACATCGAAAGATATGGGAATAAAAAATAGAATAAACATTTGTTACCGTGTACGTGCCCATTCTCTTCGAAAGAAGGCAGAATGGATATTCTATCCACCTTTCAATGTGTCCGTAACAATCTCCTCCTGAGCATGTAGACTTAATTTGATTGCTGCCGCTAATGTTTGATTAAGAGGACACCAGATTCCTCTGGCGCCGACAATGCAAGGGGCTATTAAAATATTCTTACTATTACCGTAGGTTTTCCTAATTCCACCAATAACTAAGTCACGACCCGACCAATACGGTGGAGGAGACAGAATCCACTTGCTACTGACGGCACTGGAAAGTTCGTTCCCTGAATAGCCTTTATCCAGATCCACAGCTACATGGTTTTTATGCTGTTGGGTTGTGGCGAAATGACGTGTCAGCTTCTCTAAACGCGCCAAACCTTTTTGTGCCTGAGAGCAAGAAGCGGCAGCAAGAATAAACTTATCTACAAACTTAAGTTTGTTCATTTTATTTCGTAAAATAATCGGAATAGAGATTTCCAACTGAATGAGCCCTAATCCGCCGTCCCGTGCTTTGGCATAAAAGAACGAGTTCGACGTCGATCTTGGAATGTGGAGAAATTTTTTGGCGCAATTTCGGAAAACTGAATCGCATTGGCGGAGAGTTTGACCAGAAATGCTGGGATACTGGAGGTTAGTTAGAGCCCTGGGAAGGATGTATTTTGACAGTACTAGCAGTTTTTGTTGTGGCTTTAGCGGGGCTTTAAGTAGATTTGCAATAGCGATTTTAATAGAATTTAAATCAACTTTTTTAATTCCAGTAAAATCAAAGTTCTGACCCAAGTATTTGATGGTGTCCCCAGGAGTGACCGGTTTGATGGGATTGCCACAGATTTGGAACGTAGGTGTTGTTTTCATGTATAGTTTTTTTTTCCTTTTGGGAACACGTTCAGCACATAGAGCCGTGCATTTTTTCACGTTTACCTCCAAACCTCTATCGACTAGAAAATCCTGTATGGTGTCCAGAGTACACTGGGTCTCGTGGATGGAAGGACCCAAAACAATCAGGTCGTCGGCATATGCAATGGCAGCGACCTTACAACCTTCAAGCATGACGCCAAAATCATGGTTAATCTTACATAGGGCTTCATCCATGATTAAATTAAAAATAGGTTGTGATAAAGGGTCGCCCTGCTTGACTCCTCTAGACATCCGTATCATGTTTGTACTCTGGCCACCACACGAGATAACCGTGGCAATATCCCGATACATGTTACACACTAGTCTAACCGGTCTTTCGTGAACACCCACCCTTCGGAGCGCGCGTGTAATACTATGCGCCGAAACCGAGTCGAAGGCTTTTTTTTAGATCTATAGCTACGACATTGTAAGGTTAGGCTCACTGCCTGCAATCCTTAATTAGGTTCTGCAAAAGTAAGGTGTTGGCAAGACAACTATCAACGGAACGAAAGCCTTTCTGCGCACAGTGTATTGAAATTTTACTTAATCACTTAGCGATGATCTTATTGAAAGACCGCAGAATGAGGGAGGATACCTTAATGAGCCTTCAGTTGCCAACACCCTTAGGGTCACCTGATTTAGGAATAAGAGTTGTTCTACGTTCCAGAAACTGTGATGGGACTTGACCAGTAAATAACATAATATTGAAAAGCAGCACAAGCATTCTGGGGTCAATTTTTTGCATAGCTTCCACGCCGACCTTATCGAGAGCCAAAGATGCGCGTATACTCCTTCTCAATTAAGTCAATTGGAAGCAATGAATTGATTGCATCAGGAGAAGACGATTTAAAAAGTAGATCTACAAGGGATTTCTTATCCTTTTTGTAGAGCTCCCGCCAACGCTTGTAGGCATAGGGTCTGGCGCCCGACACTATCAACCTGTCAACGACCGGCGAACTGAACAGACGTGCGAAATATCGCTCCGCATGACTTTGTTCTAAGTTGTGCTACAGAGTACATAAAACTTCAAATTTTAGTGTGATTACGTGTAATAAGTGCTGCGATAAGTGTTATATGTTTTTGTTTCGGTTTTATTGCTCCATTTTTGTGAAAACTGTGAGTATTTTAAGTTTTGGTTTTTCACACTTTCATACTTCATTTCCAGTTGTACGGATAATGTGATCATCGGGAAATTTGTTTGTCTTAAATAGTTTAATTTTATCTAGCGATTGGTGAAAACGCGAACCTTCTATTTGCTCTGGTTCTTAAGTAGAGCAACACGTGCTACATCGGAATTTCTAAGATTTACACATTTTAACAATAGTTTTCTCTAAATCGGATTGCACCATTGAATTTATATCTTTAATACGCATCTTTTGATGTATCTCATGTTGATCTGGTTAATGTGGTTTTTAAGTAGAGCAACACGTGCTACATCGGAAATTCTAAGTCTTTCATATTTTAACAATAGTTTTCTACAATTTAAATTATACCATTGAATTTATCTTTTCAAAACGCATCTTTTGGTGTATTTCATGTTGATCTGGTTTATATAGGTTTTAAGTAGATCAACATGTGCTCGATCGGAATTTGCCGCTTTTCCAAGTAAGATCGAACTTTTCTGAAAAATCTATGCACACCACTCAATTTGTCTCACTTATATTTACATTCTGATATATTAATTGCTGATCTAGCTGTTATCGTTTCTAAGTAGGTCAGCACGTGGTAGATTGGAATTTGGTTCATCCTGGGCGGCCCTTAACTTTTTCGGAAATTTTGATTATACTTTTGCAATTGTCTAATTATTACCTACATTTTGATATATAATACGTATTGCTGGCTGTTAAAGTTTTAAGTAGAGCAGTATTTGCATTTAATTGAATTTAGACATTAACTCAGTATCTGGATAACTTACATTTAAATAAACTGCACCATGAAATCCGTGGCGAAACACCTTTCCTTTTGACATCCTTCTTGTCGCTTTTGCATGATATATCGTAATTAGATCATTTTGTTTTTCTGCTCCATTTTGCCGGCTAAGAGCCCATTTCTGGCCTTCGCCTATTCACCTTTCGCCTGATCTCTCTGTGCTTGTTATGTTGACGTGTTTTTTATACCATTTTTGTGGTTTATTCCAAAGTAGAACAGTTATCTGGAGCAGCGTTTGTATTGGTTTATTTTCAAGTTTAACCTGGCTTTTTATAGTATGTGTGCTCTAGTCTTTTCTTACAACGTTTTAATAAGGTTGTGTTCTAGAAATTTTATTATCCTACGTGTTTTTTTACCTCTTTTAGCGAAAATTAGAGCAGTGATTTCTATAGTTTACCTTATTGTCAAATTTAGATTCTAATAGTATCAAACGCTTCTTCTAGTCTACTGTAATGCTTGTATTAAGTGCCATTTCTTTTACTTTAATAACTTAGTAGTTTTTACAGTCATTTTACAAAACTAGAGCACCGGCTATTTTTCGCTTCCCTGTACCTTTTTAAAAGTTTTTTCTTTAATTATTGATAGAATACAATAGGCTTTACACATTTTGATATTAATTCAAAAACTTTATAGAATTCTAGTGAGATTTTGGACTTTGAAAATTTTAAGTAGAGCAGTTCAATAACTTCTCTGTCAGTTAATATATTTTAATATTTTTTTTCCTTCATTATTGATTATAAATAACAGGCTTAATACATTTAGATGCAGATTTAGTAAATATACATATTTTATGTAATTACAAAATTTTTGGTGGTCTTTTGGACTTTGAAAATTTTAAGTGAAATAGTTTAATAAAATATTAAGTATCTTCTGATAACTGCTACTCATCCATAACCCTTCCAAGAGGCTACAAGAAAGCTGCCTACGTCGTTGTAGCACTTTTGAACTCTCAGAAGCAATCAATAGTTCAAATAAGATATTGATTTTTGCTAGTACGAAAGTATTCACGTTAAGTTAAAGGTCTTATTAAAGTATCACAGCTTTAACAAATAAGGTTTTACATCTCAACTCTGTTTAATTTGATGACTGGAAATTGTGTATCTCTACTAGATAGCAGATACCCTAATTGACTTCATCTATTATATAAGTCGCCACTATTACTTATCTCAAAAACATAATGGTATAAGATATGATCTAACTTCACGTATATCCTTCGTAGTTTAACTTGTGTTTTATTTTTCTCTCTCGTGTTTTGTTTTCAATTAGGAATACAATTCCTATTATTTGTCTGTTTCTTTATTTGACAACTAGCCTTGGCAATTAAATTCTCTCTACTGCCCGTCTATGTTTATTTCTGTACATGTCAATAAATAAAGTTGTTTTAAATAGCGATGTTTCCCATCTGTTCCCTGACTTCACGGATTTGACAGGAAAGGATTCGGAATCAAACGAAAGGATTTATTTTAATCTAATTGACAGTAATCCGAGTAACTTTCCAAATTGCAGCTGTTTCCCCTTTTATGTATGCATTCATGCTTGCAGCTTAGGTACATCGAGGGAGCTGCAGTGAGCTGCCTCTCCAGAGTCTGTTGCCTTACGCTGTTTCTCTAGGGATCTGCTGCGTCTGCTGCGTGTTTCCAGATATCTGATGCGTTCTACGTGGGGTCTCCAGAGATCTGCAGCGTTCTACACTGGTCTACAGAGATTTGCGGCGTCCTACGTTGGTCTCCAGAGATTTGCAGTGCTCTACACCGATCTCGCTTTGTTTGTTTTCCGTTTTTTTTTTGTTTTCTTCTTTTCGGTCTGATCTGCGATTTCTCTTTGTTTTTGGACTGATCCTGCCGACTTCTAGACATGAGGGTTCCCTTGTGTCTGCAGAAGTGTTCTTAAAAATGAGGCTGGGTTGAGGAAGCACAAGCGCTTGCATTGTAAAGTCGATCGATTGCCCTTAGAACCTCTTATTCTCAAATGCCCCGACTGCGACGCCATGTTTGTCAAACTGTGTAGCTTACGGCAACATCGGCAGCATGTCCATATCGCTAGCTACAATAGGGATATTTGGAAGTAAGAGCGTCATAGTTACTCCCACCGTTTACACTGGACAGAAATCACATAGTGTTAACACCCGTTGGGGCCATAGCAAAGCTTTGTTTTAATTAGACACTAGGCGTGGGTCGAACTCAAAACGCTGGGAACTTGGGTGCTGGGAACACAAATAAATAGAACTCAAAATAGCAGCAACTAATACGGTGCGGAATATATAAAAAGCATAACACCTTTCCTATTGATTACTTTGTAAAACGGTTTGGGAAAAAAGTTTGTAGAATTTTTAGATCTACAACATTTATTTGAAACATTTTTTTGTGAAATGAAAAACATTTTTGAATAGCTCTGTTTGAATAGAATATATGGGATACGATGCAGAATTTTCTAAATCAGCATATAATATTACTTCATAACAAAGTTATGATTTTTTGAAAAAATCCTATTTGAATTCTGCTTTTTATGCCCTGTTTAATTTTCTGCTATATTAGTACAACTATTGTTTTAGTGTATCTTAGAGTACTTGGAGCAATTTCTGCTGTAGACTGCTGTGTATTTTATAATAATATTCACGTAAACTTATATTTTCATGTTCTATTGAATTGTTCAGTATTTTCAACAATTGACTTATTGTATCTATATGGTTCAAGTTCTACTTTTCGTTTCATGTCTCACTTAATGTGGTATTAATAGACCTTAAAAATATTCTATTGTATTATAAATATTAGTATTTAATAATTGTAAATGAGAAAGTTATGATTTTATGACAAAGCTTTATGTTATTTGTGGTTCACAGTTATGTTCATTGTTGTTTGTTGGCACGTTCTGTATTATATTTATTAAAAGCTTTATTAACATCCCCTCCTGGTAAAGCTCTATACACGTGATCTACGTAGACATGTATAAAATTAAAAATATTCTTATTTCATTCCTATTGGTCCATTTGAAAAATAGTATAAGGATTGATTTTACTACTTGTCATAGTCTACCATGTTGTGTATAAAAAAAAGTTTAAATTGTTTTGCTCCTATTTCTAACGATTGAAAGTTAGATTTTTTTTATCGGTCGGTAGACCTTGATAATTTTCTATTATAATATAAATATCAGCATTCAATATTTTTACATAACAAAGTTATGATTTTTTAAAAAAATCTTATTTGAATTTTGATATTTTATTTCCATTTATCGCCCAAATTATAAGCCTGTTGTGATTTACCGTTATGTTCATTGTTGTTTGTTGTCACATCCTGCATAAGATATATTTAAAAACTTTTTCAATATCTTTTTCTGGTAAGGCTCTACATACGTGATCAACATAGACATGTATAAAATTTAAAAAAATCTAATAGCATTCCTATTGGTCCATTTAAAACATGGTATAAGGATGGAATTCTATGCTTGCAATGCTCTACCATATTGTGTACAAAAAAATAGTATAAATTTATCTTTTATATTTTGCTCCTATTTCTAACAGTTGAAAGTTAGATTTTTTTATCGGTTGGTAGACTTTGATAATATTCTCTCCTAATATAAATATCAGCATTTAATATTTTTACATAACAAAGTTATGATTTTTTGAAAAAATACTATTTTAATTTTGATGTTTTATTTCCATTTATCGCCTAAATTATAAGCCTGTTGTAGTTTACCGTTATGTTTATTGTTGTTTGATGTCACATACTGCATAATATATATTTAAAGACTTCTTTAATATCTCTTTCTGTTAAGGCTCTACATATGTGATCATCATAGACATGTACAAAATTCAAAAAATTGTAATTGCTTTCCTATTGATCCATTTAAAACATGGTATAAAGATGAATTTCTCTGCTTGCAATGCTCTACCATTTTGTGAACAAAAAATGGTGTAAATTTATATTTTATATTTTGCTCCTATTTCTAACAATTGAAAGTTAGATTTTTTTTATCGGTCGGTAGACCTTGATAATATTATGTTGTAATATAAATATTAGCATTTAATATTTCTACATAATAAAGTTATGATTTTTTGAAAAAATCCTATTTGAATTTCGATAATTTATTTCCATTTATAGCCGAAATTATAAGCCTGTTGTGGTTTATCTTTATTCTTCACAATTATTTATTAAAACAAAATGTACATTTCAACTACACTGTAGTCATCTTCACATTTAGCTAGAATCAATGGTTACGATCCTAAAATTATCCAAAAATTGATTAAAAAACAGAAATCTAAAAAGTTATTAAAACAAAGTACAACTTTTCAAGAAAATAAAACAGAGAAAAAATATTGTAAACTCACATACGACAAAAACATAGAATACAAATTTTCAAACCTCTTCAAAAAATTTAATGTAACTTTAGCATTTAGCAATAAACAAATAATTAAAAACCACCTTAATAACAATTTAGATAAAAACAATAAATTAGAATGTTCAGGAATTTACTCCATCACTTGTAAATCATGCAAACAAATTTATATAGGACAAACAAAAAGGAAAATAGATACAAGATTTAAGAAACACATGTGTCGTACTAAATGTAAAAACATATATAATTCTGCCATAGCCCTACATACTCATAATACTGGACACAAATTTAGTATAGAAGATGTAAAATGTGAAAAACCTAGTAAAGATCCAAATTTAAATATGTTAGAAGCCATCTTCATGAAAAAACACAAAAACAATTTACTTAATACAGATCTCTCCCCACTTGACCACCCCCTCCTGATTTTGATTTAGTAAAGTATAAATTAAACTGTATCCAACAAATTTGTATATTTGTACAACTGAAGATGACTGCAGTGGAGTTGAAATGTACATTTTGTTTTAAAAAATAATTGTGAAGAAAAGGAACTAGTGTTTATAAAATAATTCTCATATATTTTTCCTTCACGTTAACTCAAACTAATTATTAGTGTATTACATATTTATTGTACATATTTATTTATGAAAGAAATATGGACATTTTGTGTTTGAAACTTTATTTAGCATCTCTTATCTTCAATGAGAATGAGAGGTAACGTTAGAGAATGATAATGTAACAATTATTTCATATGTATATTTTTTTGTTATTTATAATACTGTGCAATTACATAGTTATTCAAAAAAGTATGAAGAATCGAAATTTTATAAATATTTATAATTTCTTATTGGAATATAAATATGTGATTGTAAAACTGTTATTTACAGAAAAAAAATCAAACAATTTGATTAATGAAATCGAAACTCATATGATATATTAATTATTATAAGAAGTTTACTTATAATATATTTAAAACTCTGTGTCTGAAATTCTTCTAACTTCTATGGACATTTTGTGTTTGAAACTTTATTTAGCATCTCTTATCTTCAATGAGAATGAGAGGTAACGTTAGAGAATGATAATGTAACAATTATTTCATATGTATATTTTTTTGTTATTTATAATACTATGCAATTACATACGAGTAGTTATTCAAAAAAGTATGAAGGATCGAAATTTTAGAAATATTTATAATTTCTTATTGGAATATAAATATGTGATTGTAAAACTGTTATTTACAGAAAAAAAAATCAAACAATTTGATTAATGAAATCGAAACTCATATGATATATTAATTATTATAAGAAGTTTACCTATAATATATTTAAAACTCTGTGTCTGAAATTCTTCTAACTTCTTTTTTTGACTTAAACACATTGTGCAAGTTCAAGATTGTTTATAAAATATATTGAAACATATATTTAAAATGTCTAAGTTCAAATTGGAAATCTAATATAGTTTTATAGAAGTTAGTTAGTGAAAATAATATTAACTGTTTTCGAAGCTTTCTTGTTTGATTGAAATGATTTTGAATTCGTTGTACATGCATTTATTATTTATTATAAAATATATGATAAAAATATGAAAAGGGACCAATGCTAAAGAATGTTTCTTTTCTTTCGAAATGTTCATGATATCAATGTTCTCATTGTACTGGTCATGATATGAAATAGTTTAACCAAGCTTTTCAATTTGAAATAGTTTTGCTGTTATCTATAGATTGTCAAGTAGATTTTCTGTTCGAATAGCAATTTTTAGTTAGATAGTGTTTGTACTATGCTTGCCTGGTTATAAAATAGTCAAACGAAAGTTTTCCAATTTAAATCATGTTAGTGGTATCCATACATGATGGAAAGAGAGCTAGTTGTTCTTATAAGACTCTTAGAAACACATAAATTTTACCTTTCCGATAGTATACTTTAGGAACATCTTGCAACATTTGGAATAGAAAAACTTGTTGTAAAGAAGTAATATTATAGCATCATTTAATAGTATTGGTTCTAATATCAATATAATATATGAATGCAGTTGATATAATATCTTTCACGACTACATTTATCACTTCCAAAGTCCTGCTTCACTTTCATCGAAATTGATTTTCATTTTAATCTGTAATACATAATCTGTATGTTAACAAAAGTTTAACATGATTCTTATAAGCTTTAATGAGTAATAACTCACCTTATAAACCTGTAAATAAAACGTACAATTCATTTAAAACAAAACAATTTGAAATTGACAGCTAGTGAGGTTATGACATCAACACATGCTCCGAATTATTTTAATCAATTGGAGTAATTTTATATATAAAATTGTAGTTTATAAAATGATAATAAATTCTGAATAAATACATACAGTGAAAACAATCAAATAGGAAAGAAAAATAAAATTTGTAAATCAATTTTCTATCAGAATTCGACCTCATGATCAAAACATAATAGCACAATTTTCCCCTGTAATTTTGATAAACTTTGTTCTAAAACAATTGTTAATTTGTTAAAAATTACAACTTTATAATATTATTAATACAAAACATGTTGCAGTAAGTAGGAATCTTATAAGAATATAAAAAATATTTTTTTATAGTGAAAGTACAGGTGTGATATCAGTAACAGTTATTTCGTGTGGACTTAAAAAAAAATGACCCTGTCCATGTATACGTGGTTTATAAGGATGTGTTGAAAGAATTATAAAATTAATGTATGACAATTATTTTTTAAACTATAAAAAACACAGTTTCTGTCCTGTTAATTATTTTGCAAAGTGGTAAAGGAAAAAATTCTTCGCAATTTGACTGTCTACAACATAGGGTAGAAAAGAAATGTGAAATAAAAATTAAATTTTTTTCGTAGTAGTAGAAAATTTTTTTTTGCAGGTACGGAAAAATTCTTTAAATAAAAGATTCTTACAATATTTTTTGCTCCAACTTTTGTTAATAACATTTTGTTTCTTAAGTGAAAAATAAAAAAGACGATAGCTTTGTTTTAATATATATATACAACACTCCATCATAGAGTCGGATTCCCCTAGTCCGTGCCAGTTCTGAGTTGATCGTTAAATAACGGCCGAAAAGGACACTCCGAACAGCTGATATTTGCATACCATCGTACTCGCGAAACCGTGCAGCAAGGAAGTTCCATGGGAGGTCAAGGCACGGGACCGAACTCGGATCATTACTGTATTTTATATATACCCGAAAGCATAATAAAAACAGAAATCACCTCGCCCAGGCCAGGCACGTTAACCGAAACCTACTTCGCAACCAAGCCCGACACGTCCCGATCCTCAGAGCCAATCTTTATCCCGAAGTTACGGATCCAATTTGCCGACTTCCCTTACCTGCATTATTCTATCGACTAGAGGCTCTTCACCTTGGAGACCTGCTGCGGATATGGGTACGAACCGGCGCGACACCTCCACGTGACCCTCTTCTGGATTTTCAAGGACCGAGGGGACGATCCGGACACAGCCGCAACTGCTGTGCTCTTCGCGTTCCAAACCTTATTTCCGTGCTAGAGGATTCCAGGGAACTTGAACGCTTATACAAAAAAGAAAACTCTCCCCGGATCTCTCGACGGCGTCTCCAGGCCACTATGGGTTACCCCGACGAACACTCTTACGAGGGTCCGACATTTTAAACGGTTTCGCTGTCGGATTCTGGAATAGGAACTGATTCCCTTTCGCCCAATGGGTGTTATTATAGAACAATATAATATGGTAAATAAATAATAATATCATTATAAAATCATATTTAAAAAATATATATATTATTATTAATTATATATATCACCATATATAAAATATCAAAAATTAACACACACCACATCAATATTGGTTTTCACCTAGGGCTTAGGATCGACTGACTCGTGTGCAACACCTGTTTACACGAAACCCTTCTCCACATCAGTCCTCCAGGGCCTCGCTGGAGTATTGGTACTACCACCAAGATCTGCACTTTAACTTAACGTTTGGTTCATCCCACAGCGCCAGTTCTGCTTACCAAAAATGGCCCACTTGATACTTATTGATTCAATCTCATAGCTTAACATAAGCAAGCCAGAGATCTGGACCCATTTAAAGTTTGAGAATAGGTTAAGGTCGTTTCATCCCCAATGCCTCTAGTCATTCACTTTACCGTATGAAACTCATAATAAATAATAATACAATCGAGCATCAGCTGTCTTGACAGAAACTTCGGATGGAACCAGCTACTAGATGGTTCGATTAGTCTTTCGCCCCTATACCGTTAGTTAACCCAAACGGCATCTTGTTAAACTCGTATTGCCCTTGGGTTGTTACGAATGCAGTATATTTCTTATGTTCTTCCGCGATGGGTATTTGATAATATCCAGATGCGAAATCTAGAACGAAAAATAACTTCTTCCTCACCAACTTTTCAAATACTTCGTCTATCATTGGAGCGGGTACTCGTTCCTTTTTTGTGATGGCATTTAATTTTCGATAGTCTATACAGAGTCTTTCTTCTCCATCTTTTTTTCCTGTAAGTATAACCGGACTGGCATATTCAGATGTCGATTCTCTTACTATTTCAGCCTGTAATAACTCTTGCACAATTTCTTGGATCTTTTCTCTTTGTGAACAGAGTGGTCTATAGGGACGATATTTAATTGGTTCCTTGCTTGTTAGTTTTATCTCCAGTTCTATTAAATTGGTAGAACCTATTTCTTGAAATGATTTCGCAAAACATTTTCGATTTCGATTAACGATTTCGTCCATTTTATCTTTGGTTTCTTTCTTTAAACTTTGTTCTATAATTAACTCATCGCGTTTAATTGTTGCTAACGATTTTATTATCTTAACTTCTCTGATAATATCCAATTTTCCATTTAGAACCGTTATTAAAATCCCTGGTTTATCTAGAGCAGAACGCCCTATAATCATGGATTCTTCTTGTGCTTCATTAGGTACAATCAATGTTTCAACTTCTATTGGGATTCCTTCCACGATAAGCAGTAAGATTTTGCTCCCTACTGCCATACAATGACCTTTTCGGAATTCTTTCAGTACTGTCGTCGATGGTAAGTATTTGATATTTAAACGATCAGCTTTGGATTGTTTCAGTGTTACGCAGTCGCTTCCTAAATCCACGAACGCTGTAAGTTCTTGTCCGTCTACCTGTAGCTTTCTCATAAAGTTGTTCCTTTTCTCTTCATTCTGTTTATCTTTGATCTTTTTCACCTCTCTTTCTCTTCTTGTGTCTGATGCTCGATTTCCTTTTTCGTTTTTCTTCGGACATCTAGCTATTAGATGTTCTTGACTCCCACAGATATAGCAACTCCGCTTTTCTTCTCTAGGGTTCGGGCTTTTACTGGCGTAATGCCCAGTTTCTCGACAGTTATAGCATTTTATTGGTGTCGGTGGGCGCTCACCTTCGGCATTTGTTTTCTTATCCCTGGGAACATTTCTCTCTGAATATGTTTCTCGTCGCACAATCCCTTCGTATTTACGGATTTTCTTCAGCAGATCTTCTACGTCACAAAAATCTTGCATGGCTAACGCGTTCATCATTTCACGATTATTCAATCCATTTTAATTACATATTTTATAAGCGACTCGTCCAGTATGCCTCCCCGCAAAGCTAAGGCTTTCATTGAAAACACGTACTCGTCGTACGTTTTATCTCTTCTTTTCTTTCTTTTCGTTAACGCCAAATGTATGTCTGCTTGGTCCATTTTGGTAGGAAAACTACGGGATAATCTGTTTTTGAAATTATCCCATGTAGAAATTTCTTCTAGGTTACATTCGACCCATTGTTTTGCGGCTCCTTTCAGTTTAGAAACTACGTGGGTTAATAGCATCGCGTTGCTCCAACCATATGCCCTGGCTACTCCTTCTACTCGCTGGATCAACCTTTCGGTTGTAAACCCGGTCAGCTTCGCTGGGTCAAAATCTGGTAGAAGTCTCTCTGCTAAATCTCTTTGAAACCCGCTTCCACCGTTAGTCCCTTCCAGCATCGACGCGCTTACTAAAGTCTTTTCGCGTTCTAACAATTGTCGTTCGCGGTCTAATAACTCGTGTTCTCTTCTCAAAAAGTCCCGTTCTCTTTCGATGTCGTCGTTATTCATTACACGAAATTCATTGTTGGTTTCATTTATTTCGTTTCGCGGCGTAGTGTCTACTCGATATGACGTGGAGTTCATAGTCGGGGTCATGTCCTTATTCGCGAGCACTTAATGTTCAAGATTTAAATCGGATTCGTTACCATCATCCAGTTTTGATTTATCCATTTTATGGAGTTCTAGCACGGACAAAAACAACCAAATTTAAAAATAGATTTTCACTGAATACGCCTCTGGCGCTCCACACACGCTCAGCACTACCGATACTTGTCTGTATATACGCGCACTCTGTGCTAAGAACGTCAGAACGCAATGCACGCGAATTTCAACCTTATTGTCTGTATATTGACGTGCTCTTCACGACGCATACACGATACACGCGATTTTCGCCCTTACGTTCGTCGACATGCACTTCATGCAATATACAAAAAGGATGTACTTACAAATCTTTGCGATTCGGTCTAATATGTCCGTTATTTCTGCAGAAATCTATGCACTTCACATTTCTTTATTTTGAACTAAATATCCACACTCATTTTAATGTCCACGAACACATGTTGATGCTAACTATCACCGGTATGAACTTTTGTTATTTTAAAGTATCCCACCGCTGCTATTGTTGTCTCTACACTATGCGACAAGGTTTTAAACACACAAAAAAACTCTTAAGCCCGTTTTAAATATATAATAACCAGAAAAATAATAGATACAATTCAAAAAAACCTGTGTATTCACTCAAATCAAAGCTCGATTCCCCGACCGGCCGCCAGGGGATTCACAAGTCGGTTGGACAGGGGCGGGCTGTTCGGTATTCTGGGACGGTATTTGCGACATATATATATATATATATATATATATATATATATATATATATATATATAAATTATGTATACGCCCATCTCTTATTGCATCATTTTATGTAAGTTTCCACGCTGTAACATTAAACCCTACACAGCATAAACATCATACGACACAAAGGTAATAAATAGACCAACTCTTCAAGAATCTGTTAGATTATGTAAGTCTGTAGAATAATTAACTTCGTATTATTCTAATTGTATCATGCACGTTAAATAAAAACTTTTTAAAAACATTAAATCATATTTCATTGATTTAATTGGCGCAGACAATTTGAAAAATTTGAAAGATGTATACAATATGAGGATTGCAGAATTACAGAAAAATGTCTCAAAAATTACGTTACCAGCGGTTTAAAATTCTGATATAGCTAAGACGGATGAAATTCTAGAAAAGAAACCAGGAAAAGAAAATATTTCTAGGTTGCATATAAAAACACCAGAATTTGACGGCAAGACATCGTGACCGAATCATGTAAAACAATATAAAGCTACAGCGCTGACAGTTTCACTGCGTGAAAATACCATCGATATCCTACAGACGCTAAAAGAGGATGAACAGGTGGACTACGAACATCTTGTTAAACGATTGGATATGCAATATGGCAATGCGCATCTGAAGCAGGTGTACCAGACGCAACTGAGAAACCGATATCAGAGTTCAAATGAGAACCTTCAAGAATTTGAAGCGGATATAGCTCGTTTGGTTCATCTCGCACATCCTACAGCCCCTGACAGCGTTTTGGAATGCCAAGCCACTCAATCATTTATCTATGGGGTCCGTGACAATGAAACTCAACAAGCACTGCGATTGTTTTGACGAAAAACTTTGGTTGACGCACTTTCATATGCTTTAGATCATGAAACAGCTAAACAAGCTTCACGTAAGCAATCGCGAGTGCGAAATATCGATGCTGAGACGATTGAAGACACTAAGGATCTAGATGACAAGATAAGTCGAATTACGTCTCAAATTAATGCTGCTGGAAGAAAGAAACTCCGCTGTTGGAATTGCGGTGAATTAGGTCACCCGCAAAGGCTCTACAGAAAACAACAAAGGAAAGCAAAACCAAGAAAGAAAGAAAAGGAGTCGGAAAGCTAAGTCAGGTTGATGCGAAGGGGCAAATCGTCTACCCGTAAACCAGTAGCCCCAAAATCTATTAGTTATGTCGCATCCATTCATCATCAAGCTAAGAGCATCTATGTAGACAGCTCAATCGACAGAACGCTGCTTAAAATGTTGTTGCATACGGGTGCGACAAAAACAATAATCAGACCCGACGTAGCAAAAGAAATATGGAGCAAACATCTACTTCCAACAAAGTGGAAGATACGCACAGCCACCGGAGAACAAGCTACCGCATCTGGAGAAATAGATTTTGATCATCACTTTTGGAAAAACGTGCATTAAACATCGTGTGCTGGTAGCTGAGGTAGAAGATGAATTCATTTTCGGCATGGACATTATGAAAAAGCATGGATTTAAAATTGCCCTGAAGAATAGAGTGATGATTGTCAATGATGAAGAACTGGTAGTAAATCCATGAGATGACAATGCCATGCGAGTATTGATAACGCAAGATGTCACCCTCCCAGAACGGAATGAGTCAATCGTGGAAGCACAGTTAGAGGGTAGCTTCTGTGAGGAAAACATTTTCATGCTCCAACCAAAAAATGATGATGCCAAAACTGGCACTGGAATTGAAATAGGAAAATCCTTGCTCAAAACCGACAAAAAAATCCTAGTTCGAGTAATGAATATTAATTTTTATCCCGTTGTACTAAAGAAAGGGACCATAGTAGGTAAATGTGAAGGCCAAAGACAGCACATCCTGTGAAGTTCCAGATATTCTAATGCAGAAACTGTCAACATTGTTCCAGAACTTGACTGCAGACTAGAAAACCAAGGGTAAGAATTTCATTGGGAACTTTCAAGATGTGTTCCAATATGGTGAGAAGGACAAAGGAAGAACCAATGTAGTCCATCATAAAATAGACACCGGAGACGCAGGACCCGTCCGCTATACAGCAAGAAGGTTACCACTGGCGAAGCGGGAAGAAGCAGAAGAAATTATAGAGGACATGAGGACGGAAGGTGTGATTAAACCTTTAAGCAGTCTATGGGCTTCACTAGTGGTGCTAGTAAAAAAGAAGGATTGCTCTACAAGATTTTGCTTCGATTATCGTCAATCTAAGAACGTGACGAAACAGGATACCTACCCACTACCCAGAATCGACAATACACTAGACACATTGTCAGGATCAAAGATATTCTCTACTCTTGATCTAAAGAGCGGATACTTGCAAGTGGATTTAGACCCAAGAGACAAAGAAAAAGCGGCATTTACAATCGGTACCGGTCTTTGGCAATTTACAGTTATGCCATTTGGGCTCTGCAATGCCCCTGCAACGTTTGAACGACTTATGGAAACCGTGTTGGCTGGACTGTCGTGGAAATTATGTTTGGTTTACCTCGACGATATTATTGTGGAGGAAAAAGCGTTCGAATACCACATAAAGAACTTGGAAGAGGTTTTCCAAAGATTGAGGAAGGCTAACCCGAAAGTCAGTCCAAAGAAGTGTCACTTATTTCAAAAAGAATTTCATTATCTTGGACACGTAGTTTCTGGGAAGTGTATTGCAGTTGACCCGGAGAAAATAAGGGCTGTGAGTGACTGGCTAGTACCGAGAGATAAACACGAATTGAGTTTCCTTGGTCTCTGTACATACTACCAACGTTATGTATCTTGATTTGCTAACATAGTGAAGCCATTGACAAGGCTTACTGAAGAAGTTAAAAGATTTATCTAGGAGATGGACTGTCAAGCCGCGTTCAACCAACTTAAATATTCCTTGACAAGCGCACCTGTTCTATGGTATCCTTTACCAGAAGGAAAATTTGTTCTTGATACAGATGCCAGCAACGTTGAAATTGGTGGCGTTGTTTGATAGATACAATACGGACAAGAGAAGATTATTGCCTTTTTGAGTAAGACCTTGTCATAACCAGAGATGAATTATTGCGCCACCAGAAAAGAACTGTTGGCAGTCGTGAAATCCGTGGATTACTTCTACAAATATTTGTAGGGTAGAAGATTTCGTTTAAGAACTGACCATGCTGCTCTCAAATGGCTGCTACAATTTAAGAATTACAAGAATTTATCTTTGTTATCGAGCATCGGGCAGGTACAAGCCATCGTAATGCTAACGCATTATTAAGAAGACCTTGCCAAGACGAATGCAAGCATTGCAGTCACCGTATCCCCAGAGTATTCCCTCGCTCATTGTGTAGCGAAAGACATTAAAATGTCCCGCGGCATCGCTTCAATTTTTAAAAGAAAATTTGGACGAGTACAAGAACTGGCCAACCAACGTCCATCCTTTGGAAAAACGCTACAACTGAAGGACGATAATATAGAACACAAGCGGTACATTTACTATCTGATTACGAAACAATACTTAAATCAGAAGCCTTCATACCGCAGTTTATGGGACTCGCTGTGCGATATGAAGGACCATCTGTTGCAGAACGACATCATGAAGATTAGGGGATTGTTAGAAGCATATTAGACACAGTCTTTCGCTTTACCGGAGTGGAAATTCTAGTCTGCAGCTGCAACCCTACCGGGCAAGAAGTGCTCAAACGGACCGTCGACTGTAAATTCTTCAAGACATCCAGATGCACCTAGGATGATGCGTGCAGATTTCGTCATAACGAACTGTTCCGATATGAAACAGTCTTAAGGAGGGGGCAATGTAGCGATCCCGAGGTTACGCCGCGGGCGACGGCCGCTAGCGGACATGTCACAACAGGTCCGTCCACTCCCCATTGTTCTGATTTTTAGAAGATTAGCGAATATTCCAGAAATTAAGTGTTTTACTTTAAATACCCTAAAAAAGAGATCACGAGGACAGTTTAATATTGATTCGTGTAGAGATCGTTGGTGATATAAATAAATAGTTGCTAATATAAATATTGTGAAAATAAATATCGCGTAGTTTTAAGTGTTTAAATAAATAATCTTAGTGTTTGATTTATTATTAATAATTGTTAGTTTTAAAATAGTGTTTACGTTTATTTATTCATAGTGTCACTTATTTTAATTATCCTTTATAAATCATATTTCTTCTATTAAACATATTTAGTGTTTTAATCATTCTTTACACTTCACCAAATAAATAAAACGTTACAGTATTGTTATATTTCTTTATGTATATATTTGAACGTTAGATTATGTTATGATTTAGCTGTAAATTTGGTATTTTGGCATATAATGTTTAAATATATGGTTAGGTGGAAGACCAGCCTTTAACTGAACCTAATGTCTTTTGAGTTATTTCAATAAATATTTGTTATTATTATTATTATTCATTTATGCATTTATTTATTTATTATTCTACAGGTATTAACCCCAATTACAGAAAAAATCTGAGAGACACATTTTTAAGTACAGAGCATACAAAAAGGAAAAAATATAAATAAATACACCTTTGTATAATAATCACAAACTGAACAATAATATTAAGAAATAGTACATGTATAATTCAAAATTCACTTATTTTCGATACCATACTTTTGAAATAGCCCAAAAAAACAGTGATATCAAAGCCCAAACAATATTTATTGCATTTCATTAATAGGAGAATTTAAGGAGTGGTTAGTTCTTCCAAAATTACAATAAACCTCTCGAATTGAAAGACCGAACGTAAAAATTTAATTGGCATAGAATTTCAGGGGCATTATAGATGCTTAGCACGACGAATTGATAAGGTTTCAACATTAAAAACAAACAGAAGAAAACTATATTCACATTTACGCCAAAAAGAAAACGTACGAAAAAAGAAATGCTTATAGAATTTTTTTTTATCTCCATCTAGAAGCAATATATAACAAGAATAGAAAGGGAACCAAATTAACCTACACTATTCTAATTTGCTTCTTACGAGAGCGTTATATAATATTTTTAAACAAGTTATATTTTTGAAATCCTAAAGTTCTGTAAGCAGAATTAACAACGCTATTAATGTGAAACTGAAACTTTAATTTCGTGTCGAATAAAACTCCTAAATCCTTTATAGACACTTAATGAACTAAGAATGTTTTATCCATTGTAAAATTAAATTTAATAATTTTTTGTTTCCATGTATAACTCATTACTTCACATTTGCAACTTTAAATGTTTTGTACTGTAACTAATATAAATGACTGTATAAAGTCATCAGCAAAACGTAAACATTTACTGAATGACAATGCTTGGAAAATATCATTTCTAAATAGAACAAATAAAAAAGGACCTAAAATACTGGCCTGTGGGATACTCGAAGTGGCTATGTAAAAACTATAGTAAAAACCGTCAAAGAAAACATATTGCATTCTGTAACTGAGGCAACACGATAAGATTAAATTTTATTAAAATTGTATGTGGCACAGTGTCAAAAGCTTTTGCGAATCAGTATAAATACAATCAACTTGCATATTTTAAGAAAAGGAATTGTAAATATATTGAGAAAAACAAAGTAAATTATTTACAATTGAACAGCCAGCTACAAACCCATGCTGAAAATCAGATATGCTATATTTAGTTGATTTTTAATCGACTGAAGCATAATAAATTCAAAAATATAAGCAGAGGGATCGGCCGGAAATTCATAAACTGGGTTTGATCACGAGACTTAAATAACGAACGTTTTCTTGCCAACTTAAATTTGTTAGGAAAAGATTTTAACTTAATACATAAATTAAATAGAATATGTAAAAGTTTTTAAAAAAATTCAGAACAACCTTTAATAACAAAAACCGGTATATTATCCGGACTAACATATGTACTATTAGTTAGGGCTTTAATTGCATTAGTTATATGAAGACAAGAAACAGTTTTTAACGAAATATTAACACTGATCTCATATTTTCTTCCAAAGATAAATATAATTTTTATAAAGCTATTCTAAAAGAACTTTACACTTACTTCTCAATTCTTTAAATTTAGAATAATAATTCGTAACATTAGCTTTTTTTATACAGATTATGGTAATACTCTTTTCTTTTTAATAATTAGATCATTCGTAAACCAAGTTGGGTATTTACTTTCCCGTCTTTAAATTTTGGGAATGCACTAATCAAAAATTTTATAAATAATTCTGTAAAATCTATCAACCACATAATTTACATCGGTGCATTTAGTTAATTTAGACAAGTCAACGTTGCTTAACAAATTATAAAGCATTTCATGGTTACCATTTTTAAAATGTTAATAGGTTTCAATTTTCGTACAGCTTTTAGATTTCAAATTAGGAGAGTAAATAAATTCTATACTTAAAGAAGGATGATGAACATCTTCTTTGATAAACGGCTCTAAACATTAAGTAATTTGACATATATGATTAGCAATAACAACATCAAGTATTTAATTATTTAAATTACGCACTACATTGAACTATTTTATTTGCAGTAGGTATAAGTAATTAAATTTTTTTATAACTTTTAAATATGCCAAAGATGAATTAGTATAATAACTAGGGAATACTCAACTACGCTGAGCGTTCCTTATGCCTGCGGCGTCAGTGAAATATTAACATTTGACAACTAATTTCCGCAAGGCGGGTCTTTTCGAATGCTTTCATTTAATTCCAAATTCGGTATTTTCGGCAACTAATTGTATTAAAACAAATGCAGATTGACTTGGCAATTTTTTGTCATTTGTGCAAATTAGCCTTCAGCAAGATATTTAATTTGATACCAAACATGACATATTTCTAATAACTTTTTCCAAAAAATAAAAGCGGGTCAACATGGATCATTTCTGTTAATTTTGCATGTCAGATCTGTTCAAGATCTTTAATTTTATACCAAACACGAGGTACTTCTGACAACTTCTTGCACAAAAACAAAAGTCGATTAACATGAAACATTTTTTTTTCAATTCTGCACATCAGTCCTCAACGAGACCTGTCACTTGAGACAAAACACGATATATTTCTGAGAACTTTTTGCAAAAAACAAAAATCGATCAACATAGATTAATTTTGTCAATTATACATTCCGGCCCTAATCGAGAGCTATCACAAAAGCTGATCGACATTGAACATTTTTGTTAATTTTCCAGGTCAGCCTTCATTGAATCCTTTCAATAGACTCCAAACTGGGTATACTTCTGACAACTTTTTGCAGAAAACAAAAGCCGATCGTCATAGAACATTTTCGACAAGTCTGCAAGCCAGCCCTCATCGAGTCCTTTTATTTGACACCAAGCACGATATACTTATTGTAATCAAGAAGACATAAATCATATATTAAACATGTTAAAGATGAAATTTAAGATAAAATCTGATTATTTAACAAAATATGTAGAAATAGAAGTAATACAAAAGGAAAATTCTATAACAATTCATCAACAAAATTTTAAAGAAAAATTATTATTATATTAATTTAAAATGTCAGAATCAAATCCAATAGATACGCCATGTGAATTAAAATTAATAAGAAGCAAGAAAATAAGGACATATGTACCATATAAAGAGGCTATTGGTATAGCTTGTCCAAAATAGAAAAGGACCTGTCAATCATTCTCGCGCATATAATGCAACAAACAAGTTGAAGGAGACGGCAACATAAATATACTTTTTTTCTAATGTTGTTCAATGTGCCGCACAATACATACTAAACGCATCTTAAATCCATGTCTGGCCTACCAGTGGCCCTGTGCAGTACTGGGTTATAGTAGGTATACCTACCTCATATAAACGAAGTTCAAAACTACACTGATCCAATAAACTAGGGGCGTAAACCATAAATGGGAAAGCAATCTATCAGTGGCGTGGGATTATTTCAATAACAAATGGAATTTTTGTAAATATTTACATTTTAAAATGCGTATGTAAATACAGCATGAAATGCAAAATATAGATAATGTAGAAATTTGAACACCGAAAGGTAACAAATAAAATATTTACTACTACTACTATTTTAAAATGCGTAATGTTTATGAATAACAAAAGAAAATATCACATTTATGAACACCACAAAAAAACTCTAATTAAGTAGAGGCAAATGAATTACAACAGTTTGGTCACTAACAATATTTTCTTTTAGAATAACAGCTTCTTTAATCTCTAGATTAAAATGCAAAGGAGAATGGATTACATCGGTTTGGTCATTGTCTATATTTTTCTTAGAAATAACAGCTTCTTTAATCTCTAGATAT
Source organism: Stenolophus ochropezus (assembly GCA_035578165.1). NCBI lineage: Eukaryota > Metazoa > Arthropoda > Insecta > Coleoptera > Carabidae > Stenolophus > Stenolophus ochropezus. The sequence continues at coordinate 3,244,486 of JAQOWZ010000025.1, forward strand.
TCAAGCCAAATTATTGTTAATCCTTTTTCGGCTACATAAAAGATTACGAATCACCCTTTCCATAAATGATTATTACCTGCTACTATAATCGTCAGCAAATCCTCTGTTGTATTCTGTTTATTGCAGTTACATGTTCTTTAAATCTTAATTTCGAATTTCCTTAATATTATATAAAAATTTTCTAATATAGTTTCCCCATATGAACTAGGAACTAAGTACGCCACTGGTAAAAAACGCAATGGGGGTACCTTCTCCCGTTGGTTGCTCAAAATATGAACGAAAATGTGTCTTTCGCGCAGGTTCATTTCTATATTGGACGAGCTTTAGTTTAATGTATCTTGCTAATGGAACACGACCAGAAATAGTATTTATAACTAAATTAAGTCAAAGTTTAGAAAATCCAACAGAAGAAGATTGGACAGCTGTAAAGAGAGTATTGAGATATTTAAAAGGAACTATAAATGATGGAATTGCTTATTCAAACAATGGAGAAAATTTACTTGGATATAGCGATGCTCTCGACTACAGAAGCAGAATATGTAGCTCCTTGTGAAGCTACTAAAGAAGCTATATGGCTACAGAATCTATTTTCAGAACTTTATGGAAATAAAATAACTGTACCTATTTATGTAGATAATCAAAGTACAATTAAAATTGCTATAGATACAGAAACACATAGAAGCACAAAGCAAATTGACATCAGGTATCATTATATAAAAGAGCAAATTGTGGAAAAAAAATATTGAAGTATTAGTAAAGAGAGATTTCAAGAGATGAAGAAAAAATTGGGAGTAACAAATTAAAAAAAAGTAAACATTGAGGCAAGGTGTTAGAAAAAGACAACAATATTTAATTTTTAATTAAAGTAGTATGCTATGTAGTTGCTATAGAATGAGTAATTTTTGATATGTCACATATTCTGTCATATGATATTTTGATTTGAATAAAATAGTTTTATTATTTAAGTGCGTGTGTACTTATTTAATAACACACTTGATTCAAATCAGACTAAAGAGATAAAATAGTAGAGTGCAGTGACTTTATTAAATTAAATGTTTTATGAACCAGTTTTAAAGCTTCACCAACACATAAAACGAAAAACTAATTAGCACAATAGATAAAGCTGCTATATATACACAAATTGGTATAAAATTTATTATTATTATTATTATTATAACGACTATCCTCGTAATACTCAATTTCATCCCAATTAAAAACATCAGTAGTAGCTCTCGTTCTCTGTAAAATGTTTACAACAATACCATCGTGACCTTTATGAATATACTTATACAGATATTTAGTGGCTGTTATGCTGGCACAAATTTCCACATTAATATGTGTTCTAAATAATAGTAAAAGAACTGGAGAATATGGAACTACATCACGGTTCTCATAAACTGTATTACCTAAAACGTATATAAGTACAGTGGTTTCCCTAAAAAAAATCGGAAATCACCACCAACACTGCTCGTTCTTTTAACAGGTAACTCCTGGCCTGCTTGCTCCACACTACTTATGAATTAGTAGTTTTTTTACTAAATCAAATAAAATAGATTCCTGATTTTCATCAAAATTTTTCAAAATAATTAAAATATGTTCATGAGGTAAACCCCGAAATAAGAATGATAAACAATAAATTTCAATAACTTTTGTAAATAAATGTAGAACACACGACAAACAAGATCAGGCCGATGAACAGCTTCCTAACCAGGTTCCAAATTATTAACAATATCAGCCCATGTTTGATTATATGTAAATGTCATGAAAAAATCTGGTTTGCCAAAATTTAAAACTATCGTCATAACATCTAAATACGTATATTACATGTACCGAGGGTTTCCAATAAAAGTTGGGGGTAAAACGTAAATTTTACCTATACGCTCATTGCGTAATTGAACTTGACGTTGCACATATTGCAATAAGTAGCAGTAATTGTCGATATGGATATTTATCTGATTTTGCCTAAAGTACTGGAGTTGCAAGCCTTCTATACGGCACCACGTATCAACCAACCATTGTTGGAATAATTTGCGGCTGTAATGTAGAACAATAAAATCTTGACGTACTACCAAACGATATGAAGCTTGCATTTGGTCCATTATGCTGCAAATTTTCATGCCAACCTAATTTACCGTTAGGAGAAAAAGGGGTAACTTAGAGGCTCAATAAGAGACTTATATCTCGAATGGTTTGTGGCTCACCGCAAATTGGATAGAGCTTCACGTCAATGGAAAATGGTGGTGTATCACCAACGAAAGTTGCACAATTTCATTGCATACTGGGTTGTCATAGTGATGGGATCCAACCCTGCCTGAACAATATGTCGATTTATATTTGGTGCTATGGCTGAAAGTACCTCTGGAACATCATTATTGTTATGTTGTGCTAATGCAACCTGCTCCTCAGACACATTACGTAAATGCCGACATTGCACAGGAAAAGGATTTATACGACTTAACATAGCATCTAGGAACCGTAATATTTTTGGAATATATTTAGCTGAATTACCCTCGCGAACTTGAGGACAGTCATTCTGATCTAAGTAATATAATTGTTCAAATTTAGGAGGCATATTCAATCGAGGTGTCACCTGTGGCATGACGTGATGGACAACCCTATTTACCTTAATGACTGGGGGACCAACTTTTATATTCTGATAATTACCAATTGTTGACGCAAAAGTCAAAGCCGCATTATAAATACGAATATCATTTCATATGTCCTGCTATCCGAACTGTTGCTACACAAAAGTATTTGCAGTTCGGCCGGGAAATCTCCTAATCGAGAAAGCGCTACTTTCTCTCTTTGGCAGCAAAATGAGCAGTCTTTTGTTCCACCGGCACGATATATAGTGAAGAAAAGAGCAGAACAAAACCTCCATATATTGCTGCGCTGCAGTAAATAAAGAGACAAGGGTTTAAAAGAAGCCTCTTTTATGACGGTATGAGCCACAACAGCTCGTTTATAATTTAAACTGGCTTGATCGCGGAGTAGAGGTAAAGTAGAATTAGATAATGTAATACTCATTTGCGATAGCACAGGACCATCGACATGGGCTAATTCATCGTCCACGGAGTCGTTCATGAATTCTGTTAATAAAAAATTGCATTTACTAATCATTTATTTTTATTAACGATTATGTATAAGAAAGTATAAATAATTTAAATTACTTAACGGGCTATGATTTGATGTATCCATTGGAGGATCGTATATGGTTGCTGACGAAGGACCTGTGTTATCATCAAAAGACCTTCTGTTAAATGGTCGGTTTGGCATAACACAAAAAATTATTAGTTGAATGGACATGGTAGGTTGATGGCTGAAACAAAAGATATATAATTATATTCAATCATAGACTCAAATGAACTTTCTGAAGAAATAGTTAAATGAGTGAAAAGTTAAAATGTTAATACATTAAAATTAATTTAAATAAATACCTGCTGTTATATAAACCATGGAATTTGTTGAAAAACTGCTAGTAGAAACATTCTCTATGGTTATATGTACAGACTATAAAGCCTCCAACTCGTTCAAGCCAAAGTTATATTAGCGTCCAAAAAATGCTAAAAATAATTGTACCATTATCAAAATGGATTCTTTATTCATATGTGGTCAAAAAATGTTATATAAAATATTTTTATACGCCAAGATACTATATTTAATATTTATTATTTGTTATTATTGTAAATGTAGAGATAGAAAATATTACAAAATATTAAATATTGAAAATGATAAAAAAAGTCAACGAGTAATTTACATATTAATTTCAATATAGACTGTGGGATTCAGCTCAGTTGTAACATTCTCAATTTTTTTATTATTAGTGTCATTCACAGAACAAATGTATTTGCAAAATTAATTTAAAATTATTTTACTCTTTTTCATTACTATACATGTTAATTAAAATTTCGTGGCTCATTAATATTTACTATTGATTAATTTATATATTTATAAAATTATAAATCATGCGTATAAAATAATATGATATGTTAAATGATAATAAAAACTATACCAATATAAAATTATATAGATTAATTATTTAGAAAAACATATATGATCCATGTTATTAAAACAAGACCAACGTGTATTTAAAATATCAAAAAGAGAACTTAATTCTCTGTGCTAATTTGTAATACTATTTTCTTTGTAATCATCAGTTATTGATACTGTATCATAATAAAATCATAGCCAATCAACTCATACAATTAGTTTATATTATATATTATAAATAACTAAAAAAATATTCGTTTTATTCAATATTGCTGTTTCTTCGATAAAATGTGTATTAGTTAAACATTATGTCAAATTGAAATAAATAAAATTATTTAAAATACATTTTACATAATATACGACAATAAAGAATTAATTATAAAAATTCTACAAAATATCAAATATTGTAAAACATATTAACAAAACACGTATTAAAAATCAGGGCATCTAAACATTTTCATCTACTTTTATTTGAAATAATACAATATTTAATTTCCTATTTACATTTTACTTTTATATTCTAAGAATACCGTATTAATATTGTTACGTTGTAATATTCTTATTCATTTACTCTACATAGTTACTAATTTTTTAAAATTATTAAATTATCTTACGTTGATTTCTTAATAATATATTTTTTTTATTTATAAACTTCATATTTTGCAATTGTTACTCTAGCACCATATTATTAAAGCCAGTCAAATAGCACAATTTGTTTTCTCCATTTTATATAATATAAACCGACAAAAAGACAACATTTCCTTTTTACAACTTTTCACGAAGACGTACAGATTTACAGATACGAATTTTTTAAAATTCAATTTAATAATAGTGGTTTCTTTTAGGAAATACATATTTCTTTAATTTATGAACCTTATACTTAGTTATTGATACTACATTATCATATTATCATAGCTAATCAACTGGTACAATAACTTTTATCATTTTATATATTATTATACATATTTTACAAAATATTAGAATAAATTTAAAATTGTTGTATCTTTAGTAAAATATGTATTACTAAAATATTGTCAAATTAAAATAAATTATATATGTTTAAAATACTTGTAATATTTAATATATACCTACTTTGAACAATATACGACCAAAGAGAAATAATTATAAAAAATGTGCAGAATACTAAATATTTATAAGATACTTCACAAAACACGCATTACAAATCAGCACTGTTACTCTTTTTTATATACCTAAATTTCAAATAATACATTGTTCTTCTCTTTTAATTGCAATTTGCTCTCATATCTAAAGCATTCATATTTACATTGTAACATTTCATTTTTTTTTTTCATTTACTCTGCGTATAGTTATTTATTCTTTAAAATTTAATTTTCAAATTCTTTTTTATTTACAAACTTTATATTTTGCTACTGATTCTGAAGCACTATATAATTAAAGCCAATCAAATGGCACAATGTCATTTCTTATTTTACATGTTTACAATAATTTACAAAATTTTCTATTAATTAAAAATATATATTTATTTTCATACCAATGATGTGCATACCGACAAGAGGACAGCATTTTCTCTTTATAACTTTTCAAAAAGATGTACAGATTAGAGATATAAATTTTTGAAAATTCAATTTGTTTTGAAACTTTAAAAACTACATATCTGTTTTATATATAAACTTGATACTTACTTCTTCTTACTTTATCATCATATGATCATAGCTAATAAACTGGTAAAATTACTTTTTTCACATTTTATGTTATAAATATTTCACAACACATTAGAATAATTTAATATTGCTGTATCTTTGGTAAAAAGTTTATTAGTAAAATAGTGTCAAATTGAAATAAGTATAATATATTTAAAATACTTGTGAAATTCAATATATACGTACTTTTCAAATAATATATAGTTGTTCTAAATATATGTGATATTTAATATAAACGTATATTGTAAACAATATACGACAACAGAGAAATACTTACAAAAATTCTACAAGTTATCAAATATTTTTTAAAACTTAACAATACACGTATTACAAATCAACTCTTCTAAACATTTTCATGTATCTTTCTTTCACATAATTTAATTTTTTATTTACTTATTAAAATTAGCTTTATTTTTTTAAAGCACTTAATAACAACATTATTACTTTGCAATATTTCTGTCAAATTCCTTACTTTTATATGTATTTTTACATATTATATTAATTTTTCATTTTAAAATATTTCCCAATTTATACCATCATTTCCCATATACGTACACCCAATTGCTCACAAATGCATTTCTCAACAACGCAAATCTTTTTCTCCGCATATCACTGCGTAATGCTGGATGCAGCCTGTGCGGCACGCCCCTTTTATAGTTTTCGAATTTTCTTTAAAAATATTTACTATTTTATAAGAATTTTTAATTACAACTGCCAAGTAATATACAAAGAATTTAATCGTTTTAATCGCAATAATATATATATATATATATATATATATATATATATATATATATATATATATATATTTAAATTATAATTCATGAAACGCTGCAGTTTCAGAATCTTATATGATAAACAACGTCTTTTCACCCGATACTTAGAAGATAAGAATAACATGTTATAAGTAGATGTAAGAAACACATGTAGTTGAATTACTTTTGTATCATCCTGGCTAGTAGCAACATCTGTATTATCGTAATAAACAAACTTTATAATACATAAATTTTATAATAAGAAATATTAAATTTTTTTTTTTAATAAGTGTTGAGATATAATTATAATTGGTGCAGTCGGTAAGATAGCCGACAAGAATCCAGCGAGTGCACAATTCCTCGTAAACCTGTGAAACGCTTGTCGAAAATTTTCAAATTTTCATAAGAGCTATCCGAACACTATCTACGATTTCTAAACAACCTAAATAGTGGTTGCAAAAGTGCTACTCAAACATCATCCACGATCTTCAAACGACCTAAATAGTGGTCGCACCAGGGCATAACCACGGCCCATCTTTAAAAGCCGAGGACATCCACCCACTTTTCAATCAGGACCACCAATCCAATTGATTCTATAAGTGCGTGACAAGATACAAGTTCCCGCCCACTTGAAGCGTATCAAGACCTTCACTGCAATGAAAAGAGTAGTCTACTTCACGATATTCCTGTTGTAAGTTTACTTTCATTGTAAATATATTTTAGCCGATAGTAACAATCGGTCTACAAAAAAATACTGTTACACATATTTACATAAATCTACACATTGTATTAATGCCAGTACATGTCTTTAGACGAAGAAACTGATATATTAAGTAATCAATTTAATAAAATACCGTTTACAATTAAACCAAGTAAACTAGGTAACGGTAGTAGAGTCAAAAAATTATCTACCGAAAATACACCCTTAACATATTCAATACAAGAATTAAATAACTGCCAATTTGAATTAACCATGGCAACCGCAACAATCGCCAATATTCGGAATTTTATCGATGCTGTACCCGAGTACAATGGAGAGATCAAATCCCTCCCTAGATTTATAGAAGAAGCCGATAACTTTTATACAGTAATGAATACTTTAAATCTAACACCAATACAGAAAACATATTGCTTTTCTATGTTACAAAAAAAATTCGTAGATAAAGCCAAAGACATATTAGACAGCCAAGAATTCACATCTTGGTCTGAAATAAAATCATACCTCCAAACAAACTTCGAAGATAAAAGTACAAATAACACATTATTATTGACAACAATCAAAATCACACAAATAGATAATAATGTGAATGACACTCTAAAGAAATTCAAAGACTTTTATCAGAGAATGGTTTCCAAAATTCAATTATTACAATACACACCAAATGAGAAAAAATGTTTAATAACTGAAACTCAAAAAACAGTAGTTACTCATTTCATTTCATTATTACCTATGAACTTTAGAGCCTCATTCATAAGTAAAAATCCGCAGACACTCGACGCCTGCGAACAACTTTTAGCAAATGAGTATAACTGTATACAAATATCACACAGATCACCCATGCACAGAGGAACACCTCAAAATACACAAAAACCACAAAAACTAGTAGGTATAATCGGAGGTTTCTGGCTCACTTCCGCTTCCGGTCTTGGTATTAAGCTAGTGTTTGCACGCCTAGGTTGTATGCAACCCACATGCGTCCAGTGTGTTGTGTACAGCGCAGCACATCGGCGTGCTGTTGTCCCTGAATTTTATGCAACCCACATGCCTTGTTTGTATTGTTGTGCAGTTTCCCAATAGAGATCTCATTCTTGTGTGGTGCCCTCTCCCTCTCCACCCTTTCTCTTCCTCACTCTCTCTCTCTCTACGGTGTATGAAATTATATTTCGATATATATATACATATATATATATATATATATTGAACTCTGTACTCTTATGGTCTCTTTTTTGTCCGTTCGGTACAAAAAATCTAGTTGTTTTTTATTTACTAAAATTGTTGTCCTTTTTTTTAACTGAATGGTTGTGCGTATTAATGTGTATGTCTAACTGTTATTGAAATCATTAAAACTAGAGATCTAGAGTTCAAATCCCAGCGACAGACATTATTTTTTATTTGTAACACAAATATTACAACAGATGTCTCTGGTGTACATTAAAATTACATGTGTATGTATGTGTGCGCACTAGAGAAGCAAATTAATACTTGGTATTATTATTTTTTAATTTAGTTACATTTTTGATGTTCATCAAGAATATTCCTTTTTAACAATGTATATATTATTTTTTATATTATTAAGTTCTTCACATGTTGTTTTAACTATAATTAGTGAATTTAGTGATGAAGATTCACTTATATTTTTGGAACAATATGGTTATATGAACAATGATAATAATACTATTGTGTCATATAACACACAAAATAATTCAGCGTATAGAAATGGTTTAATTTTGTATCAAAAGAGACATAATTTATCAGCAGATGGAATATTAAATAACGAAACAATAAATTTTATGCGAAAACCAAGATGTGGTATGCCCGATATAGACCAATTTACCACACATCATATAAAATGGGGAAATAATACAATATATTGGTATTATCATGGACATGAAGATGGCAATATAATGAATAATATTATAGAAAAAGCATTTAATTTATGGTCTAAGTATACTAATTTAGAATTTTTCAGAACAAATGTTTATAATAATGCTCAAATATTTATTACATTTGGTAATGCATTTCACTACAGATATAAACCTCGTGGAAGTTGTACTTCAAATTTTGATGGTCCCGGTAGTATATTGGGACATGCTGATTATCCAAATATAAATTTTTATTCAGAGATTCATTTAGATATTACAGAAAATTGGTCTTTAGAATTATCAAAACCGGATGATGAAAGTATTATTAGTTTATACCAAGTACTCATACACGAAATAGGACATGTATTAGGATTGCATCATTCTTCTGATACGAATTCCATAATGTATGCAGCGTATAACACACATCAACATATATTTACAATTTATTCAGATGAATTACCTGAAGATGATATAAGAGGAATTCAAAATTTATATGGTAGTAAATTAACACAAACTATTGTGACCGATCTTGTCAATACAACTTTAGTAACAGAAAAAGTACAACAAGTAAAAAATAAATTGCAGGAAAAAGAACAAGATGATGACAATTCTTTTCCATTGTTATGTGATTTGACAGATGTTAAGAATTTTCTTATTGTCAAGAACAAAATTTATATTTTTTATAAACATTGGGTTTGGTATAAAGAACTTAATTCAAAAATTTTTAATAATAAACCAATGTTAATAACAGATTGGTTAACATTTTTACCAGAAAATTTTACAGATATATCAGCTGTATATTTGAGACCTAATGGAAATGTTGTTTTAATTATAAATGATCAAAGTTACAATATAAAATATCCTTCATTTTTAGCTGATTCTTCGTATTCTGGTAATCCTTACAATAAAGCTATACATAACATACATGGAGCAGTAAATAACCATTTTGGTAAAACATATTTATTTTATAACGGTGACAGCTTTATTGAAATAGACGAGTGTAATTTTGTAACAATTAATAATGGTAAAATTAAAGATAAATTTCCAGGAATACCAGATAATATAGAAACTGTATTTAAATATACAAATGGTCGTTTGTATTTTTTTAAAAATAATATTTTTTATGAATTTAATGAATTCACAAATATGTTAGAACGAGCTGGTAAATTTAATTTTTCTTTATTTGACTTTAACTGTCCTAACATTAGTATATTAGAACAAATTCAAATTTTATTATCAAAATTGTGGAATTACAAAAATCAGTAATTATTATTCACTGTCAACTAAAGTATATATAATTTGAATTTGAAATAAAATAGTTAGTTATAAAGTAAATCTACATCATGTCAGATTTTAATTTTTCGAAGTTTACTGATGTTAATTATATATTAAGTTTTAAACCTGATAGTGTAACGTATCAAACATTGAAAAAATATTATGAAGCAGACTTAAAATCTATGTTTCCATTAAATTCAATGACCAATGAGGATATTAAAAATCTTCCAGTGGAATTTATAAAATATAAAAATAAAGGAGATATTGGACAATTGAGTTTTGTGTGGGACAAATTACCTGAAGATTGGAAAAAGGATATTTTTTTTAAAAAATTTGAACCTTGTTTACAACATCCTGATACGAGACTTACTGTGGCTGATTCACCATATGATTGCTTACTTATCACAAATTGTCCATTGTGTTATGAAGATAAAAAATTATCACTTCAGAGTGAATTTAATCGTTTATCTACATTCAGTACGTGGTCAAATACAAATATTTGTGCCAAGGAATTAGCAACAGCTGGGTTCTTTTACAAAAACTATAGTGATTTTGTGCAGTGTGCTTTTTGTGATGTTGAAATATGCAATTTTGAGGAAAACGATGTTGCACTGTTTGAACATTATCGTTGGTCTCCAAATTGTAAATTTCTATTAAAAAATACTACAAATGTTCCAATTAATAAATATTATACAAATTATGTTCTTAGTATTGTTAAGATTTTAAATTACATAAAATGTAGTAAGACTATACATGAAGAAGATAAAGAGAAATTTATAAAATTGTTGAAAGAAAATTATAAACATTTTTATACATTCATTGTACCTGTAATTGAAAAAATAAAGAAAAACACAAATAATTTGTAATTATATTGTTTTATTATATACCTCATTACATAATATTACATAAAATTATCTGAATTTATACAATATATATCATCGTCTAGAATTTTTTTAATTTTATAACGCGCTATCTCAGAGTAAACATATGGAATAGAATGTAAGAAACATGTTTTATGAATTAAACAATTTTTTAAAGCTACTTTATAATTAAATTCGCTTAAATCTATAATATTACATGTTTTTACACTGAATGATAATAAAAATTCTTTTTTGACAGCACCTTGTACGTAAACAGTTTTTGATTCTTCTAAAAAATTTTTTAGCTCACAACACATTTCGTTATAATTTATATGTCCGTTATCCCATTTTAATCCGTGATGATTTCGACATAACCATGTAGCACATCTTTTGTTATGTTGTGGTAATTCTTCCCATGTAAATGGTGGTTTGATATAAAAATGTTGTTGTTTACTTCCATCTCTTGATAGTATAAAAATTTCTTTTGGTATTATAATATATCCATCAGCTTGAAATCCTTGTATGTCAATAATTAACTCCATTATATATATTTTTTGTACGATGTTCTAATTACTTTGAATGTTTGAATTAAAATGAGCTTGTAACATCACTTGACAGCAGATTATATTCAACTATCTTATCATGTATTATTAGAATGTTTGCGGTTGTATGGTAGGAAATTCTAATATCAGCTGAAGAAGTTTGAAAAGTTTCATTTTTCTTTTGATTTGAGCAATGAAGTACGATGTTCTAATTGCTTTAAATGTTTAAATTAAAATGAATTTCTAACATCCCCTGACAACGGGTTATATTCAACAATCTTATCATGTATTATCAGACAATATGCGGTTGTATTCGCCGGGAAATTAGTGTCTGATTCAAATTCCAATCTAATATCAACTGAAGAAGTTTGAAGAGTTTCATTTTGATTTGAGCAATCAATTACTATTAATGGCGCAATTTCTTTGAATTTCTTTCTATCTAATAATACACCGAAATTTTGTTGATAGTAAGCATTTTGGAAATTTGCATACATGTGATACAGAACTGCATAATTATTATTTGAAAAGTCAATATTTAAGTTGTCGTATGGATAATATGTAGAATTCAAATACAATTTAATATTTGTTAAATTACACGAATCGAAAATGCTTACATCCTTATCTTTTTTATTTTTACGATCAGTTTGAAATCCTACAATTACAAATCTTGGTGTTTCCAACTGTGTAGACGATTTAATAGACCATGTTTGTTTTTTAGCTGCTGGTAGTACAGGATATTCATATATATCCCAAGAACGATATGCTAATGGCAAAAAACGATTTGAATTTACAATGTTTAATAATTTTAAACGATTTTCATTGTTAACTGACACATGTGGCATGCACCAAACAATTTTTTTTATATTAAATTTTAATTCTGCTGTTGATTTGTAAGCAGCACTATCATTCCTTGCTCTTATCAAATTAAGTTCTTGTCGCACATTTAAAATAATTTTCTTGTTGTCTTCTGCAAATCCGAGTAACATTTTTAAAGGAATGCATACATTAAAATTACCCTCCTTATCCAAAATATTTTCATTATCAACAATCCAACCAGCATTTATTAAATTTTGACGTTCTGAATATGAATTAGATACATATCCTTTCATTGTGCTTGTTATTCCAACATTTTTAATTGTATCAATTTCAACAGTGTTTAATAAATATTTTATATCTTCAAATAAATAGGAAATACCATTATTAGTAATTTTAGTATCTATAGGAGGTGCAGATCCATCTTCTTTTGTTAATTTGCCTTCAATATATAAGTAACTTTCATGTGGTAATGTATAAATATCCTGTTGTTGTATTTGTATTCGAATTTCATCACAATTATTAAAAGATGAAGCAACAATTGGTTGATAACTATGTATTTGTTTGTTTGATATTGTATTATCAAACACAATATTAGATGTAATATTTAAAATATTACTCATAGTTTATATTTTAAGTTTTAAACCCAATGACTTTAGAAATTTCTTATTTTTTGTAGATATAGTCAATTTTGAGGTTAATAAACGTCTTTTTGACAACACTGACGGTACACTGAATTTTGTCTCTGATAGTTGAGTTCTTTTATAGTCAATACCCATTAGAAACTTTTTTAAGATGAAGTCTCACAGTAATTGTCTCACCACGAAAATTTACTATTCTCCCCTCTTGATCAGTAATAGTTAGAGTAATATTATTTACTCTATGAGTGTTCACTGGTAAATAAATCACATTTTTAGGTACTTCGAGTATTTTATACCCAGGTGCAACTGATGGGAAAAACTCATGAATAATATGTTCCAGTTTACCATTCTTATAAGACCCCGTAACTATATTACATTGAATAAGAATAGAGTTCACTTTAATTATATCAACTGGTAAATCACTTTCATAAATAATATTACTTTCAAGAATCCGTTTTGTAAATCCAAGCAATGCACCAATATTATTTTCCTTCGTAAAATCAATTCTAACTGAACTTTTTATTTCACATCTTAATGTATTATTGTTAGCAATTAGATTAATAAAGTTATTTTTATTTTTCTCTTTTTTTTGGATTATATTATCAAAATAAACTATATTAGGATCGTTAAGTTCTTTCTTTAAAATTTTATCTAAATCTTCAATTTCATATGAACCCACTGGAATAGTGTATTCTTGAATTGTGTTATCAATATAATAATAAAATTTATTATTAGTTTCATCAACGTTGGGTATTGAATGAAATGTTTCAAAATTAATTAAACCAACAGCATATTCGCTACGATTATTTAGTTCAATAGGTGGAAAAAAATCTGCACTTAATTCTGATTTATTTCCAGTTAATGTAATTGTTATGGAATCCATTATGAAACTAATTTAATTAGAAATTTTCTTTTGAATTTATAAGAAAATTTAAACATAAATGACCACAATTATATGAATTTAGTCTTTGTAATCGTTTATGATTATATCTGATTTTAATCTTATCCCCAAAATAATATACTAACTCTTTAGGTGGTGGTAAATTTCCAAAACTGTCAAAATACAAAACATAATTATTTTTTTTAATATATGCAACCCAATGAGTCCCAGGACCGTAGTTGTTATCTAAGTTAACAATTGCAGCTTCATATTTTAATGGAAATTTCGGTAGTGTGTCACGCATATAGATACCACGAAAATGTTTTATATTCGAACTATATTTCTTTAAATCCCAATTAGTTAACGCCCTGTTCGGCAATTTTTTGATTTTTTTTTTTTGTTCTTTTTAATTCCTGATCCTTTTTTGTACGGCTTTAAATATAAGCCATCACCAACAGTTTTCTTCAACATTTTTTGTACCCCATATGATGCAGCCCCACTTGTAGCACCAGCTATAAGTGCTTTTCCAAGAAAAGGTAATAAAGCTGCAAGTGGTAAAAATCCACCCTTCTTCTTTCGATTTTTTATGACACGACCACGGCGATGTTTTTTCACCGGTTTAGTTTTTATTCCCATACCAAATTTTCGTTTTGCTTTCATCATGTTTGTTACTGTCCAAGCAGCTGCTTTCTCTTTAAAGGATGAATCTTTTGATAATACTCTGTTCCACGCTCTTTCTTGTAAAATTTTGTCAGCTTCGTGTCTTTTTTTTAAATCATTGCTGTGGGAATAAGCAATGTCATGTTCACGACAAGCTTCATCTAACGGGTTGATACCCCGATGACCTAGAGCTAATCTTTTCCTTAATTTCGTACCAGGACCACAAAAATTATAACCAGGTATGTGTAGTTCAATAGGTAAAGAATCTATTACTTTGTTAATTATACCAGCTCCACTGTACGTAATCATTCAGTTCTGGTTTGTAACTAAAGTATAAAACAGTCTTACGTATATATTTATATATATACTCAATAAATAAAAATGTCATTTATTAAGCACAAGCAATCTTTAAAAGTAAAAAATTTTGATTTGAAATCTCTTAAAAATGATATTAGAAATCATAGTAATTTATTACCAAATAACATACGTTGTATAATTATTGGACCTAGCGGTTGTGGGAAAACCAATATTTTGCTTAGTTTACTTACTCATATAAATGGTTTAAAATTTAGAAATATTTATTTATATTCAAAATCAACACAACAACCAAAATACAAGTTTCTAAAAGAATGTGCATCCAAAGTGAAGGGAATGGGTTATTACGAATTTAATGACAATTGTGATATTATATCACCAAATGAAGCACAACATAATTCTGTTATAATTTTCGATGATGTAACTTGTGACAAACAAAATTGTATGCGTGAATATTTTAGTATGGGACGACACAATTTAATTGATTGTTTTTATCTTTCCCAGACATATGCACACATACCAAAACATTTAATTAGAGACAATACAAATTTTATTATTTTATTTAAACAAGATGAAACTAATTTGCGTCATGTTTATAATGATCATGTTAACACAGATATGTCCTTCGATCAATTCAAAAATTTTTGTATAAAATGTTGGCAAGATAAATATGACTTTGCAGTCATTGATAAAGACAGTTGTGGCTTAGGTCGTTACCGGAAAGGATTAGATAAATTTTATCAAAAAGAATGAATGACAAGAACGTTCTACAAGATATTATATCAGTAAGTAAAGTATTACGAAAAAAATTTAATGCTGTAAAAAGAGGACATGTTGACACAGAAGAATTATTACAAAAAACATTTAAACCAATAATTACACCTTTAGAAGAATTCGTTAAAAACAAATCTAGTTCAGAAATAAAGGAAAAAACAGAAATTAATAACGAAACTAAAAAATTTAAACAAAAATTAAATTTTGAAGATTCTCCTAATGAACCTTTTTTGTCTCCAACAATTTCTAATGTAAAAACAGAAAATAAGTATGAAATATCACCAGAAATTTCGCCAATAACAGAAGCCAGATTATCAATCAATACACCGCAAGGACAAGAAGAATGGGAAAATTTAGAATTGAAATTTGGAAATGTAGCTTCAAAATATCTCATGAAATATTTATTAAATCATGGTGATATTGATAAAATATATGGGTTACAATATGATAATGGATTATTTAAATTGGGAAAAAAATATATAGAAATAGATAAAAATGATATCATAATTGACAATATTCAGTATGAAGGAACAGAAGGTTTATACGAATTAATTTTTAAAAAAGATCCACAATTATACACCGAACATGATAAAGAGGTATATATAAATATTCTAAAACAAACAGATGCACATAAAAAACAACAGGAACACGAGTCATTATATCTACATATCCTAAATATTTTAACATTATTAAACCAAATTTTGTACGTACATCGTCCCGTTCTACTAAAGCTAAAAAAAGATATTCACCATCTGTACAAACAAAAATTAAAAAGAAAGGTTATGGATTGCTTCCTAATGACATGGAATTTACAGACTATAAGCGAGAATATGTCTATTGGGATTCTGCTGATGAGTTAGTAGATCGTCTACAATTACTACTGGCCTCGAAACAAGCGGGGAATAATAATGTAAACAATGAAATTATATCCATTATTGAAGAATTAAGAGAAGCTAATATAATACAATAAATATTTAAAATTTGATATTAGTATTAAAATGTCTGTTGACAAGTTCGGTAGACGTTTTAAACGACGAAAAAATTATAGTGATCAGTTTTCGTTGCGGTTAAATAATAATACATATGACGTAAATGACAAAAGATTAGTAAATGTTGCAAATCCAATAGAGCCATTAGATGCAACTACTAAAAATTATGTTGATTTACAAATTATAAAATCTGTAAAAGATGTGCAATCACATTCAATAAATATATCAATAGAAGATAATACAGAAGTATACAATGCTAAAATGAAACCAATTGCAAATGTTGCAGTGCCAATTAACAATACAAACGCAACAAATAAAAAGTACGTAGATGAAAAAATTGACTCAGTAATAAACATAGTTCCATCAATTGTAGACTCAAAAATTAATGCAAAATTGAATATATTTAATGATCTTATAGAAACAAATTCAAATAATAATCAACAAGAAATAGAATCAGTAATAAAAGTAATTCCATCAATTTTAGACTCAAAAATTAATGAAAAATTGAATAAATTCTGTGATCTTATAGAAACAAAATCAAATAATAATCAACAAAAATTAGATGCTATAAATAGAACATTACCAGAAATTATAAACTCAAAAATAAATACTAATTTGAACAAATTTAACAAACTTGTAAAAGACATTGAAAAAAATACTAGAACCACAATTGAAACAATTGTAAAATCATTAGACTCAATTGTGGGTTCAAAATTAAATACTCATTTACACAATATTAATGAAAGAATAGAAGGAATAGTAAGAAATATTAATATTGAACAAACAAATATTCGTGACCAAAGTTCTAAAATTGAAAAACAAGATGAAAAAATCGTTAATCTTACGACTATGGTACAGAACATGATAAAAGAAAAAACTATAGTTCAAAACATGTTGAAAGAAAGAATAAAGAGTATTCAACCAGACGAATCAAAAATAGACTCAATTGTGGGTTCAAAATTAAATACTCATTTACACAATATTAATGAAAGAATAGAAGGAATAGTAAGAAATATTAATATTGAACAAACAAATATTCGTGACCAAAGTTCTAAAATTGAAAAACAAGATGAAAAAATCGTTAATCTTACGACTATGGTACAGAACATGATAAAAGAAAAAACTATAGTTCAAAACATGTTGAAAGAAAGAATAAAGAGTATTCAACCAGACGAATCAAAAATTAAATTGATTGTAGAAAAATATCTTAAAGATCATATTAAAATTGGTTTAAACAAAGACGAAATAGAATTATACAACTAAAATACCAAATAAAAAAAATATTATTACGAAATTACGAAGAATTATTTAAGAAATATATTGAAAAATTAAAAAACAATGAGTAAACTAAATGTTGCAAGAGAATTACATAAACCTGCACGTCGAAATTTTCAAAGACGAAAAGTTATAACAAAAGGTATTGATGACTTATGGCAATGTGATCTTGTAATTATGATTCCATATCAACGTGAAAATAAAGGATATAAGTATTTATTAACAATAATTGATGTATTTTCTAAATATGCGAGGGCTTTACCAGTAAAAACAAAATCTGGTGATGACGTCACCAAAGCTTTTGTAAAAATTTTAAAACAAGGTCGTATACCAAAAAATTTACATACGGATGACGGAAAAGAATTTTACAATAGCACATTTACGAAAGAAATAAAAAAATATGGAATCAATCATTATTCAACATTTAGTAATCTTAAAGCAAGTGTAGTGGAAAGATTTAATCGTACGTTGAAAACTAACATGTGGCGAGAATTTAGTGTTCAAGGTTCATACAAATGGTTAGATATGTTACCACGATTAATTAAAAAATATAACAATACAAAACATAGAACAATAAAAATGAAACCTATAGATGTAACACAGAAAAAAGAAGATCATTTATTAAAAACTGTATATAACAATATTAAAATTGTTGGTCGTGGTAAGTACAAAATTGGTGATTTTGTACGAATTAGTAAATACAAGTCCATATTTGATAAAGGATATATTCCGAATTGGAGTACAGAAATATTTAAGATTGTAAAAGTAAATATTACAAATCCTGTTACTTATCTTATTGAAGACTATGAAGGGAATAAAATTAGAGGTGGATTTTATGAACACGAACTTCAAAAAACAAACTTTCCAAATATTTACTTAGTAGAAAAAGTTTTAAAAACTAAGGGATCGAAAGCTTTTGTAAAATGGTTAGGTTTCAATAAAACACACAATTCGTGGATAAATAAATCTGATATTATTTAAAAAATATATATTATCTGATCATCACAACAATGAATAATGTCCCCAGGGTAGAGTATCAGTCTGTCCATCAATGATATATCTTTTGTCATCATTATTTGTAAGACATAATTTGTTAATTTCACATGAAAATATTGTGTGATTTTTAGATATTATATTCTGTTGTCTTTTGTACATATGTGAATTTGTAAATAAACAGTCTTTATAACAGTCAATAGTGAGTGTTTTTGTTATTATTCCTGAAATTCCCTTAGCTCGATTGTATGATTTGTTATTTTCCAATGCAAAAGAATACATTTTTGATCTTAAACCCGCAAATTCTGTCATTAGTAACCCGCTATTCTCATCTTTAAACAATCCAACAACTTTTTTGTTCGCTTGTGGTATACCATACTTATTATCTACTGTGTAGTCCGATGTGTCAAATCTGTGTATGTCTTCTTTTATGTGTATGTATGGGTCTTCATTAAATTTATAAATAAATGAGTCAGTGTCCATGTACAGTAATTTTGGCGTTGTATAAGTTTTATGTATGTAATTGTAATGAAAGTCATACATAAGTGTTTTGGATATATCTAATATAGCCATACCAATATAAATAGGTTTATTAAACAAAATTTTTATTTTACTTAGTTCAATTGAAACTAAATTTTCTGTTAATATTACAACTTTTTTTAAATTTGGTTTGACAATTAACTTCCGTGCCCCACCCTTTCCATTCCATTTCGAAACTAATTTTATATCATATCTATTTCTAATATTTTCCATACTTTTCCCGTAAACGGCGTTATTCATTTGTTTAAAGAAGTTTTTTTCAAAATTGTTTTTTGCGTGTTTGCGAAAATTTGTATTTTTGTCAATATACTGCTTAAGCCAAAATGATTGTTTAAATTTTATAACACGATGAATTTTAATAATTTTTAGTCCAAATTCCAATACTTGTTTTAAATTTTTATAATGTATTACATATTTTTTTTTATCATATAGTGTTGTAAGAAGTTTCTTAAATTTTGAATTTGGGGTTTTTTGTTGTTCTGCACATACGGGCAAATCCTTATGTAGGTCGTGTAAGTTTATTGGATATTCCAAGTCAACTTCAAAAATGTATCCATCTAATCCATTGTCAGGTATATTAGTAATGTCTAGTGTTCTAATATTCTCGTCACTTAACCATGTAAAGCCACCATGTGGTAAACATTGTGTCATTGCCCAACCATACAAATTACAAGCGTCAAAGTACATAAGAAACTCTTGCGGTTCTTTTGGGTTAAATGAATTCATATAAATATTGTTTGCTTTGGCGTAGCGGTTTGAACACTGAGAAATACCACCACGTATGCCTCTTTCAAAAAATAATATCATATCAATATCAGTCAGTAACTCCAGCTCTACTTCTGTAATTTTCAACATGGCATCCCATGCTAGTCCTGCAAAACAAAATTATAATAAATAAATCTTATACATGAACAAAAAAACATATTTAGAATATATTTACCTGGAGTTGTATAATAATGAACAGGGTCCAATTCATATGCATTTAAACAAATATTTCTAAAATTTTCAAATACATCAGACAAAAGCAATACATCTGTTTGAAGATACAACTCTAGGTAGTCGCCTAAGTTTTCATGATCAAATAATTTCCACACATTTAATGCATGGTTGTAATCATCATCTGATACAGATTTATCACATAGTCTGGAGTAAAACGATGATTTTGACGGTAGTTGTACTTCTTCTAAACATTCCCATGAATTAATATAATCATATGGAAATATACCTTTTCTTTTTAACATATTAAATTTCCAATCAGTAGGGTAGTACTTATTTAATAAAGTACATTGGGCGGGCACTAAATAGCTCACAAGTTTTTCAAGTGAACAATTAAGAAATCTATAAGAAAAAATATTAATAAATTATAAAAAAAACTAATCATTTATAACAATACCTGAATGAATCTAAAAAACGAAGCATAATACCATTCACGTTTTTGGAAAATGAAATAAATCTCTCGTTATTCATAGGTATTAATACAATATTTTCTTCATCTACTCCAAATTCGCGTATAAAAAGGTGACTATCATAGCCACCAAGATTATGGAAGAAAATAGGAATATATTTAGGTTTTTTATAACACAAATTACATGATCTATGAGCAGCTCCTCGATATTTTCCTATAATTATTCAATAATAGTTAACAAATATTAATAATTAAATTAACAACTTACCAGAAAAATGACAATGGTCTCTTACTTTATCTTCTCCTAAGATTTTGCGACAAATGTGGCAGATCACAGCTTGATTATAATTTTCCCATTCTTCATTTGTCATTTTCAAAGGAACATTATTTTCAGAAATTGTTTGTATTAATCCTACTATATCTTTCATCCGATTCATGAACCATTTTGCTGCTTCCGGTCCACGAAATGATTCATAAAATGATAATGTATCATCGTAAGAACATTTTAATTGATACCCGACAGCACATGGTACATGATGTTGATAAATATTTGTATACGAATTGGATGGATTTGGTTGACAGGTATAAACAGGTGTTGTTAGACATTCAAAATCTGCATAAATGACAAAAGGATGACGCTCTTTGTACATAAAATTTTTAAATTTAATCCATTTATTATCTTCATTTGGCATTTCAATTTTAACAGCGTCGAAATTCATACAATCTTTTTCATGTTGTTTTAAAATAGCTTTAGTACCAAAATATTGAAGAAATCTCTCACAAATAAATTTTTTTTTTTTATTTTTAGATAGTTGAGATGATAAAAGACGAGAAAGTGATTTTATCCAAGCGTAATGTCCCATATTATCTTTTTTCCAATATAAAAGATTAAAATGATTGTCTAGCTTATTTTTTGTGAAATGTAATGGTCCAACAACAACATATAATTTTAATTTCATATCATATTCTAAACCGTAAACATTAATCGAAATTTTATTTTGTTTTTCAAATTTTTCAATGTTTGTCAAATTCATAGGAAAATGTATGTTTTTTAAATTAAAAATTTCATCATGATTTTTAGGATATTTAGACACACGATCATTATTTTTTTTTACTGGATACATAGCCGAAAGGAGTGACCATACAAAACACTTATTGTCACTGTTTTTTACATTAATAACAGCATGCTTATTTCTTATATTTAGTGGTAGTTCTATATACGAAGAACCACCACAGTTTGTAGGATCGTATTTATTTATATTCACCTGTAAAAATTAAATATTTTAATAATAAAAAATATAAAAAATTTGAAAAACTTACTTGTAAATAAAGAATTCGTTTCAAAGCTTTGCCACTGTCACGTTCTTGGAATTCTGACATTTGATTTAAAAGGGGTTGTTTTACATTTCGTTCAAACCATTCAGTAAAATCATCACTTAGACAAATATACCCCATCTTACAGTTATGATAAATATTTGTAGTTATCTCAGTATCACCTTTTTTAATTAGATATTCACACGCAAGCTCACAATTCAATTTCACATTTGATTTCCATTGAAACATAAATTCACCCACTTTGTTTATTAAAATAAATAAACACTGAGTTAAAAATATTGTTGGATCAATAATATCATCTGTGTTCATAATTCGCCCACAAAATATACGTTTTTTAAAAGACGAACTAATTACGTCAAATGACAACATTTTTTTGTCGTAAAATTCAATTGTGTATTTAAATATATATAGGTATATCTATATATATATCATTTTTTTGTGGTTTCTTGTATCTTGTGTTTTTACATTGTGTCATGAATGCATAATAGATAAAATAAAAACACTATTTAATTTTTTATTTATTATTTACAAGTAAATAAACAATATTACATTTCAGTAATTTAACTTAAAAATATTTTTTACAATAAATACTATTTATATACTTAATAAATAAAACAATATATAAATATATATTAATATAATACAATGTCTTCTATAATATCGGAATATTCCTGTAAAAATTCTTTCATAGCAATGCTATAAATACTATGTATAGATTCTGTCTTAATAATATTATTAATAGTTTCTGTTTTACTTTCCGCTAACAAGTATGTCGTACCAATTCTATCTAAATAATAATTATAAAAGTTTAAATGTTGTAAAACATTTATATAATTATTTATGACATCTGACAATCTAAATAAATTTTCAACAGATTCTAAATTCAGACATATATTTTCACCATACCATTTTATAAATAATAATTTTATATAATTAACACTATCAAATATTAAATGATGTTCTTTTAAATTGCGATATTCAATATTACTTTGATTATAAAAGTAACTTAGAATAATGTTTTTTAAATGACAAAATTCAAACCAGTCTGTTAAACTAAAACAAATTATATTAGAATAATTTGTATTTGAAAGTCTTACAACAATTTCAAAATTTTTAGTTGGATCAAACCCTACGCTTATCCACTTATTTAATTCTGAATTTAATGAATATTTGTATTCTAATAAAAATTTTCTATTATTTTTATTCATTTGTTGAAAATTTAAAATAGTTGACACAAACGCGCTATTCAAGAGTATTAGACTGTTGTAGTTCTCCTTGTTCTAGTTCTTGTTTTTGGGTCTCGTGAATTACAGATTCTTTATGTGTCTGCTGATTACTGGGCTCTATATTTTCTTTATTGGTAACATGAAGATTTTTCAACACTTTGATGGTAATTTTTTTTTTCGTATTTTTAGGAGTGTTTAGTTTTTTTTTATTCATTCCCATTTCCAGTACTTCTTTCAGATTTCTTTTCACTGAGCTGTTTCATACTAATCTAAAATAATTAAATATTTAATTAAAAATATATTAGCAATTTAATATTTATAAGTATGCTTACATTGGAATATTTTCTACTTGCTTTGTATATTGTATGTTAGAACAATATCTACAAAAATTCATAGAAAAGTATCTTTTATACAAAATATTTTTATCTATCCTATTTTACATTGGTCGTACCAATATCAGTAGTTTTTTTTATTGGTTATATAAAAAACTATTCTGATTGGTTTTTATAACAACTATTGTGATTGGGTGATATTATTTTTGTATTTAGTTAATATTTGAAAAAATATAAAAAAAATGTTAAGTAAAATACAACAAAAAAAATAATCATATAGATAAAAAATATAAAAAAAGGAAATATTGGTAAACCTATGTAGATTAAAAAAACCAAACCAATATAAAAATTAACTTATCATTGTTTAAACAACAAAGAAAAAATGTAAAAATAACAATTTTGAAGGAAATCATGGTTTTTTAAACCATAAAAAAACCAAAACCAATATAAAAAATTAATTTATCATTGTTTAAAACAAAGAAAAAATGTAAAATAGATATTTTTGAAGGAAATAATGGTTTTTTAAACCATATATAGATAATAAAATATGTATATAAAGAGGTAATATATTCATAAAAAATATTATATTAATAGAAATTGTTGAAATAACAACAAGTACCTAACTACTCTACTGCAAGTAAGTAATTATTATTTCTTTATACTTTAGCGTTATTTGTATTTTGTGAATTCTTTAGAAATGGATTTCTAAACAAAATTAACAAAATTGGATGTTTAGAAACGAAAAATTATAAAAATCATTAACAGAACTCGATAGTTCAAAATATAAAATTTGTGAAGCTCGAATAATTCCAACAAAATATGGAAAAGCAATTATTTGTGAATTAGAGGAATTTTCAATATTCCTACCAAATCGTTATAACACTCTAACCGAAGAAGAAGTTCAACTATTGAAAGACAAATACATTCAAGTTAACTTTAACAAGGACAATTATGCTGAAATAAAATTTTATACTAAAAAATTAGAAATATTTAAAAGCAAAAAAATAAGAATAAATATAAATAAAAAATTATATTATTTTAGTTTCAGATTTGCAGTATAAAAAAGTAAGAACATATTGTTAAAAAAAATGTCTGAAATTATAGATTTTCTCGTCCCAAGCGATGATGAAATTTGCTTTAAACAGTTAATAAAGAAGAGGAAAGAGAAAAAAGAGAAAACATTAGTTAGATTATTTTAATTTAGATCATTATAAAATATGGAAATATGGAACTTCAGAAATATTATACCATATTGCTTTAATGATAATAATCATATAAATATAAAATATTATACTTTCTTTTTATCAAATGGTAATTTTTCTTGGATGTGTCATCATTATTGTCGTGTATGTGCAAGATATTGGATGCAAAAACCATTTGTAAAAATATGTAAGGAACAAAGTTTTCTACAAATGCAAGGAAAAATTAGTGGTATTTGGTATATTAAACCGCTTTTTAAAGATCATTTAATATTAAAAAATTGTGGAAATGTTACAATTTTTAAAAGATTTTGAAATAATTATTGTTATGAATGTAATACACAATTGTTTCAATGGAATTCCTCTGTTACTTGTCCCTGTATTGAATTAAAAGCTATGGAAACTAGCTTGTAACTCTTATTATTATATTATATATTTTTTCTTATTTTTAAATGTGTTTTAAATATATATGTATTACCTGTATTGTGTGTTCTTTTCTTTGTTATTACTCATAAAATTCCCAAACCATTATCCTACTAATCTCATTTCTGTATAAGTATGGGATACTCCAAAATGCAAATACTGTCGAAAACCCGAATGTGTGGGACTTCCAAAAAAGGTGTCCGGGGTGTAAGGGCAAAACAACATGGTTTTCACACCTCCAACCTGTGAATTTCCGGGGAAGATTTCATGCTACAAAACTTCCTGCATTTATTACACTGGATGTGGAAATGTGTTTCAATTTCATCCCAAATTGGAACTTTAATTGTTCATGATATGTCCTATAAACAAAAGTTATTAGGTTATTTAGTATTATCATTTCTTTGTAACTATTATTTTCATTTAAAAAATGTATATAATTTTTTCTTATGTTACTGTTTATAATTTTTTTAATATTTACTATGTACCTTTTTTATATTACTAAATCTTATATATTATTTTTGAATTACCTTTTTATATGTAACATATTGTATTTTCTTTTATGTACAATTGTAAATAAATTGTGTTTAACCAATACCACAAATTGATAAAAAATAATAAGCAAATTTTCTTATACGTTGTTCTATAATGGAAAATTTTAATCAAAAGACCACAACATGATAAATATTATCATATTCTATAAAAGCAGCTGCTGTGCCTTATGCATTATTATCAGAAAAAATGGAATTTTTTCAAATATGCATGTCGGTCACAAACATTTAGTAGAGAATTTGAATGTAAGTTATAAAATTATTTAAGTATTTTAAATATAACATTCATAATTTTACTTTATTTATCATATATATTTCAGATGATTGATAGTGATTTTAATAGAACTTAATAAGTTGCCTCCCCCCAGAGGCAACTCGTGTATATAGTGGCTTAATAGATGGAATCGAATGGCCACTTCAAATTTGGAGAAGTGGCCGCACTGTATACGTTATGTATGTAAATGTATGTATTATCAATTTTTTTTTGAAAAATATTGTAAATTAATATTATTTAACAAAATATTTTAAATTAATTAATTTTTCTTTTGTTACAGAACTGAAAAATAAATTTTGTTATTTGATAATTGTTTGTATCTTTTTGTTATCACTCCTAATATTCCCAAACAATTTCATAGCATGTGAGTATGAATAAATATATTTTTCTTTTGTTTTTGGTAGTCACAATCATGAGTCTACAAAACAATGAAGTATCAAGTACAAATAATTTATATCCAATATGTGGAACACCACAAGATTCAAACGATGACGCCTGGTACTGCTATGAAATCGTATTTTATTGTTTAAACCATGCTTGGCTAGGAGATGAACGAATTATGGACGTGGGACCTTTAAAATTATGTGAATATTGTTTTCGAGAAAATTCTATAGATAGAACTTGGGTTACTGAGCCCAGATTTGTATATTTTTATAAAAAAGAATGTCATAATATAAATTTACATGAATTAGAAAACTATCCACAAGGACTACATCGTTGTCATAATTGCGAATGTGAATTATATACATCATGGAATAGACAAGAATGTATATACATCATGGAATAAACAAGAATGTGTCAGACAATAATAATGAACAAGAGAGAAAAGGTATGTACTATTTATTAAAAGAAAAAACTATTGTATTATTTAAATTTTTACTTTTTTTCACAGATTTATTTACACCTCACACACACACACACTCAGTGTCTTATAAAATTCACCAAGTACGAGACATCAGGCAGAGGGATAGTCGCATTAGGACATTGTATACTTTTAACATGTATCTCAGCAAGATATTACTGTGATAAAGCGTACTCTGTTTTAAAAAATATAATAAATAAAATAAAAAATGTATATAAACAATTGTAATTTTGAATTGTGTACAGATATAAATCATTCTAATTGTTGTTGTCCCATATAAATAAATATAAAAGATAGAGAGATAGAAAGTGTGTCATGTATACTTTTTACCATGTATCTCAGCAGATTTTTACTGTGATAAAGCGTACTCTGTTTTTAAAAAATATAATAAATAAAATAAACATGTAGCAGAGGAATATAACGGTTGGGAGCGGAGGGAGAGGGCGGGCAGGTTCGGAAAATATATAAGGAAGAGAAAGGTGGAGAGGGAGAGGGCACCACACAAGAATGAGATCTCTATTGGGAAACTGCACAACAATACAAACAAGGCATGTGGGTTGCATAAAATTCAGGGACAAACAGCACGCCGATGTGCTGCGCTGTACACAACACACTGGACGCATGTGGGTTGCATACAACCTAGGCGTGCAAACACTAGCTTAATACCAAGACCGGAAGCGGAAGTGAGCCAGAAACCTCCGATTATACCTACTAAAACTCCCTATTATTCCACCACAGAAATTCCCAGGACAACAATTTCCCTCACGTCCATTAAACTCCCAAGACCACGAACTAAACGAAGAGAACTTTGAAACCCAATCTTTTGTAGAGTACGGCCCAGAACTGATAGAAGAAAATACGTAATACTCTCTAACACAAAAACAATTCCAATCATTATATTTCAAAATTTCAAAATTCTCATAGATTCAGGTTCAGTCGTTAACCTAATAACAGAAAAAACCGTAAACCAAACAATATGAAAATTTTAACAGAATATTTAACATTCAGAACCGCCACAAATACATTAAAATATAATGAATATGTCGAAATCAAAATGCATCTAAACATTTTCATCTACCTTTATTTGAAATCATACAATATTTAATTTCCTATTAACAATTTACTTTCGTATTCTAAGAATACAATATTAATAATGTTACGTTGTAATATTTTTATTCATTTTCTTTATATAGTTATTAACTTCATATTTTGCAATTTGTTACTCTAGCACCATATTATTAAAGCCAGTCAAATAGCACAATTTGTTTTCTCTATTTTATATATTATAAACCGACAAAAAGACCACATTTCCTTTTTACAACTTTTTAAGAAGACGTACAGATTTAGAGATACGAATTTTTTAAATTTCAATTTAATAATATTGGTTTCTTTTAGGAAATACGTATTTCTTTAATTTATGAACCTTACACTTAGTTATTGATACTACATTATCATATTATCATAGCTAATCAACTGGTACAATAACTTTTATCATTTTATATATTATACATATTTTACAAAATATTAGAATAAATTTAATATTGTTGTAAAATATGTATTACTAATATATTGTCAAATTGAAATAAATTATAAATTATATATTTAAAATACATGAAATATTTAATATATACCTACATTGAACAATATACCATCAAAGAGAAATAATTGTAAAAAATGTGCAGAATACTAAATATTTTTAAAATACTTCACAAAACACGCATTACAAATCAGCACTTCTACTCTTTTTTATGTACCTAAATTTCAAATTATACATTGTTCTTATTTTTTTATTACAATTTGCTCTCATATCTCAAGCATTCATAATTACATTGTAACATTGCATATTTTTTTTCATTTACTATGCGTATAGTTATTTATTCTGTAAAATTAAATTTTCAAATTCTTTTTTATTTACAAACTTTATATTTTGCTATTGATTCTGAAGCACTATATAATTAAAGCCAATCAAATGGCACAATGTCCTTTCTTATTTTACATGTTTACAATAATTTACAAAATTTTCTATTAATTAAAAATATATATTTTTTATATTTATTTTCATACCAAGAATGTGCATACCGACAAGAGGACAGCATTTTCTCTTTATAACTTTTCAAAAAGATGTACAGATTAGAGATATAAATTTTTGAAAATTCAATTTGTTTTGAAACTTTAAAAACTACATATCTGTTTTATATATGAACCTGATACTTACACATTACAATAATTTAATATTGCTGTACCTTTGGTAAAAAGTATAATATATTTAAAATACATGTGAAATTCAATATATACGTACTTTTCAAATAATATACGACATTAGAAAAATAATTATAAAAATTCTACAAAATACTAAATATTGCTAAGAAACTCATAAAACACGTATTTAAATCATAACTTTTTTTTTATTTTCTTATTACAATTTGTTTTAATATATGAAGCATTCGATAATAACATTGTTAGATTGAATTGTTTTTTCTCATTTACTTTACATATATTTATGAATTTTTAGTAATTTAATTCCTTATATTGATTTTAACATAATTTCTATTTCTTTTTTATAAGTTTGCTACTGATACTGTATCACCATATTATCATAGTCAACTAATTGACAGAAATACTTTATTATAATATATATTATAAATAATTCACAAAATATTCGAATATTTTCATATTGCTGTATCTTGGGTTAAGTGTATATGAGTTAAATAGTACAAGCACAGATCTAACTAACAGATCCGCAGCCTTATGGGCGCTTGTATGCTCTCATTTCGTAGAAGTTACTGCAACTGTGGTAGATGTCACTATGGTAGAGTGCTGATCATATTGGCCCAAACAATTAATATGTGTATACCTTGTTCAGAGATATTTCGTTATGGCTCTCTCAGCGGGACTGTTGTTAGGGATTTAAGCTTGATTTATAGGGGTGCAAGGACAGGTATGTATTCAATATTTTCCATTTTAATTCAATTTTAATAATGAAACAGAGAATTTTGTACAAATATTATTAATGATAATGAAGCAAAATAAAATGTTACATAAAAATATCATTGTATAACTATTCGTCATTTAATTAAATATTGCAATTAAACATTAGTGCCATAATAGATTAGAGATTTTCGAATTTAAATATTTTGCAATCCTACCCTTAGTGCCAACAGGTAGAATGTCTTGCTGTGTACGGTTAACCACAGGCTTAGTAAGTTAAAGCCATAACGAAATATCTTTGAACAGAGTATAGCCACAGTTAATTTGGCCAACTTTAATCTAGCACTGCACGGGCATGGGCCCGGCCGCTCGGCAAGTCAGAGACACAAGCCGGTTCATTTTAAAACGAACAATTTTACATATTTATGGACATTATTTTTGTCAGCATTTATTTGTATATTTAACAAAAAAAAAACAATAGAGTCATACTTACTTCTAAATAAAACCAACGAAAATGTAAATAATAATTATTACAAACACGGATATTATTCATCATCTATTCGTCTTTTATTCCAATTTTAATAAACAAAAAAATGACCAAATATAATAAATAAATTACACTACTATCGGAGAAATAATTACAGTCAATTCACTTTGAACGTGAATATATTCTATAATAATCCATCTATAAAATTGCTGTTTACTTTAAAATGGTCATCAATCATTTCTTGATATATATTTATGAAAGATAAGGATTTTTGAAGTACAGCAATTTAAAAAATAATAGAATAAATGTAAAAACATACAGCATCTTTTGATACGAATTTGAATATCATGATGTTTAATTTTAAATTACTAATGAACATGTACTATTATTTTCAAATTTTGAATATTATAAATACATCTTTTTAGAAAAGTAACGTACAAATAACACAAGGTAAAAAAGTGTCATAGTGTTTTTTATATTGTAATAAAAACAAAATGACAAATATCGCTTTTAAATATGAACATTTTTAATGATACTTAAACACGAAATATGAAAAAAATACGTGACTTAATATGTATAATAATTTTTAAAGTTATATTGCAACATTTTAAACACGCGGCCGTGTAAATTATTATTATTTTTTAAACAGTTTCGTTTCCTTTGTGAAATTAATAAAATATTCTTAGATTTGATGTTTCAAATAACTTATTTTAATTTGAAGTAAAACCGTTGAGTAGTTTCTAGAAAAGATTTACTTTAATTATGTTAAATAAACAATTATTATGATACAATCGTAAATATACTGTTTAAAAGTATACTGCATAAAGAATAATATATGTAAAAATCAAATTTTTGGTCATATAGTTTAAGAGTAATATTAAGTTTAATAAGCATGTAAAGAAAAAAGCAGCATAAAATGTTAATCACTTGGAATATTACACTGTCTAACATATGTTTGTTTTTATTCTTGTTAAAGAGGAATCTTCAGGCTTTAATTTGAGGTTTATATCCGATTGACTATAATTATTTATCCGATAGTATATATCCATTGTTACTAAAACACTAAGAATACAACAATGAACAAAACTTTAGCATACTTGAACCTATCTGCAAACAAAAAATGCGATTTTCTTTGAATCAATCCTTTTATGATGAACCAATGCAAATATATACAAATAAGTGATTAAGCATGAGGATCTCGAGAACTATAAGAGATACGAAGTCGGTTAAATTAGACAAAAGTTACCTCATGTGAGAATCATTTTATACATGTTTTTGTTTTTCCCAAAAAATGCATAGGTGGCTAGATATAAACAAAAATGTAAATTTTTCAATTTTCGTTTTTTGCTTATAACTTTTTTATTTCAGTACATAAAATATTTTAACTTGCACATTATTCAGACACTTTTTATCAACGAATTCACTGCACTACTCAAAATTTTTATATGTCATACCGTTTCCGAGAAATTCATACCAATTATCAATTTTCATATGGTACTCAAAGTTAGCTGACCGTTAAGTAGAGTCTTTTTTTCTGTTTTCAACAATGTAAAATATATGAATATTAGAAAGAAAATTAAAAGGAAAAAGTGACATAAATAGAATTTTTTCAATTTTTTTAAAGGATTTTCTAACGGAATACGACTAATATCAATAAATTTATAAAAATTAACATAAATTAAACAAAAGGAATTATATTTATCAAAAACAACACAAAATAAAATTATTCATATCTATGTTATGTTGTTAACGAACCTATATGTAAAGTAAATAAATTTTATATTAGACTTTGTAAGCAGTAAATGTTCAATTATATGAATAAAGAATATGTGTAATAATAAAAAGCAAATTGTAATCAAAACATAAATATCTAATTTTTAAATTTTTACTTTCGTTTCATATTTTTCTATTCTTGATGTTCAACGACGATTTTAAAACAAATTCCTTGTTTATATGAAACAGGTAGCTAGCTAGCCGCATGCGGTGACTTCGCGAATGTAAGTATTGGCAACAGTTTGTAGGGAGAACAAAACGTTCATTATTCAAAACTACTTTTCAAAGCATTTCAGCGCTCCTTGCACCATCTATGATGAATAAAAGCAAGTTTATTTTCTAAGCACATTTCATTACCTTACGCTGCGGATCTGTTAGTTAGATCTGTGGTACAAGTATATAAAATTGAAATAAATAAATATTATTGAAAATGCATTTCATATTCAACATATACGTATATTTTAAACAATTTACGACATTAGAGAAATCATTATAATAATTTCACAAAATACCACCTATTGTTAATAAACTCAATAGAACACGTATTAAAAATCAGCGCTTTCAAACATTTTCATATACACAAATTTTAAACCATATATTATTTCAATTGCTTTAAAATCCCAAGAATTTCATGATTACATTGTTATCTTGTAATAGATTTCTTCATTTATTTTACATTTACTAATTATTTTTTTTAATTCTATTTTCTAATATGGCTTTTTTTAAAATCTTACCTTTTTTAATTACAAACTTTATAATTTTCTATTGATACTGTAGCACCATATTATTAATGCCAATCTAATGGCAAAATTTGGTTTCTACTTTCATATATTTTCAATAGTTTACAAGTTTTTCAAATAATTAACAAGTATATATTTTATAATTATTTTCATGCCTATATTGTACATACCTACAAAAATAACACATTTTCTTTTTACAACATTGCAATAGGATGTACAGGTTTATAAATATAAATATTTCAAAATTAAATTTTGTTATATTTGTTTTATGAAAAAAAAATATAATTTTTATATAGAGCTTATAGTTAGTTATTGATTATATTGTCATAACTAATCAACTGGTATAATTAGTTTTTTCATATTATATATTGCAAATATTTTAAAAATATTTGAATTATATTATATATTAAAATAAATGTGATATTAACATATACGTACTATATAAGTTTAAGAAACACGAATAAATCATTTCAATCAACTTGACAAAATATGTATTAAAAATATTAGTAGTTTGCAATTTTTGTATTTACTACCACATATAACATTATTTTAATGCTGATTTGTTACATGCATATTTAAAAGAAATAAATAATACTGCTCTAATTACCAATTATACTTATATTTCATTTTAATACGTATTATTCATAGTGTAATTGTATTAATTGTATTTAATTTTAAATAAAAAATTATCTATTTTACTTCAATACCACTTCTGAACGAGTTCTTCAAATTCTTAAACAATGCCGACTTCAGACTTTTCAATTTATTTTTGTAGCAAAATACTTATCATTTTCCTCTTTTTATAAACTAATACTCTATAATAAAATGTTTAAAAATATATTACCTCCTGCACACCAAATTCTTCGTTCAACAAGAAATAGCAAAATGCTTAACACTCAATATTATTTTATTCGTCTTTCAGGTAATGTCTATCACACAAATAATAAATCAAATAACAACAAATAAAATTTGTACAAAATCAAAGAGATACACACTATATGCGTAGTGCTCAAACAGAAAAACACAAGTGAGATATAATTGTAAAAATTCTACAAAATACCAAATATTGTGAAGATACTTTACGTATTACAAATCAGTGCTTCTAAGCGTTTTATGTACCTTTCTGTCATAATTTTATTATTTCCTTATGTCATTTTACTTTAATATCAATCATTTCGTAATAACATTATTACACTGAAATGTTTTTTGTTATTTACTTTATATATATTTATGAATTGTTTAAGATCTAATTTTTGAATATTGATTTTTTTAAAACATATGTTTTTTATTTTTAAACTTTATTCTTTGCTATTGATACCATATTGCCATATTATTAAAGCCTATCAAATGGCACAATTTGATTTTTCATATTGTATATTTATAAATTTTTCAAATAATTAAAAATCAAATATTTCATAACTATTTCAAATCTAAATTATAGTGAACATACCGACAGGAGGAACAATATTTAAAAAGGACGTACAGACGTGAAGTTATGAATTTTTAAAAATTCAATTGTGTCATATTAATTTCTTACTATTAATATTATCACAGCCATTTATCTAGTACAATTACTTTTCTCATATTATTTATTATAAATAATTTACATAATAATCCAATAATAGGCCTGTTTCACAATCCTGCTTTTTAAAAAAAAACATGTTGCATCTTAATTTTAGTTGCGAATAGAATATAATAAAATAGAAAAATGTTAAATTATTGACATTTTAATATTACTAATTATCAATTAAAAATTCACTGTGTTCAAAACGAACGCTATTTTGCTGACGAAAGCCGTACGACTAACGCATGCGCGCAACAATCGTAAACAAGTAGTTGTGAAGAACGTTTGTCTTTTCATACATCATTCGAATGTTTGTGTTTGACGCCGCTAATTTTGAAGAAGTTATTGTGTATTCAGAAAGAAACGAAATACGTTAGGTATTATCACTACGCCTGTTTCACTCATTCCAGACTTCTCTTTCTAAGCAGTGAGCGTGACGTCACTTTATACTACTGTTTCTCGCGAGAGTATATTTTTGGAACTTTGTGAATTTTTTGTGGCTATATGCAGTATTTTTTTGCGAAATAAAAAAATACCTATGTCATATTTTTAAATATAGATTAACATATAAAAAAATCAGAAAAGCATAAACAACCCTATTCAGTACTGCTGTATTTTTAGTAAAATATGTCAGAAAAAGGTATGTGAAATTAAAAAAATAAAGTTTGTTTTAAATATATGTGATATTTAATATAAACGCATATTGTAAACATTATACGACAACAGAGAAATACTTATAAAAATTCTACAAGTTACCAAATATTTTTTAAAAACTTAACAAAACACTGTGACGAAGCGTCACGAAGCAGTTTTATTTTGACAGTATTTTTGAACGTAAATGTGTTATCATATTTACCAAAGCTCTACCTTCCAAATATTTTAAAACTATTGCTTAGATTTTGTATTCGAATCAAGCAACCGCGCAAGGCCAGCGCGCGAATGTCTAGTAATGGCAGAACAACATGGAGTTTTATTTGTTTATATTGTGTTTTTGTGAAGTTGTTCTACAAACCATTATTCCGATTCTCTTGATCCGAACACCGTAAGATACAAGATAATGTTCTACATAGTGTAGTGCCAAACACATCGCAGTGGTTTTTGTGAAAGTGGAGTTTTTAAAAACATAACCATCGAACATGTGTTTGGGTTGAAGTCAAATTACTCGATTCAGTTAATTTCATGCGGCGAAATTAACTCGTTTAGTGATTTAAGGCAATAGTAAGTGTTTTTATTACTGTTTGTATTGTATTTAAAGGTTATTTATGTATATTTATTTTTATACTGTATTTGTAATTGTTTTGTGACTATGATCACCTCTGATGATGGGTACGAGGAGAAGGGGGTGAAAATTTATAAAAGCGCGGTCGTTGACCGACTCGTGGCTTTTTTTAGTGAGTTTTTGGCTAAATAAAGACGTAACAAATAAAAGTTGTGAAGCAGAGTATATTATTTGAATTATTTTCATTTGTTTTCCTATCCTTCCACTTGTGAACGTAAGGTAAGTGGAAGTGAAGTATGTATGGAAAAATTGGAATAGTATTTTGCCGTTCTTCACACCCTTATGTGAGAAAAACGTGTGTTTGAGAAAATCGTCCTTTTTTATTCCGTGCACGAGTTGCACGTAAGTTGCGATAGTTTGTGAATTCCGATTACTAGGAGCAGAGAAGAACTAGTGATCGCGTTACCGCAATTGAGATAATTTTGGATGAATTTCGGCGTGGAAAGAATCTTCGAATCCGTCATTTTGCTTTGTGAGTCGCGGAACAGGATTCGGCTTGTTCATCGGCCACCGCCAAGACTAATCAAGGATAGTTCTGCTGAATTTGGTTTTGCGTTCGTTTTTACCTCGCCCTCGCATCGCGTGCACGTGGGTGAGCGAGCAACGCAGGTTGTAAGAGTAACCGATTTTTATCCGAAATTTATTTATGCTTTTATTTACGTCTTTTTACTGTCTTGTTTGGAAAGTCGCACCATGATTTTGTGTTCAAGCGAGCGAGAACAACCAATATTGGAATCCGTACCTTGGACATTTTTCTCCATTGAGATATCCGTGGCCATCATCACTGAAAGCCTGCGAGTTAGACGTCTCTACCGTTACGTAGAGTGGCGCCCGAGATTTGGCAACGAATAGTGCCATAGCGTTTGTATATTTTATTATACCGAGCCTGTCGACTAATTATTGTGCTTTTGGACGAGTTATTGTTTTGTAGGCTGTGGCGACGTATTTTACATTGTGTGACGCGAAGGTAACGCCGAAGTCCTTCACAACTTTTTGAGAACGATAGGGACTGGCACGTAACGACGTCACAGTAGTATATGTAAAAGACAAATTGCACTCAGTGCCGTGGATGAATGAAAATATGTGGAGACTACGAATAAATAAAATAAATAAAGAAAAACAAGTAAAATATACCGACAATGAAGAAGACTGGGAAGAATACAGAATACTAAGAAATACAATAAAACTCTTAAACAAAGTAAAAATAATTGGTTTAGAAATAAATTATAGAAGAACAAGGCGACCCAAAAAAAAACATGGAAAATATTAAAGGAAATAGTCGGTGACAAGAGAAAAAGTGGTATTAATATTATAGATATAGACGGTGAACTAATAACCAACCCAAAACATATGGCCGAAGTAGTACAGTCATAAGAGTTCTAAAACACTTGGTGCTCGAGGGGAGAAGGTGAGGCAGGGGTGCGGGGGTGACGTCATGCACAAGGAACGTGCCGCCAGTTGCTGCTGAGAACCTAACCAACGTCTTAAGGACCTAGCCAACGTCTTAAAGATGTAGCCAATGTCTTAACGACCTAGCTAACGTCTTAAGAACCTAGCCAACGTCTTAAGGACCTACACAACGTCTTAAAGACCTACCCAACGTCTTAAAGACCTAGCCAACGTATTAGGAACTTAGCCAGCGCCTCAGCCAATGTCTTAAGAACTAGGCCAACGTCTTAAAATCTCAACTAACGGCTTGCCCAATGTCTTAAGGATCTCAGCACAGGTCTTATGGATATCAGGATGGTAGGTACACCCAAAATGATGACTCATCTCTTGCGCAAGTTTTAATTTCGCGCATTGCAGTTTATAATTATTTAATTACTCACTAATTGATTTAATTTATGCACCCCAATAACGAACTTTGTATGATTCATTTTTTCAATTAAGCACTCATCACTGTGAAAACATATGTTAGTGGATATAGGAATGGGATGTGCGGGTTTTTTACAAAAATAAGAACAATTTTTATTATATTCTTTATTTAAAAAGTATATTACATAGTTCATCACATAAAATATTAAACTATTATCTTATACTTATAAACTAAAATTATAGCTATGTGGATAGGTATCTGGAAAAAGATAGTTAATAATTATTTTGTCATCATATGCGCTAATTTATTTTGTTTAACAGTATGTACATTGTGTTCGTTTGATGAAATCAATGTTTGGGATATAACTACAGATTCATTATTGAAAAGACAGTTAAAATAATCATTAAAAGTTATACTTTTCATCGTAGCTTTTGTGACTCCTTTAGCTTTCATACTTACCTTAGGTTTAATACTATTTAGAGTTTTGTAAGCATACATTTTTGCTCGAAATCCAATGAAATGTGTCATTATACTACCGTTATTTTCATCTTTCATCACACCGATAACTTTTTTTTTTGTTAGCCAAAGTTATGTCATAAATATTATCTAAAAGATAACCGGAAGTATCAAATTTATGAATATCTCCTTTTATAATTTCGTAAATGTTAACATTTTTGAAGAAATAAATTAAACTCTCCGTATCAGTATAACAAAGTTCAGCATTTTGATTGAAATTTCGTTTTATGTAATTGTAGTGAAAGTCATAAATATAAGTTTTAGAAATATCTAAAATGAAAAATCCAACGTAAATACGTTTATTGAACACTACTAACTTTTTATTCATTTCTACAATTATTAAATCTTCGTCTAATATTGTACAGCAGTAAAAATTGGGCTTAGCTATAAGATATTTTGCTCCATGTCTACCGTCCCATTGAGTCACTACCCTAACATCTCTATGTTTTCTTGTGTTTTCCATGGTTTTTCCGAAGATTGCATTATTCAATAACTTGAAATAATTCTTCTGAAATTCATTATTTGATTTCTTCCTCAACTCAGTATTTAGATGTAAGACTTCAATCAGGAGCTCTGTTGAAATTTTAGAATTCTATGAATTTGTCGTATTTGCAATCCTATATATATAACATAGTTCTTTTTGTTATATAAGTTACCAATTAGTTTGGATTGCTTCGATGTAGATGGGGTAAAATTTTAAGGGCACAAAGGCAAATCTTTGTGTATCTCATGCAAGTCTTTGGGACAATCTAAATCCACTTCGAAAATGTGACCTGTGTCAGAATTTTCTGAAATGTTTATTATATTAAAATATTCAGATTTATCAACCCAGCTAAATACTCAATAAGGCAGATATTGACTCATTGCAGCTCCATACAAATTGTTAACATCAAAATACATAAGATGAGAATCATTTTTCTCGGCATCGTATAAATCATTCATATATTTATTATTAGCCTCTGCATATCGTTTTGAACATTGAACGAGTTCACCGCGAATACCTTTTTCAATAAAAAATAATTTCTCTACATCGGTTAACAGTTCAAGCGTTACATTTGTGTATTTTAACATTGCATCAAACGACAAAGCAGGGGCGGTATAATAGTGTAGAGCATCCAATTTATATGTCTCCAGACAGTTAATTGTAAAATTTTAAAATTCATCTACTAATAAATGAACATCCGTTGCTATATACAGATTGGAATATTTCCCTAAAGTATTTAAATTGAAAGTTTTCCACACTTGTTCAGCGTGCGCGTAATCATTGTCACTGATATTTTCATTTTTGAAAGAACTGTAAAAGTGACGGTGACTGGGTAGACAAGTTTCTTCAAATTTATCCCAGTTATCAAGGTACTCGTACAGGAAAACTCCTTTCCTAGATAATAATTTAAACTTATTTAAGTCTTTACAAAAATTTTGGGTTATAGGCTTTTCATGATCTTTGAGATACGATGATAATTTGTCAATTGAGCTTGACATAAAGCGAAATGAATCGATGAATCTATAATTTATTTTTGTATCTTTCACGTATTTGGTGAAGGAAAAGTAACGTTCTTTATTAATTGGAAGTATTGACACTTGCCTAGGAAAACGCTTAGTTACGTTTTTAATAATGAAATGTCTATCATAATTACTGAGGTTATGAAAGACAACTGGAATTGTATGTGACTTTCTAAAAGTTAAATTACAGGACTGATGTGCAGCGCCACGAAATGCTCCTGTAAAGTGATTGTGATCACGAACTTTGATGTCTGACAATAAAAATTTCTTTCTTCATATATGACAAAATTTCGAGTTTAAATAGTCAGCTTCTTCTTTTTTAGTCATATTCATTGGTATTGGGCTTTGACATTTTTCATCTATGAATTGTGCTACCGTGTAAAGCTAATTTAGAAACCAGTCAATAAAATTTTTACTTCTATTTAATTTGAAGTATGCCAGTGAATTACCATATGAGCATTTTAAATAATATGCAATGCTATTTGGAATATGCTTATAAATTTAGTAGTATTTCTATTTTGTAAGTCTCTAATCTTTTGTAATATGGATTCTATGTCAATATATATTACAAAAGGCACAGTATCCTGCTAATGAATTTTAAATATTTATTTTCTTCTGTAGGCAATTCAACTCGACATTTATTCATTAATGTCCTGTAAGTCAGCTGCATGCTTGTCAAAAATAGTTTGTGCATTGAAATGATTTAAACATCGGTCACATAAAATTAATTTTCCATTATGACTTGAAATTTGTTTACTTAAGAGTCTTGATAAATTTTTTATCCACATAAAATGATATTTAGTATTATTCGTTACAGTTTTTATAATTTCATCCACTTCCGTATCGTTAACCTCATGACAGTTTTTATAAGTCATTAACAAATATGAATAAATTTATTATTATTCCAATTTGGATAAATATACTGGCACGACCTGATTTTTCCCTTTACCAATTGTTTCTAAAGTGTAGACATTAATAGATAAATTATTCATTTCTTCAAATGTTGGAATATTTTTTAATTGAATTGGAAAATGAATACCGTCATATTTAAGCACTTTACTAAAGTATGGGTAAGATGATATTACCCATACTTTCGTATGGGTGGTATGCTCTAGGTATACGAATTCATTCTATACAACATGTGTAGGAATTCCCGACGAAAAATTTAAACTCTAGGTAAGTGCAGCTGAAACTTGGCTATGCAACATTTGCCGACCGTCTAAATCAAAAAATATTAGTGTGACCCCAACCGATAGCTTTAAGCTCGACGACACTGTCTCAACCGATCTGCAAGAACTATTTAAAAATTTTAAGAAAGAAATGTTAACTGTAATAAACAATAAATTTGAAACGTTAATGACATCTATAAACTTTTGCAGCAATAAAATATCAGATTTTGAATCTAATCTAAATTCAATTAATAGAAAATGAAAAATATGGATATCATAATTAAAGAAAATGACAAACTAAAAAATGAAATAAAATCCTTAAATTCAAAAATTGAAGATTTGGAACAATATTCTAAATTAAACAATGTTATTATACATAATATACCAGAAAACCCCATTGAAAATATAAATAATATTATTTGTGACATCGCACACAATGTAGGCTGCAGTGTAAAGAACAGTGATATTGATGCTTCACATAGACTTCCCAACAGTAAGTCCAAAACCAAAAACATTATAGTTAAATTTGTTTCGCGAAATCTTAAAGATGAATTTAAGTGCAACAAATTTCTCCTTATTTATGAATGCCCGAGAAATTCTTAAACCAAAAGAATATAAATTCATTTGGACTAAGGACTGCAAAATATATGCACGAAAAAATGAATCTTCACAAACTCATTTCATTAAAAACCTGGAAAGTCTTTTAAAATTAAAATAAGAAATATATTGCTGTCTCGTTTACCGTCGCATACAATTGCAGATCTTGGTTTAAAAATGATACAAACACCTGTAAATAATAGTAAGGTTCAATGCCCTCAGCCAAACATGTTTACGTTTGCACAAATAAATGTGAGATCTTTGTTTTCAAGTTTTTTAAATGTGTTAGATTTGATTGTAGAACACAATTTTGATATAATTGCCGTCACGGAAACTTGGATAAACGACAACTCTCCCTCTCACCTTTTTAATATTCATGGATATAATTTTGTCAGCTTTCCGAGACCGAATAATATGCGAGGTGGAGGAGTCGGTTTCTATATTCGTGATAACATCACTTTTACTGTATTAGATACATCTTTTATAAATGCATACAATAATCTATAGGTAAAATGTGTAATAAACAAATACAGTATATGTTTTGGAGTTGTTTATAACCCTCACGAAAAATATTTAAAAAATCTTGAAATTCTAGATGCGATATTCACTGAATTTAATAGTCTGTATGATTATGTAATCTGTGCCGGTGACATCAATGTGGATATGCTCTCCACAACCCATAAATCAAAATATGTAGCAGATATAATAAATAACAACGGAATGTCACAACTTATTACTGAACCAACAAGGAGAATTTCTAAAACTCTTTTAGATGTAGTTATTGTATCTAACAATGATATCTGAGCGGATTCAGGAGTAATAGACGCTGCGAGTATTTCAGATCATGATTGTGTTTATTGCACATTTTACTTAACAAAAAACAGAACTACACCTAATACTATATTATACAGAGATTTTAAACAGTTTGTTTTAGACTGTTTTTATGATGAATGTGATCAAATAGATTGGAATAAAATTATATCCTTGGAAGATATTAATGATAAAATACAATATTTAAATGAAAATATAATTTCTCTATTTGATAAACATGCTCCCATAAAAACATTAAAAATAAGTAAAAGAGATAAAGCTTTACTTAAATACAAGAAAAACAAAACTGAAGCAAAATTAAATTATTACAAAGAATTAAGAAATTTATCAACAGCTGCAATACGTCGTGAGAAACAAGCTTTTTTCGAACATCAAATAAATAATAAAATTAAAAACTCCACCGAGCTGTGGAATAACTTAAAACATATGGGAGTTAAGGGCGAAAACGAAGTAGTTATACCTGTCTCCCTATTAAAACCAGATGACTACTATAAACATACATCGGAAAAACTTAATCAAACGC
Organism: Stenolophus ochropezus; assembly: GCA_035578165.1. Classification (NCBI taxonomy): domain Eukaryota; kingdom Metazoa; phylum Arthropoda; class Insecta; order Coleoptera; family Carabidae; genus Stenolophus; species Stenolophus ochropezus. The sequence continues at coordinate 3,287,383 of JAQOWZ010000025.1, forward strand.
GTATAAATACAAAAACTTTACAGTTTTATAATAATAATTCTTACGATTCCGAAAATAAAACTTATTTTAGTTTTAAATGTGTTGACAGAACAGAAGTTGTTAAAATAATACAATCATTGAAATCTAATGCTTTAGGTAAAGACGGTATTTCAACTAGAATGGTACAAATAATATTACCTAAAATTTCGGATTTAATTACCCACATAATTAATACCAGCCTCATTACGGGAATAGTTCCTGATATTTGGAAAACTGCTATAATAAAACCTATCCCCAAGCAAAGTACTGTAACTACGTTTGATGACCTAAGACCAATTAGTATTTTACCTACAATGTCCAAAGTTCTAGAAAGGATATGTTACCAACAAATTTTGCAATATATAGATGACAAAAAAATTTTACCCACAACTCAATCTGGTTTTAGGAGAGGACATAGTATTAATTCTTGCCTATTAAATATAGTTGATGAAATGATAAAAAAATTTGACAATTCAAAAGTTACTCTCCTTATCCAGATAGACTTTTCTAGAGCTTTCGACATGGTGGATCATAATTTGTTATTAGCAAAATTAAAATATTATAACTTCAGTTGGAGTGCTTTACAATGGTGCTCCAATTACTTGGTCAATAGGTCTTTTCAAGTGTCAATGTCGTCTAATATGGACTGCATTCAATCAAAAATCTTAACTTTATCTCGAGGAGTACCTCAAGGTAGCATTTTAGGGCCACTTCTGTATTTAATTTATGTTTCTGATCTGCCAAATATTATAAAACATTGCAGTGTTCATTCTTATGCGGATGATACCCAGATATTAGCATCAATAAATAAAAGTGAGGTAAACAGTAATTTAAAATTTATTAATGAAGATCTTCAAAACCTCTCTGATTGGGTAAATAACCATGGGCTTTTAATAAATGCAAATAAATCGTCACTGTTGGTATATGGGTCTAAAGAAACACCTACTATTATTCTTGATGGTTCTATTCTCAAACGTAGTACTGTGATCAAGAGTTTGGGTTTATTTATTGACGAAAATCTAGGTTTCCGGGAATACTTAAATAAGAAATTAAGTTCCGCCAAATTTAAACTTAAAATGTTATACCAGTACTGTACTTTACTCTCTCCTGAGATAAAACTACGACTAGTAAAGTCATTAATATTCCCGATTATTGAATATTGTGCTTGTGTTTACGTATCTAATTTAACATTAACTGATAAAAAGAAAATTGATTTGTTCCAAAATTGTTGCCTCAGATATGTATTAGGGTACGTAAATATGATCACATATCTCAATATCGGGCATCGACGTCATTGCATTTCATTGATACTAGAATAAAAATACTTCTTCTCTGTCTTATACATAAAATAATAATTACAGGATACCCAGAATATTTATCTGATCGACTTATAATTAAAAAAAATAAATTTAATTTACGTAATAATGATTTGTTTATAGTACCATCTTTCAATAAAATTAAATTTAAAAGCTCTTTTTCGTACTTAGCTTAACTTTATAACAATATTCCAAACAATTTAAAATCTCTTTCTTACAGTTCATTTGTAAACCATTTGAAAACCTTAGTTCTTTGATATTTCTTTGTAAATATAATTTATTTCTTTTTCTTGTACATGTAGATATATGTAGATATATATACTTTTTTTTAATCTTATTTTTTTGTATTGGTTAGGTAGAAGATCACCCTTGGCTGAACCTCGCCTTTGAGTGTTTATCTCAATAAAGATTATTATTATTATTATTATTATTATTATTCGAGCTGCATTTCGGTCCGCAGGATGCAGTGCAGAAGCTACAGCCCACAAAATACAATAATCATCTTTATTTTTTATATTGACAACAGCATGTTTACATTTAATATCAAGAGGTAATTCAATGTATGATCCACCAAGAATAGGTGTATACTTATTAATATTTATTTTGAAGTATAAAATTTCATTTAGACTCCAACCGGAATCGCGTTCTTGAAACTCTGATAATTTTGCTATAATTTTATTAATATGTTCAGTGTACCATTTTTTAATATTTGTTATTTTTGTTATTATGCTATTGGCTGTTTTAAAATATTTAATTTCTAATACACCTGTTTTAGGCATTATGAAATCAGCGCTGAAAACAAGATTAACTTTTAAATTTGACAATTTTTAAGCTTCTTTAATTTTGTTTAAGAATATTCCATAGCATTTATTTAGAAATAATGATAGATCTTTATAATTTAAGTTTTTAATAATCCCCGTACGTAGTCGAGACCCGAAACATGATTCTAAATCTTGCCACATTAATTGTTTTTGGAATCCTGCACCATGAGTACCACTTTTCGTTCGTTTTAATTTTTCTAGGTAAAATTTGAATAAAGCCAAATTAGATTCCAGCTGCAATAAATTGCCATTATTTTCATTATTTTGCTTTATAGTTCTACGAATTAATAATATGTATTTATTAACATGCTTTAGCAATCATATATATTCATCGTGTGTTTTTAAAATTTTGATTCCGTCAACGAGTACCTTTAAAGCTTTTGGCTTAGTTTAGCAACGCTCAACATCGCGGTCTGTATACAGAACACGAATGACCGTTGTGCAATGATACTGGGGCAGGTTATTAAGCAGCAACAGAAAAATTCAACCATTACACGCATGCGCATGAATAGACCCTCATGTCTACAAGTGTCATCTGGCTGTATGACTAGGGTTTTATAAATAAAAATCATGGAATTATTGTAAAAAAAAATATTTTACAAGGGAAAAATACATTAAATACTTAAATATTTTTGTTATTACATATTACTAATAATATTTGTTAATGGATTATAGTTAATTTTTCTATCATGTATAATTAAACAACAGGCGGCTGTATTATCAGGTATGTTTACATTTGTTTCAAATTCCAACCTGATATTAACATTACCCGATTTCAACGTCTCACTCTGATGGGAACAATCTATTATTGCTAAGGGTGCAGTAATTAAAAACTCGTTGGGTGTGAATATAGGTTCACATGGTCGCTCATAGTAAGACAATTGGAACTGAGTGTACATGTCATACAGCATTGGCCAATGTATATTTTTAAAGTTTAAATTCAAATTATAGTAAGAATACATACCAGAATTTAAATATAACTTAATATTAGTTAAGTTACAATGATCAAATTTACTCATATCTTTATTTAATTTATTTTTTTCAATCAGTTTGGAATCTCACGATAACATAACGCGGTGTTTCTAATTGAGTTGTCGTTTTAATTGGCCATATATGTCTCTGCGTTTTTTGTAGTAGTGGATATTCATGAAGCTCCCAGCTGCGGAATGCTATCTCCAAATTAACACTTTTCTCCATATACTTCATTAGCATTAATCGCTCGGCATCAGCTACAGATATATGTGGAATCTTCCAATGAACTTTATTTAATTCAATCCTCATATTTTCGCTTCCTGTGCTATTCTCAATCGCATTCATGTCTGTGCTGCTTCGAATGAGGACTAATTCTTGTTTTAAATTTAAAATATTTTTTTTGAAATCTTCGCAGAATCCCAGAAGCTTGTTTAATGGAATACATATGTTAAAATTGCCCTCGTTATCAATTATCTGTTTTGTATTATGAGTCAAAGGTGAGCAACCAGCAATTTGTAATCGTTTGCTTTCATTTGTGTTATAAATGACATAACCTTTCATACAAGAAGTTAGGCCTGGATTTCGAACTCTATCTGTAACTATACCACCAATTTCATACCGAATTTCGCTGAACAAGAAAGCAAATGCATTGTTGACTAATTTAGCTGTTTTGGAGGGTTTGTTGTTATGTGTGAGAAGATTACCCTCAATATAAAGTAAACTATTCCACGGAAGAGTGTAAAGATCTTGTTGCTGTATAGGTATGCGAATTTCATCGATATTATTTGAAGTCGTAGATGCATATGGTTGATGTGTGTTTATCCGCATGACTGATTGAATCGTCAAATAAAGCTTTTTCTGATACATTCAGTATATTAACATTCATTCTGATGATAGAAAATTTTTTTTTTGATTTTTAAATTGTATTCCTATCCAAATAATAAGAGCCCTGAAACGATTTTTACGATTATTATATCTAGATCTAATTTTGAGACCAATTGATTTCAGAAATTGATATTTGAGAGGTGTTATCTCTAACACTCTTTTTACTAATGACGTTATTACTGTCACGCGGCAAATTTATATGTTTGCAGATTGCATGATTAAATTTAATCCCCATTTTGTTTCTTAAAATGTAGTCTTATCGTCATGACTTCACCCTTAAAATTAATCAAATTTCCATCTTGATCCACTATTTTAAGAGTTAAGTGGTTTATAATATGCGTGTTGATTGGTAGATAGATTATTTGATTTGGGGCTTCTATAATTTTAAATCCTGGCGGAACGCTCGGCGAAAATTCATGAAGTATATGAACGTGTTTACTGCTAGAAAACGAATTTATAGTTATGCTACAGTCAATGCATATTGCATTTACTTTAATAATAGACACTCAGTTATCAGATTCATGTGCTATATTAGATTCTTATTTACTTGGTCAAAAGCCCAAACTATTACCAATAGAATCGTTTAGTTCAAAATTTACAACCTTGTTAATTTTAATTTCACACTTAAGAGTATTATTATTGAATATTATGTCTAACTGAGTATCTGCATCTTACTTGCTGATTAAGAATTTATTTACATCATCAATTTCATAGAACCTTCTGGAATTGTAATAACATTATTGCCAATATAAAATTTATTATTTTGATTATCAATGTTTGGTATAGTATTATATACTTCAAAATTAATTAAGCCAAGAACATAGTCATCGTCAAGTAAAATCGGTGGATGGAAAATTTGAGTTATAGTAGAATTATCGCCAAATCGGGTAAATGTGTATGACATGATGACTCAATGAAGACTAAAAAGTTTTCAATTATGTTCGTATAAAAACGCCAAATACAAATGACCACATCTTACACTGTTATTACGTTGGTATCTATCATAATTGTAGTGTATTAGACATCCGTTTCCGAAATAATTAATCAGTTCTTTTGGTAGTGCTAGGTTTCCAAAAGTGTCAAAATATGTAACTAAATTAGTATGTGTGATTCTGTGATCCTGACCCGTTACTGTCAATTAATGATTGCATACTCGTTCCGATTCACTTTCTTAGGTAGATTATTTCTAATGAAAATTCCTCTAAAATGTGGAAGTTTTAATTGTTTAGCATATTTCTGAAGATCGATATTAGATAAAGCCTGCGATGGTAATTTCATTGGTACTTTTTTAAATGATTTAAATACAGACCGAGCCCCTTTCGGTATGGCTTTAGGTATAGACCCTTTCCCATGGCAATAGCTTCCATCATTTTGTTATGTCGCTCGGATTCTTTTAATTGTTTAGCGGCACCGTACCGAGAGCACTCAAACCGGCAAAGATCGGAATCAGTGGTAGAAATCTACCTGTTTTCGGAACAGCTATAACACGAGGACTGTTACTTTTTCTTTTAATTAATTTGATGGAAAGTAATGCAATTTTGGCCGATTTATTTATGTCTGAACCAGTATTGGTCGATTTTATAGCTTATCGCGCGCAACTCACAACCTTGCGAAATGGTAAATTCGAAACGGATGTTTTTGGAACTTTTATCGTAAGTACTTAAAAAGACACACGACTTACTCTCTCAACAGTTGATGACTGACTGTCTTCGTGTCACATTCACTCTGCTATTTATAGCATGCAGACGATTAAACAAAATAATATTCTTGTTGTAAAAAATTATGATTTTGAAAACTATAACAAAAATCGAAGGCACAGTACATTGTTGCCAGATTATTAAGGTGCATTATAGCTAGTCCTTCCGGATGTGGTAAAACAAACGTATTGATCGCTTTAATAGATCATGCGAATGGGTTGCGTTTTGAAAACATATATATTTATTCTAAATCTTTATTTCAACCAAAATATTTGTACTTAAAAGAATTATTAATACCTATTAAAGAAGTAAGTTACTATGCATATAGCAACAATACATCTATTGAAAAAACTACAGCTGTGAAATATAATACGGTGGTAATCTTTGATGATGTAGCGTGCTATAGCCAAGATGTTATGCAAGAATATTTCAGTATGGGATGTCATAAATCTTCGGATTGTTTCTACATATGTCAAACTTATACTTATTCCTAAACATCTTATACGTGATAATGTTAATTTTTTAATATTATTTAATCAAGATGATTTAAATTTGAAGCATGTATACAATGATCAAGTAAATACTGATATGATGTATGAAATGTATAAGAACTACTGTTCTTTTTGCTGGTCGGATAAATACGGGTTCCTGGTTATCGACAAAGATAGTGATTTTAATGCAGGTGGGAAGGGGTTTGATCAGTTTATTATAAATACAGATACAACTAATTAAACAGATCATTTAGCAATTAGTATTAGTATGGTGTACATCAGCTGTTTAATTGATATTATAATAACAGTTCTTACATTTATCTGATTATGAGCAGATTATCTGTTTTCGGATCAGTCTTTTACCTGTGTCTTCAAATAACAGCTGTGATAATCGCCTGTATATGACCTTGAACTTGCAATTTGTTTTTATAGTCAGCTGTTGAGAAGCTACCTGGTTCCGTGTTGAACCTACCAGAACAGCCTGATTTAATAATTAGCTGTTTCATAGCCCGTATTGAATCATGAGTGAAAGACTAACAATGGATATAATTAATACTCGTAATGTAATTAAACAAAAGCTTAAAAACCTTAAGCTTGGTGCATTACATACAGAGCAGAATTAGAATACCAATAGGCCAATTATTAAATATTTGCAAGATATTGCAGTTAATTTACAAATGACAAATATAAAGGAAGAAGTTAAAAGTGAACCGAAACAAGAGGAAGATACACCGAAGAAAAATAAAACTTTAGTAGGGCCTAAATTTTTAGAAACAAGTATTGTAGCAGAATCAGTGAACGAGAATGACGATAATGATGAAGATGTATTTCAATCAACCATGGTAGAAGATCAACCATCAATAACTAAAGAGCATATTTTGAATATAACCAAGGAACCCTGATTCAAGGAGAATTTGGAGCAGTATGATCTATTACCGCGACAATATATTGAATAAATGGTAAAAGACGATAAAAATTCATTTGATTTTAAGTATGGCGTGCGTCATGATGTGTGAACTGATAATTTTTATATAGGTAATTCTGAGCTAAAAATTTATAGCAAGGATTTAATTGTAAAAAATATAAAATATATCGGAACATTAGGTTTGTATGAGCTCCTATTTAAAAAACAGCCATCACCCATCAGGTTACACTCAGACTGATCAAAAAAATTATATCGATATTGTGAAAAAACTAATGCCGCCCATCGTAATTATAGCAATGAACAATTGTCGGGGTCAAGATCTCATAAGTATATAACCATAATTGCCCTAATGTTAGACCTTCGAAAAAGAGCTTTGCAGTCTAGAAAATTAAGTTTAATTTCTAAAAGAACCAGTTCCAGTTCAGATGGAAATTATTTTAAAAAGTTTACCAAAAAACAGGTCGAATACGCATACTGGGACAATATTAATGAATTGGTTGAAAGACTGCGTCTCCTTATTGCGTCACGTGATGCTGGTCATACAGGTCATAATAATGAAATTATGTCCATAATTGAGGAGTTAAAAGAGGCTGAAGTTATAGAACAAGTTTATTTCAATAATGACTCTTTACCGTTTTGGACGTCATATTGAACATCATAAAATTAGAAATTAATATAAATGAAAGGGTATAATAATCGAGAAATTAAAATATAAATTCGAAAACATAGTTGCAAACATTAAAGATAATTTTCAACTATCTAAATTAAAAAAGACTTTGAAATCTATTGTAATTATGAATTTAAAACTTGAATTGCAATCTGATTTCTATAATATAAAGACGTTTATAATTTTCCATGCTCGGGAAAAATTATTCAAGTTACAATCAGTCCAAAACAATTGCTTAATTTCCGTGTTCGAAATGACCCCCATCGTATATCAAGTTTAATTAATAACAATATTATTGTTGGTGATTCTTTATAGATATATCCTAGACCGGTTGGCAAAAATACTTCACACTTACATATTGAAATTATACTTGAAACGTGTAATTATAGATGAATCTTGTAGAAATGGTTCCCTATGTAAAGGAGAATAAAGGCTATCGATATATTTTAGTAGTAATTGACGTGTTTTTTAAATACTTATGGACAAGACAAGTATAAAGTAAATCAGGTCTTGATATTGCACAGGCTATAAAAAGTATATTAATTGAAATTAACCGCATCCCTCAAAATTTACAAACTGATCTTGGAAAAGAATTTTATAATAAAAAATTTCAAAACGTTACGGTAAAATATAACATGAATCATTACTCATCTTGTACCACTAAAGAAGCATCAATTGTTGCACGTGTCAATTGCACTTTAAAATCTATGATGTGGAAACAATTTAGCTTACAGGGTAACTAAAACATATAATAATACAATACACAGAACAATTAATATGAAACCCATTAGTATTACAAGAAAACATAAAAAGTTTCTACTTAATAACGTGTATAATCAAATAAAAATGGTAGGTTTGGCAAAATTCAAATTAGGTGATTTTGTACGTATTAATCCTGTTACATATTCTCAAGGATGAGTCTGCACAAATAATAAAAGGTGGATTTTATGAAGTTGAGTTACAGAAAGTAAAATATCCTGACGTATACCTTGTTGAAAAATACTTAAGCGGAAGGGTGACCAATTTTACGTAAAGTGGGCTGGGTTTAATAACACACAAAACGGCTGGATTTCTAAAAAATGCGGTTTAGCAAATAACAGTACATGATCGGTTAAACGATGCGGGGCTAAATCTACATAAAGGGGGAATATTTTCGTACTCCCCTCATTCTTGCATTACTTGTAAAATGGGCAGTATAATATTAGATTTACAAGGAGTTTTTACCTTTACAAATAATGTTAAAATATTCATTTTTAAGGAAATTTCATATGTTAATATAAAAAGCAATATTTATGAACACAAAATTTGAATTTGAAAATTAAGAAAAATATTCGCTGGCAAACCAAATATCATCATAATTTGGAATGGCATGTTCCATATGATATAATGTAAGCTGAAATGTTGGAAAATATTAATAAAATTTATGTTAAAGGGGTCGAAAAAGTTTTGTGGTTGAAAGACATTACTAAAAATTTAGAAAATTTAGAAATTTGTATTAAAACCTTAGAAATGTTAGATTGTGCATCCTTAAAAGATTTAAATAAGGCAATATTAAACTATTATTGCAATATACACAATAGGTGTGCCTTAAAAAATATTCATATGTTAAAAAAATGGTTCATTCATCGTTTCAATAAGTTTAATTCGTTAAAATTATTTCATGATCATGTAATGCTTCATTTAATGTTAGAGGAGGAAATTGCAGAATTGTCCAAAGAATTTGTAATGGTTTTTGTAGCAAGAGAAATAGAAAATTTGTGGCACAGGTTTCCTAGGGCCGGGAGGATAGACCAAGAGTTTCAAAAGTATCGATGCTGCTTTGAACACAACAATGACAGCATATCAAGCGACCAAATTGGTGGAAGATATCCAATGAAAATTAAATGTACTCAATGTATTTTATAATTATTGTATTGTAAGTTATTTAATGTAAAAATTTAAGAAAAATAAAACATATTTATTTTGCGCAAATATTTGTTTCAATGCACATACTTACCATCTGTCCATAATAATTATGCACCTTCCTCAGTATATTGACCTGTCTGCACTTTAGGATTATAATATGAATGTAAATAAATAAAAAAAAATCATAAAAAAGCAGTTTATTATTTTATTAATAAAACTTGAAATAATACATTGTTATATACTTGTTTTTTAACTTTCCACTGTAGAATAATTTTCTTAATTTTATTTTCTGATATAACTCTTACCAATGGTTCATAGAAGTTATTAATTTTATATCTAAAACGTGCTCTGTCAACAGCAATTTGTATCCAGGAGCTCTGTCTGGCTCTATTGTATGCGAATGTCCACACAAATATGTGATAAATTTTCACTGTTTCGCCAAATTGAACTTTTTGACCTATTGTTTATATTGAGTTTATTTAATTTCATATTTAAATATCAATATCAATATCTTGTTTTAAAATTTGTATTTTTTTAATAAATAAATTTAGTTCTTTATTGTAGTTTAAAAATTGTATTTTATTATTATTATTATTATTATTATTATAAAAGTTAATAAGCTGCTTAATATTATTCATTTTATACTAACACAAACTAGAAATGTATAGAAACTACTTTTATTATTTAATTTCAGTTAACACAAATTCAACTTTTTATTATTATTATTAATTTCACTTATTCACGAATTCAATGTCCACCTCTTTTCCGTTTTTCCCGTTGGAAACAACGTACAGTTTTCCTTCTTCTGCCTGCTTGTTAGCAGCTTCTAATTCTTCCAGCCTAACTACCTAACATACGGCGTACTGAGCCGTTCCTAAGCCGTACTGAGGCGTTCTTACCTGAACCGTACTGAGCCGTTCCCGCTATACGGCGTACTGAGCCGTTCCTAAGCCGTATTGAGGCGTTCGTTCCCTCCCTATCTACTCCACCGGCGATACCGCGTCGGCCCCGAGTCACCGCGTGGGAACCATATCGCGTTTGTCAACACCCGAGTACAGCACGGCAAGGTGCGCCATTAGCTCTATCGCGAACGTGTACTATTATATCCATCATATCCATCCGCCTCCAGCCTAACTACCTAACATACGGCGTACTGAGCCGTTCCTAAGCCGTATTGAGGCGTTCGTACCTAAACCGAACTGAGCCGATCCCGCTATACGGCGTACTGCAGTTCCTAAGCCGTATTGAGGCGTTCTTACCTGCACCGCACTCAGCCGATCCCGCTATACGGCGTACTGAGCCGTTCCTAAGCCGTATTGAGGCGTTCGTACCTAAACCGAACTGAGCCGATCCCGCTATACGGCGTACTGAGCCGTTCCTAAGCCGTACTGAGGCGTTCTTACCTGAACCGCACTGAGCCGATCCCGCTATACGGCGTACTGAGCCGTTCCTAAGCCGTATTGAGGCGTTCTTACCTGAACCGCACTGATCCGTTCCCGCTATACGGCGTACTGAGCCGTTCCTAAGCCGTATTGAGGCGTTCTTACCTGCACCGCACTCAGCCGATCCCGCTATACGGCGTACTGAGACGTTCCTAAGCCGTATTGAGGCGTTCGTACCTAAACCGAACTGAGCCGATCCCGCTATACGGCGTACTGCAGTTCCTAAGCCGTATTGAGGCGTTCTTACCTGCACCGCACTCAGCCGATCCCGCGATACGGCGTACTGAGCCGTTCCTAAGCCGTATTGAGGCGTTCTTACCTGCACCGCACTCAGCCGATCCCGCTATACGGCGTACTGAGCCGTTCCTAAGCCGTATTGAGGCGTTCTTACCTGCACCGCACTCAGCCGATCCCGCTATACGGCGTACTGAGCCGTTCCTAAGCCGTATTGAGGCGTTCGTACCTAAACCGAACTGAGCCGATCCCGCTATACGGCGTACTGAGCAGTTCCTAAGCCGTATTGAGGCGTTCTTACCTGCACCGCACTCAGCCGATCCCGCGATACGGCGTACTGAGCCGTTCCTAAGCCGTATTGAGGCGTTCTTACCTGCACCGCACTCAGTCGATCCCGCTATACGGCGTACTGAGCCGTTCCTAAGCCGTATTGAGGCGTTCGTACCTAAACCGAACTGAGCCGATCCCGCTATACGGCGTACTGAGCCGTTCCTAAGCCGTACTGAGGCGTTCTTACCTGAATCGCACTGAGCCGATCCCGCTATACGGCGTACTGAGCCGTTCCTAAGCCGTATTGAGGCGTTCGTACCTAAACCGTACTGAGCCGTTCCCGCTATACGGCGTACTGAGCCGTTCCTAAGCCGTATTGAGGCGTTCGTTCCCTCCCTATCTACTCCACCGGCGATACCGCGTCGGCCCCGAGTCACCGCGTGGGAACCATATCGCGTTTGTCAACACCCGAGTACACAGCACGGCAAGGTGCGCCATTAGCTCTATCGCGAACGTGTACTATCATATCCGGGACCGTAACCGCCGCCTCGCCGTATCACCGTGTCTGCTTTGTTACAGGTTGTCCCGGCCCAGAGAGTTCGCTTCGGCAGCCAAACCGTAAACGGCCATCCACAGTCTCGTTCGTTTTTATATTGATAATACAATAATTTGTACTTAATTTACTTTCATAGAATATATATTTATTTATATTTTTGGGTAGAAACAGAAGTGTTTGCTTATTCCTCTAGTACCAGTCCGTCCTGACTCCCATCCTCGCTCCTGAACCTTGGTAACTACTGAGCATCCGACCGGCGGGGAATGAGAGACGTTACACTCTTTTTAATTTGTCTTTACTCGTCGAAGTGTTAAGTTCGATATGGCTGGCACATTAAAGTTTATACGTGCAACAATTATTGTGCACCTAGATCAGGGTAAGTTACAACAACCAAAAGAAGAAAATCAGCGTGCATTATATAAATACTTTTACGCAAGATTAACAACGCGGACAGGGTCAATTGGAACATCAGGGGCAAGAACCACAACGACGAAAACGACGACAAGCTCATCGACGACTTCATGGACGACAACAAAGGCGAGAAAATGAATATACTCTACATCACACACCATCAATAACATCAATAATAACAGATAAAATTATTTGCAAATGTCGACTGTGTAGTGAAATAAACTATTATATGGATGACATTTTGGATTCATCCCAACCTCCCTTCTATAAGGGTGACCCATAAAATAGACAAAATAGGTTTAAGATAAGTAAATAAATTTAAAAACATGTAACATAATTAAAAATAAATGAACATTATTATTTCGCTCTTTATTATACAAACCGAAAAATGTGATGAAGTGACAGCCAAATAGCACAGTGTATAGCGTTGTGGCTTTATACACCTAAGGTCCTGGGTTCGAATCATTGTCAGGATATATATTTTCAATAAATTTATATAACAAAGATTGTACAGTGTTTTTCTAAAAAAACCTATACATCCCATTCCTATATCTATAAACAGATGGATTCACAGTAAGTGCTTAATTGAAAAAATGAATCATACAAAAATTGTTATTAGGGTACATAAAATTAAATCAATTAGTGAGTAATTAAATAATTACAAACTGCAATGCGCGAAATTAAAACATGCGCAAGAGATGAGTCATTATTTTGAGTGTACCTACCATCCTGATATCCCTAAGACCTGTGCTGAGATCCATAAAACGTTCACCAAGCCGTTGCTTTAGATCTGAAAACGTTGCCCGAGCTGACAGTTGACATATTAAGACATTTGCTGAGATCTTTAAGACGTTGGACAAGCCGTTAGTGGAGATCTTAAGACGTTGGCCTAGTCATTAAGACATTGGCGGAGGCGTTGGCTAGGTCCTTAAAACGTTGGCTAGGTCCTTAAGACGTTGGCTATGTTCTTAAGACGTTCGCTAGGTCCTCAACACGCTGGCATAGCAGCAGGCGTCACTGTTGGCAGCTGCCGGCGCATGACATTACCCCCCGAACCCCTGCCTCACCTTCCCCCCTCGAGCACCACCAACAAAAATACATGCGCTTACAATCCAAACTATTAGAGTGTTTGATAAGAAAACGATAATAAATGATAATAATAACAATACGGTAAGTGGACATCTTCTTTGAATACATCTGTTTAAATTCTGAATTGTTACAGGTCGAGTGAAACCGGAGGCAGTAAGAATTAAAGTTAACATACATTGGAATAATGGAATATGTGTGATTCGCTTCGTGAACAATCCTGGATTAAGGGCGAATCATCACATAGCTTAGTATAGAAATTCTCCATGTATTTATAAAAGTGTTCCATATTATCAGATTCGTATATATTCAATTTAATTTTGGGGATTTCGGTTTTAGGTAATTTGTACACCGTTATTAATATGTCAGTATCATTAAAAATATATTTTAGCATTAGTTTCATTTCGTTCCAATTTTGATTATCTACTCCACAGCCTAGTTTCAGTATGCTCAAGTTTTTAATATAATGAAGTAAACACAATTTCTTTAAATTTAGAAGAGCATAAGATAGGTCTTGCTTGGAAAGTTTCGTTGTAGTACTTTTCTTTTGTTACCAAATATAATACATAGTTTTTAGAGGTTTTAAGATAAACTATATTATGGAGTTGCGGATTTTGGACTTTTAATTTATATATATTTCCGAATTTAATTATGAATTGCTTTGCTATGCCTGCTGACATCTCTAAATCTTTACTCACGCAATAAGCAAGGCTTGATTTGGAAGGTGCGGCAAGTAAGTTGCCAGTAACTTCTACAATATTGTTTTTATTATTACAATTTAGATATTGCTTCTTATTAAGATAGTCCTGATTAATAATAAGGGGAGAATCATCTATTAATAGTGATGATTGTGAATTTTGAATTTTGTTATTAATTTCGGAAGGTATTCGGCTCTGTGCATCGACATTAGTATTAAGTTTACCTTTTTTGTAAATTATTTCGTAATAGAATTCCTCTATTATTTTTTGGCGATATTCTTTAAGAGAGAATAACTGTTGGGACCGCGTCAAGTTCTTTGTATTTTAAGGTTGTGCGTAAGTCGATTTTTAGGCAAGCCGAGGAGCCACGCATGCTGGTCACATGTCACATGTCTGCCCAATTTGCTGTTGTTGCTTCTTCTTTTTTCACGCTGTTGCTCTAACGCACGTTTTTTCAGTACGGCTTTGGCCAACTGTTTTATATTATTTGATAAAACTCAGCCTCTTGTAGATCTAGTTATACATTTAGTTTATTATACGCTACAATTTATTATTAAATTGTGTTTTGTGCATCTGCACCGTTTTTTCACTTTTTAATTATGAGTGTTAACCTAACTTATGCACGCTGCATGACACTTTAGTGAATAGTGCTTGTTAATTTATTGCTTTTCAGCTATTTTCAGCATTGATTCACATATGTATCAGCTCTTTGTACAATTATTTGAAGGCAAGTTAAATCTAATATACATTGCATACCGCATGGATTTACACTGCCAAAAGTTTGTATAGCTTTACTAACGCTTTTTGGAAACGAAGTACTTTCTATTCAATAATTTACTCATCTGAGACGCAGTAAGTACGTTTTCCATTCTCTTTAGTTGTTCTTAGAAGATCTAGAACAAATGTAATTTGCACTTTGTTACACTTGTTTAAATTACAGTTTTTTCTTAGTTTCAACTTAGTTTCAACGTTTGTTGAATTTCATTTGAATTCGCTTATTTTTTTTTGGGCTATTGTAGTCTGTATTTTTATATAAGTTTCAGTCTTGTTTTGCTTTAGAGTACGTTAATTTTTGATTAAGACTATTTGTTCTGGATAGCTTTGTCTTTACGTAATACTTTGTTACAGTTATTTACTTTTGTTTAGTGCATTATATGATTGGTTATTGTATTTTATTCGCTCTATTTTTTGGAATATTTATTAACATATTGCATAGTATTTTGGTACTATTTATTGCACTAATTGCACACATTGTACGCTTTTACACATAAGTTTCGCTCTCGGTTGTTGCTTATATACACTTTGCTGTTGTTAGAGTTAAAGTTCTTTGGCTTCAAATTCCTGTAAATCATTTGTGGGTCAACTTGTATTATCCTTTCTTCATCAGAGCCAACCATTAGTTGTGTAAGTCCTTGCAGATCGCTCCTGCAAGGTGAAGTGTGTTTTTACCTAGCTATTGCTTTTGTAATTTCTTTAATTTTTGTCGCAATTAAATCTCGTAATAATTTTGGTAGTCTTTTGTATTGTCGAATTGCACTAGTTCAATTCCGACCGCTAGGCTACAGTCCACTTGTATCCACGCAATGCAAAAAAGACGCACCAGGGTCGTTAAATCGAAATTTACAACTTTGATTTTGATCTGCGTCGCAACAACAACCATTATAATGGCAGGTGGTCCGTATAAATTTTAAATTTTTGGCCAAAGAGATAGGGTCTAAAGTACTTGGTCGCCTATACAATAACTAGAAGTTCTTTTTTGATGGTTCAATAATTTATCTCTCTCTCTCTTTATTATTCTGCTAGCGTATGCTACCGGTAGATCATTGGCTGGGTCGACTTGAGATTATACTGCTCCTATTACTACGTGACTCGCGTCGCATGTCAAGTTAAATTCTTTCTGGAAGTCAGGATATTGGAGAAGTGGCTCATTAGTCAATAAATTCTTCTAAATTTCAAAACATTTTCTGTAGCATTAGTGTTAATAACTGCATCTTTTTTAAGCACTTAGTCACAGGGTTAGTTATGTTAGCGAAATCTGTTATGAATTTTCTGTAATAGCCTAAAAGTTCTAAGAAACCTTTAATTTGCATTGTTGTTTTTGGCAAAGGATAATTTAGAATAGCCGAAATTCAATGAGGATTTGGTTTTACGCCATCGGAAGTCACAAAGTGCCCCAAATAGGCTACTTCCGTTTTAAAAAATTCACATTTATCTAAATGTTTTAAAATTTGATTTTTTTAAGCGATTGAAAACTAATTTTAAATTTTGAATATGCTCTTGCAGACTAGTGCTGAATATAATAATGTCATCGAGGTAAACGACGCATTTGTCGTTTACTAATCCTCTCAGAGCATTGTCCATGACACGTTGGAATTGTCGCGAGTGCATTTTTCAAGCGCAATGCATCCGAGGGAACTCATAATACCCGTCTTCTGTGTTAAATGTAATTTTTTCTATATCTGCAGCGTCCATTTCAATCTGGTGGAAACCAGATGCCAGGTCTAATGTAGTAAAGTAATGACAGCGTTTAAGTTTGTCTTGTAGGTCGGTAATATTTGGCAGTGGATATTTGTCGTCAATGGTCTTTTCGTTAAGTTTTCTGTAATCCACAACGATCCTCCATTTGCATTTACCGGATGCGTCAAGCTTTTTTAGGACAACCCAAATAGGTAATGACCATGGTGAACAAGAAAGTCTAATAATATTCTGATCTCAAATTTTTTGAATTTGGCAACGTATTTCTTGTTGGTGAATTTCGGGATATCTATAAGATTTTGTATAAATTAGAATTTCATCTTTAGACTTTATCGAATATTTGATTTGGTTGATGAAAGATAAGTTTTTGTCGTCAATATGAAAGATATTAGAATATTCTCGAATTATTTTGGAAATGGCTATTTTCTCTTCTTCATTCATGTTATCAGTGCGCATTTTGGATATATCAAAGTTAATTTTATCTGTTTGAATAAATAAAAGATAAATAAAATTGGGAGATAAGCATGATTTGTAATTGGAGATATTTTTGACGGTTAACGGCTGTAGTTGTTTGATTTTAATTTGAAAGTCAGAGTTTTTAATGACAGTGCAAATTGCATGATAGTTTTTGGCTGTATTGGCCCATTCCGGAGTAATTAAGTTATTAATTTTTTGCTGCGGTATCAGAATTGTTCCTTTTTGACAATTGACTTTAATTTTGGCTACCTTTTCCGTTTTGGGGTCTAATGTGACATTATTTTCTGTATGGTGGATGTTGTTAGAATTAATTTTGTTTTAGAAATTTTCGTGTTGAATTTTAATCTGACAATTAGGTGTTCTTGTCTAAATCTATAATTACTTTTAACAAATGTGATATTTTAATGATGTATTTTCGTTGTAATTAAATAGTTTCGAAGTAGATGCAAATGAGCTTTAATTTTCTACAGACGTACCATGCGCTGTTGAAATTTGGTATGGGTTGTTAATAATGAAATATTTATAGTATTTGTTTGCCATGTTACGTTTTATGAATGATTTGGTACTACCGGTGTCTACTAAAACTTTCAAGTTGTTTTCTGGGAAAACGATATACGGTAATTTACTTTTGTTTGTCAGATTCATTAGTTTGATTCTGGGTAATTGGTTTGTACTGTCTCCGAGGCTCTGATATCTAAAAAGTAATTGTCGTCAAAACTTGAAAGTAGTGATTATATAGGTCATCTGCAGGTGTATCTGATTCATCTGTATTCAGCATTTCTTCTGAAACATAATGAGGTGTAATGACGCGATTTTGTCCGTATTGGTTTTGTACTGGCCTGGATGGGCCAGGTCTAGCACGATATTGTGTTGTTGATTTTCTTGTTGATTTGCTCATTGGAGTTGGTTTAGGAAAATTTTGGCTGGTTTAAGGGCCTTGTCTTGGTTGTTGTGTATATTGTCTAGGACTGGGTGATGGTTAAGGTGTGTATTGACTTTGTATAGGTGATTATAGTGTAGTTTTTTTGGAATAAAAATTACTATCAGTAAAGTTCATATACTGTAAGGGTTTAGGAATGTTGTTTCTTGGTGACTGTGCGTGTAAAGTCTGGATGCTTTCATGAGTAGGCTGGTTTAATAAATTGTTGCAACCGGCCATAAAAATCAAAAACGTTTCATTTTGATTTTGTTTTAATTCTGATTATTTCATATTCAACGTAAACCAATCGCGTTTATCTGAGTAAGCGTTTAGTAATGCTGTCTTTAGATCATCCCATTTTTTAATTGTAAAGCTAGCAATAGTTATAGCTGCTTCGCCTTTAATTTTTGTTACAATGCTATTCATCAAGTATGCATTTTAGAAATCGTTAGTATCTGTAGTGGTATAAAATGTTTTAACTAATTTTCAGCTATTCTTTTTTTAATGGAGGAGTAACCTTGTTTAATTGTGGTATTCGTAAGGTTATATTATTGATAAGGTTTGAATTTAAATGTATTCGATTTTCTAATTCAAGATTGTAGTCTGATTCGGAAGTACTTGATTCTGATATATTATAAAATGCTCCGAATGACAGATGGTACTCACAAAAATAGGAGTGTCGGCTTTATGTGCCCTGCAGTTGTCCACGAATTTGAGGTAGCGGCTGGCGTTGCCCTGATGTCCGTTCAGCTGGCACAGGCTCGTCGAGGTTGCTCCTTGCGTCTGATTCCTTCTCAGATGTAAGGTGCGTTGATTGATGTATGTTGAATGTTCGGATTGCCAAATGAATCACTACCGACTGCCCATTAAAAATTCTTTATCGATCGGATAGGTTTTTAAAAATATTAATTTTTACGAGTACAGGTATAATTAATAAGATTATTATATAGTTTACAATAGCGAATACAGACTAACTTGAACATATGGATGACATTGGCTTATATACTATTCTACTATTTTGTCAGTTCATCACTTATCACTAGCATCAACATTGTATATTTTTTGCAAGGTAAAGGTCATGAATAAATGTGCGTTTAGTAAATTGTAAATATTTTGCTGGAAGTAGTAAAAAGTTATTATTAATATTATTCGATAACTAATTTCAAGTGGAATGGCTTCAAATAGTGTAATAATATTTATTATTCGTTTATACAATAAATAGATAGTTTACATATAAATTTTTGTATATAAAAATTTGTACATTGAACTCTGTTTACTTAAATTTAAAGCTGGTACTATGAATAAATCGGCCGAAGAAAATGCAAAATTTTGCTGTGAATGCAAAGAAGAATTTAATGCAAATAAAATTATTGGATGTGATAGAATTTGTAACAAATGGTTTCTTTTAAAATGTGGTGATATAACAGATAAGGCATATACAGTATTAAAATCAAGTACGAGTTTAAAATGGTTTTGCGAATACTGTACAAATTTAAATGAAACTTACATTCCTGTACAAATAGTAAAAAAAATTATTAATAAGGCATTAAAAAATACAAGGGTCGATGAAATTAAAAAAAATATTGAAATTACGCCGAAAGAAAATGTAGAACCGAAGTCTTTTTATGCAGAGTTAGTTAAAAATAATCCTTGTGTAATAATTAAACCGAAAGTTAATTAGCAATGTACTAAGACAAGGCAAGAGTTAAAAGAAAAAATAAAACCATCGGAACTATCGATGGGCGTATCAGCGATTAAAAATGTAAAAGATAAAAGTATTTTAATTCAATGTGAAAAAAGGGACGATATACAAAAATTGAGCAAAAAGGTGTCAAAACAACTAGGTACTAAATATGATATTAAGGTGGGAAATTTGAAATATCCCTTCATTAAAATAGTTGGTATAAATGAACAATTGAATTCTGAACGAATTTTAAGAAATTTAAAAACCCAGAATAATAATATTCATTCAGAATTAACAATTATCGTCAAATATATTCTAGAAAGAAAACACAGCATCTCTGTTATTATTGGAGTTGACGTTGAAACTTTTGAAGCTATTTTGAAAGAAAAAAAATAAATCTAGGATGGGATAGTTTTCCAGTCTATGAAGAATTTCAAATACTACGTTGCTTTAATTGTTTGTGGTATAATCACATAGCTAATCAATGCAAAAATTCTCCAACTTGTAGCAAATATGGTGATAACCATAATTACAACAAATGTATTTACGAAACTACATCCTGTGTAAATTAAAATTTGATAATTCCCATTCTTCCGTGGATCTCAAATGTCCACTATATTTAAAAAAAAGTTTAAATGTTGAAGAAAAAAACCAAATATGCATAGCAATTAAAGAAAAAATTGGGTTCTATAATTTATACCAATGCTCAAAGTTACTTAGAATATAAAACTGAAATTGAATATATTATTCACGATATACAATTAGCCATTTTATGCTTGTGTGAAGCACGAACTACAAGTGACATTGAAAATTCGGAACTCCTTGTTGATGGGTATAGTATTATTCTCTGTGATTAGGAATAGCCGCCATACTGAAGAAGTACTTATTTTAGTAAATTTGACTACTGGATATAATGTTCTGGAAGTAATTGAAATCCAAAATAACTGGTGGTTCCTAACGATTACCGTTGTGATTAATGTGGAAAAATATGTACTGTGCCTAAAATACAGATCAACAAGTGGTAGCGTTCCTGAATTTCTAACATTTCTCGATAATTTTAAACTCTAAATCTCTTATTGATTACGTGATCTCTAATGATTTCAGTGATAAGTGCATAGTTCAAGTAACCCCTAAAATTGCATATGATCAACGAATTATTTAATTGTAATTGGCAGTATTCAGTAAGTGATGTTAATTTATATTTTGAATGTTTGTACGAAAATATAAATAATTGTATAAATGCTTGTACAGATTATATAACACTTCCTAATCAGAAACAATGATACAATGTTAATATAAGAAATGCTACAGCAGTTAGAAACAATGCTTATAGAAAATTTAATTATACAGGGCATGAAGATGACTGGAATAGTTATAAATATTGTATAAATAAAGTAACTGAGACAATTAGAAAATAAAAAAAAAGAAATATTATAATGACATGATAGATGTGAAAGTGATTTTATCTAATACTAATATAAAGTTAGTGAAACCTTCTATTTAATTCCATAAATTATTGCTTTGTAAATATCTTCAGCAAAGTGCAATATTCAAATTTAAATCTAGTTTACTTAAAATATCTAAAGATTCTTTAAAAAATTGTGACAAACTCTAACCTGCGTACTTGGGTTCAACGTACTACAGCCGACCAACCAGTTATTATCTGTGCAACATAAAGCGTCATATTCTCTAGCACAATGGTCCAGCAATGCTATCAGTGTAAATCAAACGTAAGTAGAAACAATAAAGGAATTACCTGCGCGGGACATTGTCAAAAAAGTTATCATCTTAACTGCTTAAATCTATCTACAAATGAAAAAAACGCTCTTTCATATTTCAAAAATCTAAGTTGGATCTGCGATGAGTGCAAAACACCCTCTCATACCGATATTTCAATATCCCCAAGGATTTCTCGCATCGAACCATCTATGCACGATATCATGGATACTCTTTTGGAAATAAAAAAATAAGTCGAATTTTTTTGCAAAAAAATCGACGATTTTGAAGACAAGATAAGTGTCCTTACCAATAAAATAAAACTTATAGAACCATTAAAAATTGATTGTGATTTATTAAAACAAAAAATTGAGGATTTCGAACAACGATCGCGACTTAATAACATTGAAATACATGGAATACCAGAGAAACCTAATGAAAACCTAATTGACATTATGAAAAACATTGGTGATGTCATAAACTGCCAAGTAAACAATAATGATCTCGATACTGTACATCGTGTAGCATCCTATATTCATGACAGCTCCAAGCCAAAAAACATAATAGTACGTTTTGTATCCCGCGTAAAAAAGGATGAATTTATCTCTGCCTACCGATCCAAAAAAAAATTTAAATTCAAATTCAATCAATTTTAATTAATCAAAAAACATTTATGTCAATGATCACTTAAGCCCCAAAAATAAATTATTACTGCGTGATAATAAACTCACTGCAAGAGAGAAAGGCTATAAATATGTCTGGGTGAGAAACTGTAAAATTTTTGTTCGGAAAAATGATACATCTCCCATAATTATCATTAATGAAAATGGTGACATACCTAAAATTAAATAATTCGACACTACATATATTTATATATACTTTTTATAAACATCCATGGATCTGCGTTTTTATTATCAAAATCTCCGAGGAATTAAAACAAAGTTAACACATTTTTACAACGAAGTATCAACCTGTACCTTTGATGTTTTATTATTTACTGAAACCTGGCTAAATGATTCGATACTGGACTCAGAAATTTGTGATCAAAACTTATTCACTATTTATAGACGAGACCGTAGTAATTCTAATAAACTTGAAGGTGGAGGAGTATTAGTATTAGTATGTACAAAATTAAATTCTAAATTACAATCAGAATGGTACACATCAGCGGAGGATATCTGGTTAACTATTCGAGTTAATCATAATACCAAAGTGAATCTGTGTTGTGTATATCTTGCCCCACTCAGTGATATAAATATATATGAAACACATTGCAACAGACTAATTGAGCTCACTTCAAAACACCCCAATGACATTTTTATTATTGCTGGCGACTACAATCTCCCGTATATTGACTGGTCCACTACCCCCAACGGTCTGCAACCCACAATACAACGAAGATGCGATAGTCACTTAGAAGTTGTAAACACCATGTACCTCAGCAATTTAGCACAATACAACAGGGTAACGAACAATAAAAATAAAATTTTAGATTTAGTTTTCTGTACTACTTCACTTGCCATATATTATTCGGACTCTCCACTAAGTGCAATAGATTTATACCATCCGCCAATTGAATTTAAACTCGTATTTAGCAAAATCAATACACTTCAATCAAATACCTCAACTTATTATGACTTCAATAACTGTAATTATGAAGAATTAATTTATAAATTATCTAGTGTTAATTGGTACAGAAATATAAACTCTCCTGACGTCAACATTAACACAAATTGTTTCTACGATATAATGTATGGTATTTTAAACAGGATCGTTCCACTGAAAACAAAAATCTCACCCTTATATCCGGCTTGGTTTTCCAAAAGTCTTATTAAAATGACAAAAGAAAAACATAAATATCACAAAAAATGGAAGACATACGGAAATAAGTGTGATTATGATATGTTTTCATTATTACGTAAAAGAACTAAAATCCAATCCGATTTAGACTATAAAACCTATATTACTTTTATGGAAAAAAAATATAAGTAATAATACTAAAAATTTTTGGAAACATATAAACAATTTAAAACGTACAAACATTATACCTAATACAATGTTCTTAAATAATAATGAAGCAACTAATGGTGAAAACATTTGTAACCTGTTTGCAAATCATTTTGAATCAGTCTACTGTAGCAGTAAAACTAATATCTCTGACAATGTCACCTATCCCTGTTCTGCTGTAAATATAAACCAATTTCATATAAGTAAATTAAAAATTTTAAATGAACTAGTAAATATTAATACAAACAAAGGCTAGGGCCCTGATAAAATTCATCCAAAATTCATAAAGAACTGTTCACACTACCTAGTCGACCCCCTTTATATAATATATAACCAGTCAATAAACTCAGGTGAATTTGTAATTATCGCCCAATATCTATACTATCAGCCTTTGGTAAATTACTGGAAAAACTTATTATTACTGAAATTAAACATGATATTAACAACATTATCTTACCTCAGCAATGTGGATTTATCGAAAAAAAATCAGTCATTAATAACTTAGCAACTTTCACAGATTTTCTTAATAAAAATATGGATAAGCGTAAACAAATTGATGTAATTTACACAGATTTCAGCAAGGCTTTCGATAAAGTAAATCATGATTTACTGCTACATAAACTGTCTCAAAATGGCATACATGGATCTTTATTAAGATGGGTTCAATCGTACATCAAAAACAGAACCCAGACTGTTGTTTGTAATGGTTTCAACTCTAGAATTATACATGAAACCTCAGGAGTACCACAGGGCTCTCATTTGGGTCCTATACTCTTTAACTTATACATTAATGATATTTATAATACATTCCGTAACAGTAACTTTCTGTTATATGCTGACGACTTGAAATTTTATAGAGTTATAGAGAACCAAAATGACTGCGATTTGCTGTGGCAAGACCTATCTCTACTTTATGAATATTGTAAAAATAATTATATTTCGTTAAACTTGAGTAAATGTTCAATTGTGAGCTTTACGCGAAATATAAATCCTATTTACTTTAATTACTCGGTAAATCATGTTTCACTTGACAGAAAATGCAGTATTCGAGATCTTGGTATTTTATTCAATTGCAAAATGAATTGGTTCAATCATATTGACACCATAGCAAATAAAGCCTACAAACTTTTAGGATTTATATTACGTACTACCAGAGCGTTTACCAATCATTCGGCTTTACTTCTTCTATACAAATCAATTGTACGTCCTCAGTTAGAGTATGTAACACCAGTATGGAACCCTTTCTATATGAAGCACAAAAACAGAATTGAATCGATTCAAAAGAAAATGGTACAAATGGTTTGTCATAAATTCAATATTAACTACACAAACTATCACGAAATGTTACAAACATTTAAACTCCAAACACTGGAACAAAGGAGAGCATTGAATGACATGATTCTATTATTAAAATCATAAATAATATCATTGACAATCAACTACTAATAGAAAATATAACACTTAATGTTCCACAAAAACAGACCAAGAAATTAAATATATTTCATATACCATATTGTCAATCAAACAGCTACCATAATTCTCCACTAGTCAGAATTATGTCAAATTATAATGAATCATATCAGAATATTGATCTCTTTAATTTATCTTTATCTAAATTTAAATATTATTTAAATATAAATAAGTAAATATCTTGTAAATGTTATACGTAGATACCATATTGTATTTAATTGTATTCATTTATCAAATCGTGGAAGTTCTTAATTGGGTAATTGTGAGCTTCCCTTGTACATTAAATAAATAAATAAATAAATAAATAGATAGAAATAAATACTGTAACAATGGGGGTGTCTGGTGCATAGTGACGCTACCCCTTCTTGACGTATTGAATTATACGCGGACAGCCACAAGTAAAATAATAAAAGTTATACTTACCTGTGTCACTGTACTGCTCTGTGTTGACTTTTTGACACTTAACTACCCTGTGTTGACTGGTTACCACTAACGGGAATCGGTTCGATGGGAACACAATTTGTTTAATTAAAACACCGTATTAATTATTAACAAATATTATAATTGGCTTAGAAAAATATTGCAAACAAAGTTAAAATAATACAACTAATGGAATCTTTAACTATAGTTCCCGACTGTTCGTTTCCACGCTCGGACTGAGAATGTCCTCAGATTTTGGAAACGAACTGGTCGTTAGTTGTCTCAATTGACGACGTTAGCGGTTTTAGCCGGTGATCTTCCATCCGTTTTTTACTTATTTGCACTTTTCGGAGTCGAAGATCGCCCGGCTCAAGTCAGCAGTTAACAGCGGATACGATGGTTCACCTTGCTTATCGGATGTTAATAAAATTTGATACTACTTGTGCAGGGTGAACCACGTGCCTATTACAATACAACTCTGTATTAATGTGGAGAACACTAGAACAACTTATAAATTCTAATAGTACAGATAGTATAGACTTACTGATCTTGAATAATATTGAGTATACATCTCCTTTTGACAAAATCGAGCAATTTAATGATAATTTTGTAAATAGCATTATTCAGATACAAAATTCTATAACTATTATTCCAAATTGCCATGATAAAGCTTAAACACATGTTAAGGAAAGTAAAAATTCCAACTTAAATATATTTGACTGTATTTCAATAGAAAAGAGAAAATCTTCGATCAAAATAATAAAAGTAGTATGGACGATATAAATATGAAATTAATAAAACATTATTTTAATATAATGGGTTACTAATATTAGAATTCATAAATTTATCTTTGCAACATTCAGTCGTTTCTAATGCTTTAAAATTATTAATTTTAAGGCCAATACCAAAAGTTACAATAACAAATAAAATTGAAGAATATAGAGCGATATATATGTTACCTGCTTGTGGAAAATTATTGGAAATTGTAATTTATAAACAACTGTTGAAGCATATAACTGATAATAATTTACTTGTAACAGTACAATTAAGATTTAGATTTTCATCATCATTCCTTTGAAACGGCATTAAACTCTGTAATAAATGAATGGAAACAATCCTTAGATAAAAACGAAGTAGCGTGCGCTATTTTCTTGGATCTCAAAAGAGCATTTGAGACAACAGATGGGGTATTGTTATTAGATAAATTACGAAAATATGGCATAAAAGATAAAGCTTTAGAACGGTTTTGTGACTATTTAGTACAGTACAACTTAATAGTGTTACCTCCGAAAATTTGCCCAACAACATGG
Source organism: Stenolophus ochropezus (assembly GCA_035578165.1). Lineage (NCBI taxonomy): Eukaryota > Metazoa > Arthropoda > Insecta > Coleoptera > Carabidae > Stenolophus > Stenolophus ochropezus. Next base: position 3,314,255 of record JAQOWZ010000025.1, read on the forward strand.
GAGTCCTTCAAGGTAGTGTGTTAGGTCCTTTACTTTTCCTATTTTACATCAATGATTTCTAACTTTACAACGTTGACAGTCGATGCACGATTTTGCCCAATTTCGTATGTCTATATTAATATTTTCCATACAAATTTCGATGATATTAACTTCTTAGTAGAGTTGATGCCGGGATGAGATAAAGAATGTAATCGATTAAAAATCTGTTTCCGAAATTATAGTGGTATACCGGTTGATATATCGCACGATAAGAGTATTTTAGAATTTGGTAGTTTAAAATTTTTTAAAAGTAATGTGATAGTAGTTGATTGTTTAAGTGTAATTAATTCTTCATCTGCTACTTGAGCTTATGCAATATTTTCGTTATCTTCAATATCGTCTTTTAAAATAATGTTTATAGATAATCGTGATAATGCATCGGCTACTGCATTGTCTTTCCCTGAGATATTTCTTATGTTATTAGTGAATTGGAGAAAACTAGGTGTCGGAGTTCTCTCGGTGATTAAGTGTTTGAGATTTTATTTGCTAAAAAGGTTAAGACTTTGTGATCCATATGAATAAAAAATTTACTTCCTTCTACAAAATACCTAAATTTTTTAATTGCTAAATATATCGTTAGCAATTCGCATCCAAAAGTACTGTAACGACGTTGTGTAGAATTGAAACATGTCGAAAAAATGCTATAGGGTGCCAAGTTTTGTCGTAAAACTGTTGTAAAACAGCACCGACTCCGAAATCGGATGCGTCGACCATAATGTTTATCATTGCAGATTGTTTCGAAATAGTCAACGTTGTATAGTTAATTAAAGCATTTTTTAATTTCTCAAATGCTTGACCTGCTGCGTTACCCAGGATAATTTCTTTAGATTTGATTACTTTGTTGTCGATTAATTGATTTAAAGGTTTGGAAATTATAGATCATTTAGGAATAAGTCTATGATAAAAATTAATAAGTCCTAAAAATTCCCGTAAAGATTTTTGCGTTTTTGGTTGACTAAATTTACGTATTATTTTGATTTTTTCTTTCAGAGGTTTTATACTTTTTTGAGAAATGTGGTGTTCCAAAAATTCTAAACTTAAACATCCAACTTTGCACTTTGATTGGTTTTTTAAAATTCCAAATTCATCTAACATATTGAAACTTTTCTGAGATGTATTTTATGTTCCTCTAGTGATTTGCTAGCGATTAATAAATCGTCAATATATGCAGAACAAAAATCTAAACCTCTAATAAGTGTATATATTGTGACGAAGCGTCACGAAGCAGTTTTATTTGAACAGTATTTTTGAACGTAAATTTTTAATCAAATTTACCGAAGCTCTACCTTCCAAATATTTTAAAACTATTGCCTAGATTTTTGTATTTCAATCAAGCAACCGCGCAAGGCCAGCGCGCGCATGTTACTAATGGCAGAATAACATGGAGTTTTATTTGTTTACGTTGTGTTGTTGTGAAGTTATTCTGTAAACAATTACTCCGATTTTCTTGATTTAAACGCCATGAGATGCAAGACAACGTTCTACGTAGTGTAGTGCCAAACACATCGCAGTGATTTTTGTGAAAGTGGAGTTTTGAAAAACATAACCATCGAACATGTGTTTGGGTTGTAGTCAAGTTACTCGTTCAGTTAATTTTATGCGACGAAATTAACTCGTTTAGTGACTTAAGGCAATAGTAAGTGTTTTTATTACTGTTTGTATCGTATTAATGTTAAATGTTATTTATTTATATTTATATATGCTATTTGTAATTGTTTTGTGACTATGTTCACCTCTGCTGATGGGTACGAGGGGAAGGGGGTGAACATTTTGATAAAAGCGCGGTCATTGACCGACTTGTGACTTTTTTTTTTGAGTGAGTTTTTGGCCAAATAAAGTCGTGACAAATAAAAGTTGTGAAGCAGAGTTTATTATTTGAATTATTTTCATTTGTTTTCCTATCCTTCCACTGGTGAACGTAAGGTAAGTGGAAGTGAAGTATGTATGGAAAAATTGGAATAGTGTTTTGCCGTTTTTCACACCCTTATGTGAGAAAAACGTGTGTTTGAGAAAATCGTCCTTTTTCATTTTGTGCACGAGTTGCTCGTAAGTTGCGATAGTTTGTGAATTCCGATTACTAGAAGCAGAGAAGAACTAGTGATCGCGTTACCGCTATTGAGATAATTTTGGACGAATTTCGGCGTGGAAAGAATCCTCGAATCCGTCATTTTGCTTTGTGAGTCGCGGAACAGGATTCGGTTGGTTTATCGGCTACCGCCAGGACTAATCAAGGATAGTTCTGCTGAATTTGGTTTTGCGTTCGATTTTACCTCGCCCTCGCATCGCGTGCACGTGGGTGAGCGAGCAACTCAGGTTGTAAGAGTAACCGATTTTTATCCGACATTTATTTATGCTTTTATTTACGTCTTTTTACTGTCTTTTTTGGAAAGTCGTTCCGTGAAGTTGTGTTCAAGCGAGCGACCACAACCAATGTTGGAATCCGTACCTTGGTCATTTTTCTCCATTGTGATATCCGTGGCCGTCGTCACTGGAAGCCTGCGAGTTAGACGTCTCTACCGTTACGTAGAGTGGCGCCCGAGATTTGGCAACGAATAGTGCGACAGCATTTGTATATTTTATTATACCGTGCCTGTCGACTAATTATTGTGCTTTTGCACGAGTTATTGTTTTGTAGGCTGTGACGACGTATTTTACATTGTGTGACGCGAAGGTAGTCCGTCACACGTTTTCGAGAACGATAGGAACTGACGACGTAACGACGTCACACTATAAATCTTTAAAACGTTTGAGCGCTTTTTCTAAGACCGAAAGGCATAACTAAATACTCGAATAATCCGAATGGTGTAGTGATAGCTGTTTTATGTATGGAAGATTTGTCCATAGAAATTTTGTGGTAAGCTTTTAGTAAATAAATTTTAGAAAATATTGTTGCATTTTCTAAATTAGCTACAAATTTTTGGATATAGGAGAGAGGATATCTATCAGGAACCGTTTTACTATTATATCGTTATTTTATTATATCGTTATACTATTAGCAAATAAAATCTCAAATACTTAATCACCGAGAGAACTCCGCCACCTAGATTTCATTCTCCAATTCACCAATGACATAAGACATCTCAGGGAAAGACAATGCAGTAGCCGATGCATTATCACGATTATCTATAAACATTCGTTATCTCATAGGATGTATAAATATACAGTAAGAGATATATTGACAAATAGAAGTAATATTAAATAAATTATAATATTTATTAACGCAAACTCAATGACACAACACTACATGAAATATAATAATAATATTAATATAAATATTTATTTGCTTTGGAAATGGACAACTATGACAAGCGACACGATCCTTGAAGCATTTGAGGCAACTCGATTGCCACATATATATAACTTAAATTTCTTTATTGGTTGAACGCGTTTTTAAATAGTATTTTATTTACGTGTACAATATAATGTTGATACAGAGTAACAGCAATTCAGTATACAAACGTAAGACTAACTTATTATTCTAATTGTACAAGCTTGTATAGTTCTTAAACTAAGGAATGTCACGTATCACTATAGTGTTTAGATCATCACTATTAACCACTATAACTCCTCCCTCCTTAGATTCGAGCCTCTCGGGGTAGTTGGAGCTCGACCTCTTCTGGATGATTGGAAGTTGTGTTCCTCGAAGTCGGTTTTCATGTTCTTCGTTTCTTCATGTGTCGTCGCAGGGCATAACCGCAGGCGATTATGATAATGGCATACAAAATGATTGACCATATGCTCAAGATATGCATAGTGAATTGCTCATTTGTTATAGGTACAACAGGGTTGAAGGAAATATCATTTAGTTTAATAGGGTTTAGATTGATGGAAAAATTAGCGATTTTATGTGCTGGAATTTTTGAGTTTAGTTTTGGGAGTAGTAAGGGTTGGCTATGAGTTTTGCTTTGGAAAACCAGAATTTGCTCTCTGAAGTGGATCTCGCAGTTTTCTTGGTTATTGATTAAGTAGATTCCTTCTAATGGCTGAATTTTCATTTCCTCCTTGCATTTAATTGTTATTTTTTCCTCCCTGGGAAACACGGCCAGATATTTCTTGATTTCTCGGATTACTTCGACCTGTTTGTTAATGAGGTTTATTTTCGTGTAGTGGCAATGTTTTGCCGTTTGCTGGTTAAAGATTTCTTCTTCGCAAGTTGTAGGAAAGTGCTCATGGTATTTATTTGAACATTGGAATATTTTCGAGTGGACACACATATCATATGGAGGTACAATCTCCTTGTCAGACTTTAGTAAATATTTAGTGTTTGGAATAATCGTAATAAACCTTGACTCGTAATTTGTTGAAATGGGGTACGTGTAATAAAGTTCGAAACTTTTTTCAAAATTTATTGGGGTTGATATGAAGTAAATTATTTGTGTTGTTTCAATTTTGCAATTTATTTTTAATAAGGACTCAATATTTAATAAATTTTCTTGTCTTGGTTTGAACGGTAGTTCTAAATGGTAGAGACTAGATATTTTTTGTAACTCGGCCAGAAGTTCCGCGCGGTGTATTATGCTAGGGTGTAATGTTCCTAGTTTACAGAAAGAGACAGTTTTGTAAGACGTTCAGTATAGTGTTGTATAATATAATTAACTGGTCGTAAATATTTTTTGTATACAAAATGTCTTGAAAGTGCATATTGTTAATAATTTCAAAAAGTTGCAGAATCTTTGATTTTAATATTTCTTCATTATGTTGAATGTCTGAAATTGTATTATTAAAATTTTGAATAATTTAGTGATTTACTGAATATGCCTGTCTAAGTTGACTTGCTCGTTTTCTTGCATATGTGCTAATATTTCATTGTATCTCTTTCCGTCTTCTGCGTCCAAATTTCCGGTGATTGATTTGAATATTGTTTCTAATCCATCGATTAACCCTTGTTTAGTTTTATGATGATTCAAACGAATTCCGATGTTATTAATTTTAGAGTCTATATTTGTCCGGATAAATTCTAATATTTTGTCATAGTTACTGAGTTCGTTAAGACAATCAGGGTTACTTGCTATGGTTGTTTTTAAAGTGGTGTATGGTGTATTTAAACTGTTGTATTGATTAAAGATTGGTGTGAGGTTGTAATAATGTATGAATGTGTAAGTAGTCTTTTCCAGTTTTGCAGGTCCAAGATTGATGGGGAGTATCCCGAAATTTTCCGTTACATTCTTAATGATTGTTCCTTGCCCCAACGTGAGCAACCTGGAACCGATTAGATTTTTAAGTATTTTGTCTAGGGTGCTTAAAGTTAGAAAATGTGTGTATTTTCGGTCGTATTGCCATGGGTGGTTTTAATTTTTCCTGTTTTCAAATTTTTATTAAGTTTTGTGATAATTTCGGGTTTATATTTATCCTTGGTTTTTTGTTGTTTTTGTTTGTTTTTAACATATACTTTCTTAGGGATATCGGGTAATTCTTCTCTGGTTTGATTACATTTGTCTATAACTTTTTCATTGTTTTGTTGTATTCTATCTTTAATATTTTCGTACAATAATTTTGTTTTACTTTTCTGGGTTTCTATGTAATTGTATATGAGTTGTTTTTCGCTATCAATATTAAATGGTGAATTCAAATCCAAGTGTCCTGTAATAATTTCACTTGGCTTTAATTTGGTGACCGAATGAATTGTGTTGTTATAGGCTAATAGGGCGTAATTTACTTTTGATTCTATGGGTCTCTGTTAAATTCTTTCTGATTGTTAAATAATCTAATGTGTTCAATAAGTGTGTATTATGCCCTTAGATTCTGGGTGTTGGGAGCTTTTGAAGTGTATATCAATTTTGTGCAAGGCTAGCAGTTCTTTTTCAAGTGAATTTTTAAATTCAAGCCCGTTGTCCGAAATAATCTGTATAGGGATTCCTTGGTGAGTAAAATATTTTATAAGGTTATTAACGACTTCTATGCCCTGTCCCGAATTTAATTTGTATGCTTGCGCATATTTGGAAAATGAATTAATGATGGTTAAAAATTTAACTTGGTCCAGCGTGATGCTATCTACATGCAGGATATGCAAAGGTTTTGTAGCTGTAGGTGTTACGTTTAGTTTTAAGTTAAGGGGTTTTCTATCGTATTTAGTAACTTGACATATGTCACAATTGTTTATAAAGAGTTGGATCGTTTTCCTTTGGTTAGGCCAACAGTATTGTTTTTTAATGCGCATTTCAGTTTCGTCAATCCCTCTATGGTTTGTTTTGCCACAATGATACGCTGATATAATATTTGTGATTTTATCATTTTCTGTAACGTCAGTTAAGAAACTTGTGCATTTTATTAATTTTATCTGTGAATTTGTAAAATATTTTTGTAGTATACGACTAAATTTCTCGTAGAGGTCATTTTTGAAAAATATGTCATATTTTACATTTGGAACAACATATTGTTTAATAAAAGATATCATTTTAGTTTCGTAATTACCTTTTGAAAATTCGACGGAAAGTCGCATCTTTTTGGTTTCGTATAATTTTGAAATATCGACAGCTTTAGGGTTGTATTCGCATTCGCTTATGATAATTTGCTTTTTTCCGTAATTCACTGGGTTTTCGATAATAGGAATTCCAACAATAGGGTCTTGACTGCTAGAGTGTATTGTGATAGCGCTATCGCTTCCTGAGTCGTCTATTATTATCGCGTCCTCGTCTTTCAGTCCGTCACCTACCTCAACTATTAAAGATTGAGTGTCATTTTTAATTGTTTGTAAAAGTCTTCCATAAACTTATTAAAATGTTCAATGTTTTCCGATTAATTTATGTTAAGTTCAATTTGAGGTATTAGTGAATTATTAAAGTCTGTCACTAGTATGTCAGAGTCGTTAAAAATATAATTTAGCATTGATTTGATTTTGTGCCAATTTTGATTATCGTGACCGCAACCCAATTTTGGTATGCCCAATATTTTTATTTTGTAGAGTAAACAGAATTTCTTTAAATTTAGGATGGTGTAGAAAATGTCTTGTTTGGTGGGTTTATTATAATGTAGTTCTTTTGTTATTAGGTACAACAGATATCTTTTTGCGAACTTGAGGTAGACGATATTATGGAGTTTTGGATTTTGGGCTTTTAATTTGTCGACATTATTAAATTTTAATCTGAATTGTTTAGCGAAACCCAGTGACATTGCTAAATCTTTGCTCACGCAGTGAGCGAGACTATAATCAGGAAGTGCGTCAAACAGATCACCTGTTACTTCTATTATATTGCTGTGGTTAGAATTTTGATGTTGTTTTTGATCTAAATAATCCTGATAGATCATTAATGGTGATTCGTCTATTAAGGGTGGTGAGTAAGAATGTTGAATTTCGTTATTATTTCCAGATGGTATACGACTTAAAGCATCGGCGTTCGTATTGAGTTTTCCTTTCTTATAAATGATTTAATAGTCAAATTCTTCCAATTTGAGGCGCCACCTTATTAATTTTTGGCTGCAGTGTTTTAACAAAATTATATACTGTAAGGGTTGATGGTCGGTATAAATTTTGAATCTACGACCAAAAAGGTACGGTCTAAAATATTGGGTAGCCGAAATAATAGCCAGTAATTCCTTTTCAATTGTTGCGTAATTTGACTCGGTATTGTTTAGTGTCCTGCTAACGTAAGCTACTGGTAGGTCATTGCCTAGACTGCCTTGAGACAACACAGCTCCTATTGGCACGTCACTAGCGTCACATGTCAGGTTGAATTCTTTCTCGAAGTCGGAGTATTGTAGCAAAGGTTCGTTAATCAACAAATTTTTGCACGTTTCGAAACACTGTCGGTATTCGGGATTGTTGGGGTCTATGACTGCATCTTTCTTCAAACACTTAGTCAATGGTTTTGTAATTTTTGCGAAGTCTTTGATAAATTTCCTATAATAGCCTAACAGACCAAGAAATCCTTTAATTTTTTAGTTGTTTTTGGATAGGATAATTTAGAATTGCCGAAATTTTGTCGAGATTAGGTTTCACGCCGTCTGGAGTTAATATGTGTCCAAGAAACGCTACTTCCTTTTTTAGAAATTCGCATTTGTCTAATTGTATTTTAATGTTAGAATTTTGTAATCGTTCAAAAACCAATTTTAAATTTTAAATGTGTTGCTGTAGACTAGTGCTGAATACTACAATGTCATCGAGGTAAACGAGGCATTTATCGTTTATTAATCCACTCAGAACATTATCCATAACACGCTGGAATGTTGCTGGTGCATTTTTTATACCAAATGGCATACGCGTAAATTCATAGTGTCCGTCCTCAGTATTGAATGCAGTATTTTGTATGTCTTGTGGGTCCATTTTTATCTGGTGAAAGCCAGATGCAAGGTCTAGGGTAGTGAAATAGTGGCAGCGTCCTAGTTTGTCAAGTAAGTCAGTAATGTTGGGTAGTGGACACTTATCGTCACTAGTCTTTTTGTTCAGTTTCCTATAGTCAACTACGATACGCCATTTACGTTTGCCCGATGCATCCAATTTTTTTGGTACAACTCAAATTGGCGATGACCATGGTGAACATGATGGTCCAATAATATTCTGGCCCAGCAACTTTTTTATTATTATATTTGAGAACGTACTTCCGCGCGATGAATTTCAGGGTACCTATACGATTTTGTATAAGTAGGTAATTCGTCTTTTGTTTTAATCGAATGCTTAAGTTGATTGGTAAAGGTTAATTTTTTGTCATCTGAGTAAAAGATGTTGGGGAAGTCATTGATTAATTTAGAAATAGCTGATTTTTCTTCCTGATTCATGTGTTCTTTTCTAATTTTGGAAGTGTCAATTTTAATTTTTTCAGACTGAATGGAATTTAGATTACGAGAATAGTATGTTACATAATTGGATATACTTTCTACATTCTACATTGACTGGTTTTACTTGTTTAAATGTTATATAAGAATCCGATTTGTTAATAACTGTACATAATGCGTAATGGTTTTTTGCAGTGGCAACGCTTTTAGGGAAGATTAAATTGTTTATACATCGTTGTGGTAGTAAGACAGTCCCATTTCGTTGGTTAACTTCGACTTTAATAACCCTTTCTGTTTTTGGTTCTATTGTAACAGTAATGTCTTTTTGATTAATATTATTTATATTACTTGAGAGTTTTGATATTGAATTTTAATTTTGCAAGTAGGTGTTATAATCAAATTTTTGTTCAAATCTATGGTTACTTTTAGTGATTTCAAATTATCGAGCCCCAAAAGTAAATCAAATTCCGCATGAAAATCGAAAATATGATATTTTAAACTAGATTTTTTTTTAAATTAAATATTTTTGGATTGGGTACAAACGTTCTGTTATTTTCTATTGATGTACCGTGTGCAGTTAAAATTTGGAAGGGGTCTTTTATGATAGAATTTTTGTAGAATTTTTTTGCTATATGAGGTCTTATAAAAGATTTTGTGCCGCCGGTATCTATTTACACTTTTAAATTATTTTCAGGGAACAAGACATAGGGTAATTTGCTTTTATTAGTTAAGTTCAATAACTCGATTGTGAGTAATGGGTTTCTGAGGCAATTGTTTCTAAAAAAGGGTCGTCAGCGTTTTCTAATGTTTGCATATCATGTTCAGTAACTTGATCGGGTGATATCTCATAATATTCGAATGAGTTATCATCAACAGCTGTGTCGTTTATGTTTAGCAATTCTTCTGCCATGTATTGTGGCGTTGTCACACGATTTTGTGTAAACTGATTTTGACCAGGTCTTGGACGGTATTGTGTTGTAGTATTTCGGGTTGATATGCTCATTGGTGTAGGTTTTATATAATTTTGATTATGAGAAGCACCTTGCCTTGCTGGTTGTGTTTGCGGTGTATATTGTCTGTGCGTTTATTGTACAGGTTGTTGAGAATGAGGTGGTCTGTAGAAATTACTGTGTGTGAAATTCGTATACTGTACAGGTTTTGGAATGTTGTGTCTGGGCGGTTTTTGAATAGTTTTGTTTGTGTTTGTATTAGCGAGTTTGGATTTTGAATAATATTCAAATTGGAAGTCATTTGCTAGCATGCTTAGTGCTGTATTTACATCAGTTGAATTTTTAGCTCTCATTAATTGTCCCATAGGGTCTTTTAGTACTTTTAATAGAACCCGAAGAACATAATTTCGAAAATAATCTACCATGACAGCAGCTGCTTCAGTTGTGGCGTTTGTTGAAATATACGAAATTTGTAAATTTAAAAGGTGCTGTAATCTTCCATAAAAATCAAAAACGTTTTCATTAGAATTTTGCTTGAGTTCTGTAATTTCCATGTTTAAAGTGAACCAGTCCCGTTTATCGGAATAGGCATTTTTAACGCTGTTTTTAGTTCTTCCCATTTAGTAATGGTGCAGCTTGCGATATTAATTGCTACTACTATTCATTAAATAATAGTTTTGGAAGTCATTTGGATTTGTGCTATTGTAAAATGTGCTAACTAATTTCTCGCTAACGCTAATAAATCTAGGTAATAGTTCAAGTTCCCCTGAAACTCTGGCAGCAATATCTAAATATTTTTTTTAATACTGTCATGCTGAGACGTGGGGTCTTTAATACAATGTTAAAATTGGTATTTGATTTGATTTTAGAATTATTAATTTCAATGTCTTGATCTGAGTCTACGTCTGAACTGTCTGACAAGGTATCTGGAATATTTCTGTACGACATGTGGTACTCACGAAAATACAAGTAGTGCGGCCTTCTTGTGCTCTGAAGTCGTCTACTGGTTCTCGAACTGGATCTGAGGATGCTGATGTGCTTTCAGCTTGACTCCTCGAGATGCTCCTGGCTCTGATGTGCTCTCAGGAACCGCGGATGCAAGTACGCGTTAACCGATTGTTCGAATTCCCAAATTAATCACGAAGTGAAACAATTTATGTCCGCTAAATTGTTTTGGCAATCCTACTGACTGCGCCACTTAAATTTCTTTATTGGTTGAATGCGTTTTTAAAAAGTATTTTATTTACGAGTACAATATAATGTTGATACAGAGTAACAGCAATTCAGTATACAAACATAAGACTAACTTATTATTCTAATTCTACAAGCTTATATAGTTCTTAAACTAAGAAATGTCACGTATAGTGTCTAGCTCATCACTATTAACCACTTTAACTTATATTATATATATATATATATATATATATATATATATATATATATATATATATATATATATATATATATATATATATATATGACTTTCATTTTGATTTTAGCAATGAAGTACGATGTTCTATTTTCTTTAAATGTTTGAATTAAAATGTGTTCTTAACATCACCTGACAACGCATTATATTTAACTATCTTATCATGTATTTCGACGGGAATTTAGTGTCTGATTCAAATTCAAGTCAAATATCAACTGAAGAAATTTAAAGAGTTTCATTTTGGTTTGAGCAATTAAGTACTATTAATGCTGAATTTTCTTTGAATTTCTTTTTATGTAATAATAAACTGAAATTTTGTTGATAGTAAGCATTTTGAAAATTTGCGTACATGTGATATAGAACGGCATAATTGTTATTTACAAAGTCAAGGTTTAAGTTGTCGTATAAATAATATGTAAAATAGTATTTGTTAAATTACACGAATCGAAAATGCTTGCATCCTTATCTTTTTTATTTTTACGATCAGCTTCAAAAGCTACAATTACAAATCCTGATTTCTCCAACTGGGTAGATGATTTAATGACCATGTTTGTTTTTTAGCTGCTGGTAGAACCCTATATTCATATACACTGTGTCCCAGAAAAGTGTTGTTATAAGCATATGAGATGGGAAAACAGTTTTTGGTAAATAAAAACTGGCCGGCTAACTATATTGTACAGGATAATATTACATGTATTTCTACATCTGATTTAATACAGATTACTTTATTTTAATTGTATAATTCAATGAAATTTGTATAAAAGAAACATTTTTTTCTGCGTGACTTTTTATTGCTGATAGGCAAAGTGACATTTCTGACAATTCGTGGTCAAGGAGGTTAGAATAATGGCTTACAGAATCGTAGGTCTTCGGTTCAATTCAAAGTATTGAAATTTCTTTTTAATATTTTTTTCGTATTTGTGCACTTAATAAATACTTTTGTTAATAATATTTCTTCATTTAACCTGTTAAAAAGTTATTTCTTTACTTTTTTCTTTATTTCTTGATTCATTTTAATTATTTTTTATTAAATATTGTTCATAAAACATATTCATCATATTGTATTAACATTAAAGCACAGAAAACATAAAAAAACTTCTATAATCAAAATCAACTTCAACCCATTCGATTTCGTAGGTAATTGTTCTAACCTCATAACCATGAATTGACATCTGTCATTTTACATTACAAAAGGATCAGGGGAAAAATTTAATACTTTTTAGTAAATTTCGTTAAATTGTTCTATTTAAATGAAGTAATGTGTATTAGTTAACATGTAGGAATACATTTAGTATTGTCCTGGGCAATATGGTGACTTAGTTATTAGTCGAACAGTTTATGTTTATTAAAAACTGTTTTCCCATGCTAAATGCCAGTGACAACACCTTTTTGGGACACACGGTATATCTCAAAAATGATATGCTAATGGCAAAAAATCGTTTGAATTTACAATGTTTAATAATTTTAAACGATTTTCATTGTTAACTGACACATGTGGCATACACTAAATATTTTTTTATATTAAATTTTAATTCTTCTGAATAAATCAAATAGGCAGGAATGCAGTCATAAATTGTATTGTTAAGTCTTTTATTTATGACTGCATTCCTGCCTATTTGATTTATCCATCAACCTCAGCAGTGGCTTATCCTCTATAAAGGTTTAATTCTTCTGTTGATATGTAAGCAGCACCATTATTCCTTGCTTTTATCAAATTAAGTTCTTGTCACACATTTAAAATATTTTTTTTGTTGTCTTCTACTAATTTTTGTTTTTAAGGAAATGCATATATTAAAATTACCCTCGTTATCTAAAATATTTTCATTATCTACAATCCAGCCACCATTTATTAAATTTTGACGTTTCGAATATGAATTAGATACATATCTTTTCATGAATATTATTATATTGAAGCATACGTTTTGTAAATCCCAGCAATGCACCAATATTATTTTCCTTCGTAAATTCAATTCTAACTTAACTTTTTATTTCACATCTTATGTAGCAATTAGATTAATAAAGTTATTCTTTTCATCTTTCTTTTGAATTGTATTATCAAAATATATTATATTAGGCTCACCAAGTTCATTCTTTAAAATTTTATCTAAATCTTCAATTTCATATGAACCCACTGGAATAGTGTATTCTTGAATTGCGTTATCAAAATAATAATAAAATTTATTAGTAGTTTCATCAACGTTGGGTATTGAATGAAATGTTTCAAAATTAATTAAACCAATAGAATATTCCCCACCATTATTTAGTTCAATACATGGAAAGAAATCTGCACTTAATTCTGATTTATTCCCAGTTACTGTAATTATTATAGAATTTATTATTAAACTATTTTAATTAGTTATTTACATTTGCATTTATAAGAAAATTTAAACTTAAGTGACCAAATTGTATGAATTAAATTTTTGTAATCGTTTATGATTATATCTGATTTTAATGTTATCCCCAAAATAATATACTAACTCCTTAAGTAGTAGTAAATTTCCAAAACAGTCAAAATACGGAACACAATCATTTTTTTAATATGTGTAACCCAATGAGTCCCAAGATCGTAGTTATTATTCAAGTTAACAATTGCAGCTTAATTTTTTTAATGTTAATTTCGATAGGGTGCACACATATAGATACTACAAATATATTTTATATCCGAACAATTTTCCTTTAAATCCCAATTAATACACGGCAATTTTTTGTTTTTTTTTTATTCCTGATCCTTTTTTGTGTGGTTTGAAATATAGCCCATCACTAACAGCTTTCTTCAACATGTATTGCACACCATACGATGTAGCCCCACTTGTAGCACCAGCTATAAGTGCTTTTTCAAGAAAAGGTTATAAAGTTGCAAGTGGTAATAATCCGTTCTTCTTCTTTCGTCTTTTTATGACACGACCACGACAACGTTTGTCCACCGGTTTAGTTTTCTTTCCCATGCCAAATTTTCGTTTTCTTTTCATCATATTTGTTATTGCTAAACAATCAATTAAATAATTATAAACCGGATGCTTTATACATCCGCACTGTTTTAGGGACTATTGCCCTTTTTGGTGTTGGTAATGTTTTTTTTAGTTATATTATCACCAATCATCATTCACTAATATTGTATTTCGTTTTGCATGCCTGGTATTCATGATTTTATTTTTAATTTAATTTTTGTTTCTTCCAGCGTGTTTATTGCCTCTTCGCCTGGGTTTGTTAAGGACTGAAGGAGAGCGGTTTCTAGGTTTATATACTTGCATTTTGATTTTCTGCTTCCCTGAGGCACTTTGAGTAGGAGTTCACCGAAAGGGTTAGAAGGGCTAAGGGATTTAATAATAAAGGATTGTTAAAGCTTCTTGATCGGGTGGGCGAAGAGAACTACGTCGGCCAGCTGATAGATGTCCTCGAAAGGGTACCAAGGTGGTTGGCAGCATATTCTTCTTAATATGCTCCGTTCAGTTGTCTTAAGTGGTGGCATTAAGTGATCCCCAGCGTTGCCAAGTACGGCGGCGTAGTATTCAACACCTGGCCTTACGAAAATTGGATGCAACCTAATAATTCTTCGACATACGTACAACCACCTCCCCGCCAAGTGAATAGTTAGATTCGCTCTCTTCCGCAGTATTTTTTTGCATTTCTCTATTTGGGGCTTCCAAAAGAAAGTGCGCAAGAAAGGGACATCTAAATACCTTAATATGTTTGTATCGGCCTTATGTAATTTTTAAGACGATTATTTATTCTTGCCTATTACTTTGAAATTACTTATATCTATTACAAGACAATGAGCAAAGTCAAAACAGAATTTGATGTACATAATAAATTATGTTATTCATGACTCCTCCGCCATTAAAACACAGCTTTATCGTTTTCTTCTCTATTACTCATTTCAAATTTTTTTTGTTTGGGAATATCTTAATTTCTTAACTTATTTATATACTAAACTACTATTACAATTATTATAAAAACAATACGTATTAAAACTATAACAATAGAGTTGTTAATAGATTTATTGTTCTGTTTTTTATCTGTAACTTGAATTTTTGGTATTTGTTTTACGAATATTTCCTGTTTATTTACTTGTTTTAATTCTAAAGTTTTATTACTCAATTGTCTATTTTCCAAATTAAAATTTATATTTTCGAATATTATCTCTCTATTATAATGAACAATGTTTTCCAAGGTATAATCATTTATAGCTCAATTTCTATTTGTTATGAATTTATATACGCCAAGAATATTTTTGTGTTTTGTTAATTTTGACAAAATCTATTTAATATTTGTTCTTTGTTTGCTGCTATAATTACAATATAAGAACTTTCTATTTTTATAACAGCAAATGAATTATAAATTTTATGATACATGCAATCTTGATTTTTTTTAAGTTTTGTTATATTATACAAACAGTGATTTGCTTCTAAATAATTAGTTTTGTAAAAATATTTATTTGTAAGTTTAATACAATCGTTTGATGTTATTAATTTATTTTCTTTTCTATTATCAATTCTTTACTATTATCTAACATAAACACTTCCTTATCTATAAGTGTAGGTATTGGATTTATTTGCAGTAATTTATTATTAAGGTTATTTTCATACAGTGGTATTTCTAATAAATATTCTAACATATTGTTTTTCATTTCGCAATGACTTGTTATTTGCATTGAAATGTCCCAAAAATCTAGGCCTGAAATTTGATTAGTTACTTTCTTCAAATCTTCCAGGTTTATTATTGATGAATGAATATTGTTAAAATTACAATATGTTACGCTTGTTTCTATTTCAGGGATGATTTCGATAAGATTCGCTGTTAATAATATTAACTGGTTTAGAGCGTCCTCGATCGTAAATGTGTTTTCTACGGTAATTTTTTCCTTAACTATTTTGTTTATTCTATTTGTTTCTAAATTTTCGTGCTTGAGTATTTCTTGGTTTTTATTAATTTTGTTAAATAATACTTCATAACTTTGACTGTCAGAAGACTCTAAGTTTCCAGTAATGGCTTTTATTATTGTTCCTAGTCCGTCGAACAAGCCTCTTTTACCTTGTTTTTTATTGAATTTTTTTTTCAATTTATCTTCTAATCTATTACAATTGAATTCTAAAATGTTAATGTAGGTTTCCAATTCCTTTAAATTTAAATTGCTTTTATTTATTTGATTAAATAAGTTATAACGCGGTTCTTAAAAGGATCCGTTAGAAATTCGGCAACCGGCAGCTATAGTCGGAGAGGGGGTATACGAACAAATACGATGGTGGGTTCGTTTCTAAAAATTTAGAAATTATAATAATAAGGTGGGCGCCATGCAATTTTGGTTATTTTAAAAATTACAAAAAGTGAATCACTGTAGCTTCTACGTAGGTACCTGAAAAAGGATAACCCAAAGGATTCTGCTAAATAAAAGTCTGTTATAAGTGTAACTAGCCGGAGTAATATTACAAAAAAATTAAAGATAGATACAGAAACAAGCGAAATTTCTAGTTATAAATGGCACATATGCGTACAGTTCTTGGTACATACGATACATCTAAATACAATCTTTTATAACAATATACCCAACAGTATACAAAGTTGTATTCGAATACGATAGTATTAAACGTGGATCCACGGATATAACGATTTGAGGTGACTAACAAACAGTTTGACACGCGAACGGATATAGTCTGTATATTACAATTTATAAATGTAATAGTAGTTATTTGCGTTAGGTTGGTACAAAGTGAGTAGCAGTAGTACTTGCGGTTAACTACAACGACGGATGGAGGTCTTCAGCGGACGTAGATCCCACTTCCGAATTGGTTTGGTGGTGACTCGACGGCACTGGCCGGCAACGACGTAGTCACACAATTTCAATCGTTGAGTGAAATGACGAAGATCCGCACATACGAAACAATCACCAGTTACAACAATATTATAAAGTCCACCAGGACAACGACGAATAATTTAAACTGATGAAGAGAATTCACCACAACGACCGGCATTTCGGGCACACCTTACGTCTAATCAGTTCTACCTCTCAAGAACGACTCTCTGTCCAAAACTTCTGCAAGTTGTGAAGAGAATCGAAAGATCTTAATTAAATTAACAATATTTGCAATATTCATAGAACTGTACGCATATGCCATCTTTGGTTAGAATAAAAAGGTAAACTCATGTAAATTTAAATAAGAGCCGAATAAATATTATTTAAAAAAATAATAGAATGCAATTTAAACGTTACAAAGTCTTCCCCATTTATTTTAATTTTATCATATTCTAAGATTATGTTACTTAAGTTATATCTATAGTAATTATATTGAGAGTAAACAGTTGTCACTGAGTAACAGTGTAAACAGTTCCTGAGTCTAAAATATTTAAACCGAGATTGTTGTTCATTTCTTCTAGTTTTTCTATGGCGTTTGCGTATCTGAAACGAAGATTTGGGGTTTTTAAACTTTATCAATTTTATGTTCTTTATTTTTGTCAACTTTAATTAAACCTAGTTTAGAGTTATATTTTTCAATTTTATGAATTTTAAAAAGCGGTTTCTTTATTTTCTGGATGCGTCTTTTTTCTTCTTGAACTAAAACTTGTTTAGGTACTTTTAGGTTTCTATTATTTTATAGTTTCTAACATTTACATTTTTCAGTTATTATATATTCTTTTACTCTATTATGAATTATTTTTAATTTATCTTTATATTCATCTAAATAGTCTTTGTTAGTAGATTTGATTTCAAAAGGGTTTTTGAAATCGTCTTTTCCAAAAATTACTTTTGCGGGAGTAAATTTTGTCGTTTGGTTAATTGAATTAATGTAGTCTATTAATGCGAAATTCATTTTATTTTGAGGAGTTTAATTATTTCATTCGTTTCTCTGGTTTATAATACCTACGTTAATGTTCTATTATTGTCGAATGAAATCGACACATCCATTTATTTTTGGATTGTCGTCATATGAATTTTGATTTCATACATTTTTAATAAATTTTTAATTAAGTTATTATTGAATTCTGTGCCGGAATTATGAATTATTTTATCAGGAATTTTGTAATCATTAAAAATTTTTAATAACGTGTCTACTATTGTAGTAACAGTCAATTTTTTTAAATAGTTGTTGCATTTCTGTAGTTTTGCTTCTTGTTCGTTTGCACTACACTCAATTTGGGAACTTTTGAGTATAATAAAATTAGAGTGTTTTGTGGTAAATGGTATTCAATTATATATAATAAATCTAGAAAATATGAAATATAGAGTTCGGAGTGTTAGAGTAACGGAGTTAATGTAGAAAGTTCCGAATGAAGAGTGATGTTGGAGTCAAAATTGTTTAAGGTTATAGAGAGATGGTATTTTAGTGGTGGGGTGGTATGAAGAAGATAGGATATTGTGAAAAATTTTAAGACACGAGTCTGAAGAGAAGAATAACAGAATGATGTTTTCAATGGAATAAAGAAATAAACAACAGTGCAGACGTGTGGTTCTATTTCGGGCGCGTGCAGTGTTGAAAAGTGAGTCATACAGTGTGTGCTTACAGTGCAAATTTATTTCCTGTGTTCATCGCAATGAAGTATGTCGAAGAAGATTGAGAAGTCAATAGCTAAAATAACAAAAAGAGACGGCGTTTTCTTTTTGATTCCACCTAGCGGGAAAACATCTATACCGCCAGAGCTTAAGAATGCAGCATTAGTACTTAGACACCAGCCAAGCTCAGTAAATCAACCCGGCACATCCCCAACCAACCTATGCCTGTTAACCACTCACCACCTAGAAATTCCAATACAACAACAACTACGACTTATCCTCAGACACTTTCATCAACCAATACGCCCGCAGCCAACCCCATAACGGACGCTTCTCAGAATCCTCTCCAAACTAATACTGCAATTCCTTTTACACAGTTATCCAAAATCATATTTGTGTTGCTCTTTCCACACCAGATAAACTTCTGTTAAACACTCTTTACTGTATAAATATATCATCACAAATCTCTACAATGAAATTGGAAGGAAGCTAAGAATGATATATTTATACAATTTATTTTCTTAAACAATTGTTAATATAAAAAAAACACTGTGAATACTTAGGTTAAAAGAAACATGCTGCTTGGCTAACGTGGTGCGCGGGTGCTTTAAATGAGTGGGCTAAACCATAGTGCAATGAAAACTTGAAAGAGACTTTGCAGACAACTCAAATTTAAAATAAATACAATTGGATAAACATTGTGAACACTAAGGTTAAGAAACTTGCTGCTTGGCTAACGTGGTGCGCGAAATTTTAGACAGGCATTACAGCGCAAGCGTGACGCGGTCTCCAGTGCCGTAGAAATCCCAGTGGCGTAGTTAATTTAATTTTAATTATTTCTTTCATTTATTTAATTTAATTGAGGGGAATGAATAAAAGACAAAGGGGAAGTGAAGACACAGAGTACATGAAAGTTTTTAATAAAAGCAAAAAAGTTTTAAGATCACCAGAACATAAGAACAAAGTAAAAGAACCGGAAAATATTGCTGAAAATAAAAAAATTGTGGGAGAAGCTGAAGAGCAAGAACATAAAATGGATGATCTAATGGATATGATGAGAGAAATGATGAGAAAGATGGATAAAAATATGGAAAATATAGAAGAACTAAAAAAAGAGGTTAGAGATATAAAAACGGAGATGCAAAAGAAAGAAATAAAATGGGTAAATGAAAGGAAAGATTTATTAAATCGAATAGCGATATTAGAGAACAAAGCAGAGACAGAAGAAAAACAAAAGAAGAAAAACAATTTAATCATAAAAGGAGTAAACTGTGGACATAAGCCAAATGAACAAATAATAAAAATATTCAAAGAGAAATTAGGTATTGACTTAAAATTTAATAACATGTATACACGTAACAAGGGAAATAAAAATGAACTGGTAGTAATAGAGATGCTAAACTGGGAAGAAAAACAAAATATATTGATGGCGAAACATAAGCTAAGAGATACCAGAATATACATAGATAATGATTTAACGTGGGAAGAAAGGAAAATACAGAGGGAAATTAGAAGAATCGCAAAAGTAGAAAGGGAAAAAGGAAAAAAGGTGAAAATCGGCTACCAAAAGATAATTATAAACGAAGAAATGTACATATGGGATAAACAGGAAAACGGAGTCGTAATCAAGGAAACAACAAAGACAGAAAATTCAAAAAACGAATAAGTGAAATGGAGGTAAAACGAACCTCTGAAAGTAAAATAATTAGAAATAAGTCTGGGAAACATTTTCGGGAAACAAAAAATAGAAATAAGAGATTTGATTTGAGGGTTAGTACTTGGAATGTTAGAACTATGTTAAGACCAGGGAAAATGCATGAAATTGGATTAGAATTAGCAAGGTATAAGATAAATGTAGCGGCGCTTCAAGAAACTAGATGGAGTGGGAATGGGACTATTGAAAAAGATAACTTCACGCTACTATATTCTGGGGATGAAAAGCAAGGGCAACACGGGGTCGCATTTATAGTATTAGGAAATTTGAGAGAAAAAATAATAGAATTCAGACCGATAAATGAAAGAATGGCATACATAAGAATAAAAACATCACCGCTTAAACTATCGCTACTAAATGTTTACGCACCGACTGAAAATGCAAGCACTGAAGACAAAGATAAATTTTACGATACATTAGAAAATGAAATTGAGAAGATACCAAAAGAAGATACATTAGTAGTGTTAGGGGATCTAAATGCGCTAATAGGCAAGGAATACTACATTCAACAAGTAGCAGGAAAGTACACAATACATGAAAAAACTAACAATAATGGACAAAGGCTTTGTAGATTAGCGACAAGAACAAATATGATAATTAGTAGTACCAAACACAAACACAAGAAGTTACATAAAATAACATGGACAGCACCGAACCAGGAAATACAAACACAAATCGATCATATACTAATATCAAAAAGGAAACAATCATCCATTACTGATGTAAGAACGTATAGAGGGGCGTGTGCCGACTCCGATCACTTCATGGTTACTGCAACCTTAAAACAAAAAATAAAAATACATGGCAGAAATAAGTACAAAGTAGATAAATGGTGTGTTGAAAATTTCAATAACGAAATTATAAAAGAACAATATGTAGACGAGATGGAATATCAACTACAAAGACATAATAATAAGGAAAATAGCGTAGAGATTAAGTGGACCAACGTAAAAGATTGTATTAATAAAACCGCAAAAAAATGTATAAATAATGAAAGAAGAAAAAATGAAAAGGATTGGTTTAACATAGAATGTTATGAAATAGTAAAAGAGAAAAACTTAGCCAGGCTTAAATGGATCCAGACAAACAAAACTACAGATAGAGAGAAATATGAGGAAATTAGAAAACTATGTAACAAGACCATAAGAAAAACAAAGAGAGAGTGGATAGACAGAAAAATGGAAGAGATTGAAAACGACAGGAAGAACAGAAACTCTAAACAATTTTATCAAAAAATAAATGAACAAAACAGAACTTATAAAAATAAAGCTTATGGTATAAAAGATAAAAATGGAAGAATAACAGAAAATGAACAACAGTACAAACAAGTGTGGATGGAATATTTTAAAACTATATTATCAGACCCAACACAAGAGGAAAAAATAAGAGATGAAAGTGAATCAGACGAAGATGCAACAGAAGAACCAACACTAGAAGAGGTCAAAGAAATAATAAAAAACTGTCGCAATGGAAAGTCTCCAGGGAAAGATGGAATTAATATAGAATTAATAAAGTATGGGGGAGATAGGTTGCATGAAGAAATATATAACATTATTAGTCAAGTGTAGAGAGAAGAAAAAATACCAACAGAATGGCAGTCCGGACAAATAGTAACAATACACAAAAAAGGCGATCAGCAACAAACACAAAATTATAGAGGAATATCATTACTAAATACAGCTTATAAACTAACATCAACATTAATACAGAAAAGATTAACAAAAGTAACGAAAAATATAATAGGACAACATCAATGTGGTTTCGTTAAAGGCAGATCGACAACGGACGCCATTCATACGCTAAAACAAGTAATAGAAAAAACCTATGAACATCAAATTGACATAGAAATCCTCTTCATCGACTTCCGGCAAGCCTTTGATTCTATCAAAAGAGAAAAGCTTATAACAGCTTTAAAAGAACTTGGAATAGAATCAAAACTAAGGAGACTGGTAATAATGACGTTAGAAGCAACAACCACTAGTGTTAGAACCCAAAAAGGGGAAACAGAAGAATTTAAGACAAACAAGGGAGTAAGGCAGGGAGATGCACTGTCAGCAACTTTATTTAACCTGGCACTAGAACACGTCCTAAGAAATATTAATAAAGGAACACTAAGAACCCGAGGAGGACAAATAATTGCGTATGCGGACGACTTAGCAATTATAACGAAAAATAGGAGAATTATAAATGAAATGGTAAAAGAAATAGTAACAGAAGGAGACAAAATGGGCCTACAAATAAATGAAAGTAAAACAAAAATAATGCGCATCGGAAAAAAACAGGAAATAGAAGAATTAAAATAGGTGACTATTCTTTTGAAGAAGTAAATAAGTTTAAATATTTGGGTTGTACAATTACAAGTGAAGGAGAAAGAGAAGCAGAAATTCAAGAAAAAATAATAACAGCAAACAGAGCCTTCCACGCAAATAAAAAATTGTTAACAAACAAAAGTCTTACAAAAACAACCAAAGTAAGAATATATAAAACAATAATAAGACCAATTGTATTGTATGCCGCAGAAACAATGACGATGACAAAAAAAGATGAAGAAGAACTCAGAATCATGGAAAGAAAAATAATGCGAGTAATTTTAGGACCCGTTAAAATAGAAGAAAATGAGTACAGGATAAGAATGAACAGCGAAATAGAAGAAGAGTTACAGGGAGAAGACATAGTCAGAAAAATTAAACAACAGAGAGCTAAGTGGTTAGGACACATAGAGAGAGCAGCAGAAACAGATATAATAAAAACAATCATGAAATGGGAACCAGCGGGGAAGAGAAGACGCGGTCGCCCCAGATCGAAGTGGAAACAAGAAGTATTAGAAGATTTACGAAACATAGGAATTAAAAATTGGCAGGAAAAGACCAGGAATAGGATAGAATGGAAGAACATCTGCAAGAAAATCTAAAAAGAAAAACTATATGAAATGATGACTGATCCCCCCAAAATAAAGGATCTAGAAAGCTTCAAAGAAGCGGCGTAACCTCTTAGAGGTGTCAAGCCACCACATATATATCCAAAATCAGCCTCAAACACCAAACTCTCCTATAGGATACACCCAGATTTTTCTACCTTTATCGAACAGCGCGAACAGTAGCTCAAAATAACAAACAGTTAAATCAAATAAAATAAAACGAAACAGTCCAGAAATTAACAGCAGGAACGTCAGACAAAAAACACTAACTGATTTTGTGGTAAGGATAAATACTCAAAATCGATTCTAGGAATTAACTAATCAAGACCCAGAAAATGATAATGACGACGAAAATGTAGTTGAAAAACGAGAATGTAAACCGCCACCTATTTTTATTCCTGATATAATGCAATTGCAACCAAGCTAAGGATGTTTATTTTTTAAAATCAATGTCAAACAATCTGGTTAAAGTCCAACCCCATACATCTGAGAGTTACACAAAAATCATTAAGACCTTAACAGAGAAAAAAACGGCTTTTCATACATACCAGTTAAAACAGAAAATAACTTTTAGAACAGTCCTAAGAAATATCCACTACTCTGCGGATATAGAATATTTGAAAACTGAAATAGAATCGTATGGTCACAAAGTTATTAATATTCACAATATTAAAAATTGGAAAACCAAACAGCCGCTTCCCATGTTTTATGTGGACTTAGAACAGCAAGAAAATAATAAAAAAGTATACAACATTAAATATTTATTAAACTGCAAAATTGAATTCGAACCTCCGCGAGTAAAACGACAAATCGTACAGTACTAATTGCCAAAGATACGACCATACCCATAACTACTGCGAGCGGCAAGTACGCTGCAAATTATAAAGGTTGTGCAATATACAAAGAAATTCAAAAAAGAAAATATCCCACTTTACGTACTAAACTAATTACTCAACGACCTACAAATAGTAATGTCAACATCTGTCTAGCGCAATATGTAAACAATAACAATTCATATGCAAGTGTTGCAAAAATGTCTAATCAGCAACCTACTAATATTAATGCAAATACTGCAAAAAAATTCACAGGTCGAGACGCCAGCTAATGAAATCGTTACGCCGGAAATAAACACACAAGGTAATTCTAATAAAAATCTAGAACAAATGTTATGTAAAGTAATGGAATGTATGGACACAATGTTAAATATTTTAACAACATTAATTTCAAAAATAAAATGAATACTCAGATGAAAATTGTATTATGGAATGCCAACGGCTTGGCTCAACATAGCCAAGAATTAAAATCATTTATTATTAACCATCAACTCGATATAATACTTATATCAGAAACTCATTTTACAAATAAAAACTACCTTAAAATACCAAATTATTCAATATATTCAACAAATGATCCTGACGGAACGGCTCATGGTGGAACTGCAATTATTGTAAAAAATTCAATTAAACATTATGAACTTGTAAAATACCAAAAAGAATATTTGCAAGCCACAAATATAAAAATTGAAACGCTATCGGAATCTATTGTAGTGTCAGCAATTTATATGCCACCGAAACATATAATTAAAAACGAAGAATGTTCTACATTTTCCAATACATTGGGAAATAAATTTAATGCTGGTGGAGATTAAAATTCTAAGCACCAAATTTGGGGATTGAGACTCAATGCACCAAGAGGAAGAGAATTACTCAAAACTATCCAGAGTAAACATTACATAACCCTATCAACTGGAGAACCAACCTACTGGCCGACTGACCCAAATAAAATACCTGATCTACTTGACTTTTTTATAGTCAGTGAAAAATCAGAAAACTACTATATAGTAGAATCCTGCCTAGATTTATCATCAGACCACTCACCCGTAATTCTAATATTCAGTACACAAATACCAAAAGTAGATAAACCCGCCTCTCCTTGTAATAAAAAAACGAATTGGTACAAATTCAGGAACATACTGGAAAGAAAATCTCACTAAATTTAAGCTTAAAATCTCCAGAAGACTTAGATAATGCTGTAGAACATTTAACAAAATCAATTCAGGAATCAGCTTGACAATCGACCCCAATACAAAAATCTTGTAATACTGTAACAAACCTATCAGCGTACATCAAATATTTAATAGCCTATAAACGGAAAATTAAAAGAATCTGACAGACAACTCGAGACCCCCAAGTAAAAAGTAAATTAAATAAAGCCACCAAAGACTTGCAAAAAATATTGTAACAAGAAAAAAATGAAACAATTCAAAACTTTCTTGAGAATTTATCAGCGACAGAAGCAAGTGGCTACTCATTATGGAAAGCAAAGAAAAAAATTAAACAGCCCCAGCAACACATCCCACCTATCAGGAAAGGAGGCGACCTAGGGGCAAGGACTGACTCTGACAAAGCTCTAGACTTTGCAAATCACCTAAACAAAAGTATTCCAACCTTTTCCACCCTCAATACTACCAGAAGACGAACAATTCATATACAACACGTTAGAACATCCCTTTCAATTGGATTATCTTATACCACATTTTAAACCGAAGGATGTTCTCGAGATAATATGCAAACATATAAATCCAAAAAAAACTCCCGGATACGATTTAATCTCTGGAAAAACAACTCCCATTTAAAGCAATCATTCTTATAACTTATATATTTAACACAATCTTAAGACTTGGAGTTTTTCCATCACAATGGAAAGTAGCTCAAATTATTCTTATACACAAACCAGGGAAACCTGCTGAGGAAACATCGTCCTACTGCCTAATAAGTTACTACCTGTACTTTGAAAAGTATTTGAAAAACTTTTCATCACAAGACTGGAACCCATATTTATGCGAAGAAAATTAATTTCTGATCATCAGTTTGGCTTCCGAAAACAACACTCCACTATTGAGCTGGTTCACAGAGTAGTCGACGTAATAAACAAAACATTTGAAAGAAAACACTACTGTTCAGCAGCTTTTATAAATGTTTCGCAAGCGTTCGATAAAATGTGGCATTTCGGCCTTAGGTAGAGGCGGAAGGGAAGCCTTTGGCGGTTGAACTGGAGCGACAACTGGAGCTGGCGGAGGTGGCGAAGGACGGAGGGCCTCCAAGATAGCGACATTCGTCAAGTACAAGAGCTCTGTGGCGGAGAAGTGATCTTCAACATAGTACACCGTAGCTTCTGAGCCCTTTTCTGCTCGAAAAGAGTGGTGGTTAGTCAGGAAGTCCTCCCAATGTTTCTGTAGGTTGGCGAGCGCGCTGTCGATCAGCTTGCTTGTCGGTGTTATTTCTTCTTTCGACAGCTGCGTACGGAGTGCCAGCGGTAACTTCCGGATCTGTTCCGTCAACTCTTGCTGGTGGCGCAACACTTCAGCCATTGTTGAACCTGGTGAAGGTTACGGACGCGAAAACGGAACTGTTTGGCGATGACTTCGAAGTTATCATGATTCTACACGCAGGTTTGCGAGGTTAGAATTAACAAAGGATGAATGGATGACACTGGATTAGGATTTGACAGGCTGTGCATATGGATAAGGATTTGACAGGTTTTACACGTGGTTTTAAGGGTGGAAAAAACTCGGTTAATCTGGATAGTATCCGGCTCGTAGGACCAAAAAATGTGCGGGATAACTGGGATGGATACCCAGGATATCGAGTATGGATGATGGAACAGTTGGTGAGGTTGTAAATCTCACTTTCACACAACCATGCGAAAACACTTATTTATTTACACACAGCACAACCAAAACTATACAAATAACAGATATAACAAATGTAAATACTTTACTGGAGCAGTACAACAATGGATGTTGCGGACCGATACAAAACAACTTTGGCGCAACAAAGCCGGAATCGAACAGATTTGTCCTTGTACTATGTTTTAAAACCAACAAAATTCGCTAGCGACAGCGCCACTAACAATAAACTACAAAAAAAAATACAGAGAAGCGTATATGGCGTTGACATTGGCAAATAAATGTTGTACCTTTGACAATATACGGAGCTGACAACAATTAAAATCTCAAACAAATGTAGTTAAGTGTTTTTCATGTAATGAGAAAGGTCACGTTAAAAATAATTGTCCTAAAAGAAAATGTACTATATGTAAGAAAACAAATCATGTTGAAAAAGACTGTTATCTTAAAAACAAAAAGTGGTGTTCTATATGTAAGAAAACAAATCATGTTGACCAGAATTGCTATTTTAGAGACAAAACTAAAAATAAAAGTGAAACAAAGGCATCATTTTTGACTGAAAAACACGTAACACAAATGAATAATAATAATAGTTGTGATTTTGTTGTAGACAGTGGCTCGTCAAGTCACATGATAAATAAAAAACATAACTGATATGGAAACATGTGATGATAAAATTAAAGTAGATAAGAAAAATCACACTATGTCAGCGTTAGGCGTTGGAACAGTTCAGTTTGACAACGTTAAATTGAAGAAGGTGTATTGCGTTCTAGATCTAAACAGAAATCTACTATCAGTGAATGCGATTACTGAAAATGATGGTACAGTCATATTTACTAAGGATAGCGTAAAAATATTAAAAGAAGAAACTACAGTGTTAGAAGGTAAGAAAACAGAAAACGGATTGTATGTTGTCAATTTACGAAATGAAAAAGAAGTCTTACTAACACAACAAGTTGAATGGCATAGAAAAATGGGTCATTTAAGTTTAAACAATCTAAAGAAACTAACAACTATGTGTACTGGCATGTCACAAGATGAGAATATGTGGAAAGAAAATGATATATGTTCAGTATGCATGCATGCAAAACAAGTGAGAGGACCGTTTAAAACCGAAAGAAGCAGGGCTACTATTATATATTGGTGGGCTTTGGGAATGTTTTTCTAATATATATAAATAAATAAATGAAAGTGTTAATTATTATGAAAATAAAAAAATAAATGTTAATTTAGTAAAACTAAATTGTGTATTTATTATGAAAAATATATAACAAATTTGTGACGAGGATTAAACTGGTAAAAGAAAGAATTATAAAGACTCAAAATACATAAACATAAAAAGTGACACATGTCAAAATGGCAGATCTATCTCAATTATTGTCTCAATTCATTCAGCAACAAAGTAAATTACTAGAACGTCTAGAATCAAGTGCTTCCCTTGTAAACTCTACTGAACCTGACATAACTGGAAGAGCAGCAATACAAACTTTATCTTTTGAAAGTTTCGACGAAACCAAAGAAGAATTTACTAGTTACCGTCAACGTCTTGAGAATCTATTCGCATTAAAATTAATAACAGGCACGACAGTCGAAACAGAAAAGACAAAAGCACGTATTCTCATAAATTGTATTGGATCCAAATATTATCAACTTCTTGTAAATTTGCTCTCTCCTGAATCTCCAATCGATAAAAAGTATTCAGAATTAATTAAGCTAATAGAGAAGCATCTATGCCCGAAACCAAACATTTATATTGAGCAGCATAATTTTTTCTCTAGAACGCAATCGCCAAATGAAAGCATATCTCAATATATTGTAGCTTTACGCAAATTAACAACATCATGTGATTTTATATGTACATCTGAAAAATGTAAAAAGTCCATTGCTCATATATTTTTAAGTGCACAATTTATAAGAGGAATATCGGATGATTCGTGAAAAATTATTACAAGACGAAAATCTCACATTTGATCGTGCTACAGATATTGCTCTTGCTCTAGAAACATCAAAAAATGGAAACATAGTCTTATCAGCAGATTCATCTGTCAACAAAATACGTGCTTCCCAGTCTCATCCAGCAAGTAAATCTAATTTTTCACAACAAAATTTAATGTCACGCACACGTTTAAATTATTATGAAATTATTATAAATGGATTATGCCTGAGATGTGGTTATAATAATCATGCTACGCAAGATTGTCACAGAAATAGAAATACTCTAGTTGTTTATCCTGCAAAAAAATCGGACATGTCGCAAAGGTCTGTATATTCACCCTAACTAAAAACAAATCAAGTTTCAGGAATTCAAACCCTAATAAAGTTAAGAATATTGATGCTGAAGATTCTGAAAATCAAATTGAAGATTTACAATCCAACATTAATCAAGACCCCTTTTGTATAAATCATGTAATAAGAATTAACAAATGCACACTGACATCAAATGATGAAAAATTTATGATCTCAATAAAAATTGGCTCAAAAATACAAGAATTCGAAGCTGATACAGGAAGTCCAGTGTCACTAATTAGCAAATCCGATTTCGAAAAGTTATGTCCTCAAATTCCCATAAACCCAACGTCAGTAATATTCCGAACGTACACGGGAGAACGATTCTCTCCACTTGGTGTAGCTGAAGTTCCAGTTGAATATCAGAACATGAAATCAGAAGAAGAGTTATACATAGTATCCAATTCGGCATCTCCATTACTTGGTCGAGCATGGCTACATCGTTTTAAAATCAATATTTATTCAAATAATCAAAAGTGTGTACACCAAATTTCAAATGAACAAACCCAAGAACTAAGAAAACAAATTATAGAAAAATACGCGGATATATTTAAAGAAAAAGTAGGCAAAATTCCAAACTATACTTGTTCACTGAAATTAAAAAATGAAAATACAAAACCAATCTTTTTGAAATTCCGTTCTGTACCGTACACATTGCAAAATAAAGTGAATGAAGAACTGAGAAAATTAGAAGAAGATGGTATAATTGAAAAAGTCGATTATGCTCAATGGGGAAGCCCACTTGTAGTTGTTCCTAAACCCGACGGTAATGTGAGATTATGCGTTGACTACAAAGTCACTGTAAATCAATATTTAGAAGACTCAAGATATCCTATTCCATTAATTGATGATGTTTTAAATAACATTAGAGGAGGAAAATTTTTTTGTGTTTTAGATATACATAAGGCATATCTTCACATACCAGTTGATGAAGAAGGACAGAAACTTCAAGCCATCTCCACACATCGCGGAACTTACATCATGAAAAGATTATCTTTTGGAATCAAGACAGCACCAAGCGAGTTTCATAAATTTATGGATTCAGTTCTTCAGGGCCTACAAGGAACATTAGCATATTTTGATGACATAGTAATTTGGGGTTCAACTATACAAGAATGTCATTCAAGATTAGAATCATGTCTATCACGACTAAAACAATTTGAACTTCATGTCAACAAATCTAAAAGTACATTTTTTGTCCCTGAGATTAAATATTTGGGCCATATAGTTAATGAAAACGGAATTCGAAAATCCCCAGAAAAAGTTGAAGCTGTAAGAAATGCTCCAAGACCCAGAAACATAGAAGAGGTTCGAACTCTTCTCGGATATGTCTCGTATTACTCAAAATTTATAGCAAATGTATCTACCATAATGGTTCCAATTTACAATCTTCTAAAGAAAAACCATCCTTTTAAATGGACTCCCGAATGTGAAGCTGCATTTGCAAAAATTAAAGAAGCAATTACAAGTGATACGGTTTTAATCAGATACAACCCAGATTTTTCTCTAATTTTATCAACAGATGCTAGCCCAGTAGGATTATCAGCCATTTTATCGCTTGAAATTGACGGTTCTGAACGACCGATAGCATTTGCCTCTCGTTCGCTAACTTCCGCTGAAAAAAATTATTCACAATTAGATAAGGAAGCATCAGGAATATATTAGGCACTACATAAATTTTATCCATATGTGTATGGAAGGAAATTCAACATTATAACAGATAACAAACCGCTTTAGCATATTTTTAACCCTACTACCAAACTTCCACTATTAAAGAAAAGCTGAACAAAATTCTATTTTACTATCTAGTTGAATTAGATGAAGGATATACGGTAAAACGACATATAGAACAATTAAATAGAACAGAAGTTCCACCAGATTTGACAAAAAGATCAAACGAAAAGAATAAGCAATCATCTGTCCCCATAACGATTACTTTAACACCACAACGAAATGAAGAAATCTGTACTAGGAATAATAATATGTTTGTAAAATCTCGTGATCTACTACAGTCATCTACTCCCGTAGTTAAACAGCCAAATACAGTTGTAGAACATACTGCAACTCCAACACCAACTCCAGTTCGAATAGTTCCACCTAGAGAAGCCTCACCTCCAGTTTCTGCTCCTAATCAAGATCTTCAACTACGGCGATCAAAAAGAGCAAAGAATCCAGTTGTAAGGCTAAATTATGAGTAGTTCAATAATTATATATATTTTTAAAAAAAAAGTGTATATCACGTCTGGGAGAATTATTATATATTGGTGGGCTTTGGGAATGTTTTTGTAATATATATAAATAAATAAATGAAAGTGTTAATTATTATAAAAATAAAAAAATAAATGTTAATTGAGTAAAACTAAATTGTGTATTTATTATGAAAAATATATAACAGCTACCCGACCGCTCCAAATAATTCACACAGATGTGTGCGGACCAATCGATCCAGAAACCCACGATGGTAAGAAATATTTTCTCACATTCACGGATGACTATACATATTTTTGTATGGTATATTTATTAAGATATAAAAATGAAGTAGAAACAATCTTAAAACAATATGTGAATGAAGTAGAAGGCCATTTTGAACAAAAGGTATATAAAATCAGATGTGATAACGGAGGAGAGTATCGAAGTAATAGCCTAAAAAATTGGTGTAAAATGAAAGGTATTGTGATGGAATATATAATACCGCATTCTCCTCAGTTAAATGGAACTGCAGAAAGAATCAACCGAACTTTGATGGAAAAGGTCAGATCTCTTTTGTTTGACTCTACATTAAACAAAGAAATGTGGGGAGAAGCAGTGTTAACATCAGCCTTTTTGTTAAATAGAAGTCCTACCGTAACAATCGACACAACACCAGCAGAAAAATGGTTTTCAAAAAAACCGGATTTATCAAAATTACAAATTTTTGGTTGTACAACGTATGCCAAAATCTTAGGGCCATTGAAGAAATTAGATAGCCGAAGTAGAAAAAGCATATTTGTGGGGTATTCAATGAATGGATATCGACTTTGGGATCCAGATACCAGAAAAAATTTTGTGTCAAAAGATGTAGTGTTTGAAAAACTGGAAAAAGAAGGTGAGCAACAAAATATTCAAATAAAAGTAATAGAAAATGAAGAAAACCTAGAAGAAATAAACCAAGATTTAAGCAACCAAAACCAAGAAGTAAGTAATAAAAATCAAAATGAGACTAATCAAGATACAGATAAAGAAGATGACGAAAATGATCAGAGACGTGGTGCTTATAATTTAAGACCGAAAAGAAAAAAAAAAAAGACCACAAAAGTTCGATGATTATAAAATAAATGAAGAAGTTTTGTTAACTTAAAGCGAATCAATAAACGGAGAAGATAAAGAAAAATGGAAACAAGCCATAAAAGAAGAAAAACAATCATTAAAGAAGAACAAAACGTGGGAATTTGTAAATCCAGAAGTTGCAACAGGAAAATAAATACTAACAAGTAGATGGATATTTAAAATAAAAGAGGATGGCAGATATAAAGCCAGACTGGTTGTAAGAGGTTGTCAACAGAAACATGGAAATATAGATTTTAAAGAAATTTTCAGTCCTGTCGTGGAAAGTAGTTCATTAAGAATTCTGTTTGCTATAGCAGCACAAAATAATCTACACATAAAAATTTTTGATGTAAAAACAGCGTTTTTGCATGGTCAGTTGGAGGAAGAAATCTTTATGAAGGTACCAGAAGGGTAAAAAGAGAAAAACAAAATATGTGTTTTAAGAAAGGCACTGTAGGGCTTAAAACAAGCTCCTTTAATGTGGAATAAACGATTAACAACATTCTTGAAGAATGAAGGTATAATACAACTTAAATATGATCAGTGCATATTCAAAGATGATAAAAATAGTTTGTATCTCGCCATACATGTAGATGATGGAATTCTAATAGGAGAAGAAATCTCGAAGATGAATGAACTACTGCATAAATTAGCAAAAGAATTTGAAATATCAATCATAGACAAACCTGACGTTTATTTAGGAATGCAAATAACAAGAACAAAAGATGGTCTGTTTTTATCTCAAGCAAAATACGCAAAACAAATACTTGAAAGATTCAACATACCAGAAGAATGTAAAGATAAGCCAACCCCTATAACACCAGAAAATAAAAATAGAAAAGAAGAAAGGGAAGAAAATGTAATATAAATAGTAATATTTTGTAATGAGAATTAAGTTAAGTTGATAATAGTGTGTTAGACACAGTCACAAGATGGCTGTGTAAGCATGGAAGATGTAAAACACATTTTGTACAACGTGGAAACAACATTTGATTTAATAAACTTATATTGTTAAATATTACTAATTGAGTAATTATTATACATGGTGTCAGGTGTGGTTGCACAGTAAGAAAAGTGTGTATAAAAAACACGAGGAAAAATATATTTAAACATGGAGTCACAATTTAAGTTGCCTTGTGCTCTTGTTCTAGACAATAACATTGCGGAAAACTGGAAGAGATTCAAACAAAAGTTTGAATTATTTGTCACTGCAACTTGTGATAGTAGTACCACTGATGAAAAGAAAATTGCAATGTTACTGTGTGCAGCTAGTAATGATGCATTAGATGTATACAATACATTTGTTTACAAAACTGCTGAAGATGAAACAAATACGACGTAATTGTACAAAAGTTTGAAGAGTACTGTGCACCAAAGAAAAACCTAGTATTCCAAAGATTTATTTTTAATACTATTGTACAAAAAGAGGGCCAATCGTTCGATAGTTTTTTCACAGAGTTCAAAAAGGCTGTCAAGTTATGTGAATATAAGGAAGAAGAAGGCATGGTTAGAGATAGAATAGTGCTCGGAATTCTTGATAAAAATACACAAGAGAGAATGTTGAGAGAAGAAAATCTAGACTTGGACAAAGCTGTGAAGTTTTGCAGAATTGTAGAATCGAGTAAAAGTCAGTCAAAAGTTCTACAAACAGAAACTGTTATAAATGCTGTTCAATTGAGAGAAGAAAAGAAGCATAGACATACTAGTGATAATAAGAATGAATTAAAGTGTAAGTTTTGTGGATTCTCGCATGTATTTGAGAAAAATAAATGTCCAGCATTCGGTAAAACTTGTGCAAACTGTCAAGGGCGAAATCATTTTGCGAAGGTTTGCAAGAAGAAGAAATCCGAAGTTAGGAATCGTGGGAAAAATGTCCATGAAGTGAATACAAGTTTAGAAGAAGAAGACTGCCCAGAAGAAGCTGAAAAATTCTTTATAGGTACAATAGAGAGAAAGACAGATGAAAATGCAGTGATGTGGACAGAAAATGTATTAATAGAAGGTAAAAAAGTGCAGTTCAAATTAGATACTGGAGCCGAAGTAAGTGTGTTACCCTTAAAAGTAGCAAAAGATATACAGTGTGTATCTAAAATAAAAAGTACAAAAATTAGTCTAGTAACTTATGGGAATTTCTCATTAAAACCAGTTGGAACAGTTAATTTAAATTGCTCTGTAAAGAATAAGAGTTGTGTAATTAAGTTTGTAGTAGTAGATCATAAAAATCAAATGCCATTACTTGGTTTGCAAGCGTGTAATGTTCTAAATCTAGTTAAAAGAGTAGATGCTATAAATGTAGAATCATTAGATGATATTATCAAAGAGTATAAAGATGTATTTGAAGGCTTGGGAAAATTTCCAAATGAATACAAAATTAAACTGAAGGATAACGCAATCCCAAGGTGTCAGTTACTTAGACGGGTTCCATTTAGTTTGCATGACAAAATAAAACTAGAATTAAGTAAATTAGAGTCACAGGGTATTATTAGGAAAGTTGATAAACCGACAGAGTGGCTAAATTCGCTAGTAATAGTTGAAAAGAAAAATGGAGACTTGCGTTTATGTTTAGATCCACGGTATCTCAATGAAAATATAGAAAGGGAGCATTTTTTGATTCCTACACTTGAAGATATTTTCTTTCAGCTTAGTAATAAAACAGTTTTTACTGTATTAGATATGAAAGACGGGTACTTTCAGATCCCAATTGATGATAAAAGTTCAGATTTATGCAGTTTTGGTACACCATTTGGCAGATACCAATTCCTGAGACTACCGTTTGGAATTTCGTCTGCGCCAGAGGTATTCTTGAAACGAAATTTTGAAATTTTCGGAGATTTGCCAGGAACTTGTATTTATTTCGATGATTAAATTATATCGGGTGAGACAGAAGCTGAGCATGATCTGAATTTGAAACGGGTCCTAGAGAGAGCTCGAAAATACAATATTAAATTCAAATTACGTAAAATACAGTTCAAGCAACCAAAAGTAAAATATATGGGTCAAATATTTTCTAAAAATGGGATAGAACCGGATAGAGATTATATAGAAGCAATTTTAAAACTAGATACTCCCGAAAATAAGACTGAATTATGTAGATCTTTAGGAATGACTAAATATTTAAGTAGATTTTTGCCGTCCATTTCTAAAGTAGCTGCTCCGTTGAGAGAATTAACGCGTAATGATGTAAAATGGAAGTGGGATGAAACGCATGAGAAAGCGTTATCAGAAATAAAACTATTATTGTCAAATGCGCCTATTCTTTCGTACTTTAAATCTAAAGATGACATTGTAATTCAAACAGATGCAAGTAAAGACGGTTTAGGTGCGTGTTTAATGCAATACAATAAGCCTGTTGCATACGCGTCGCGATGTTTAACAAAGTCTGAGCAGAAATGGGCACAAATTGAAAAAGAGTTATTGACTGTGGTTTTCGCGGTTGAGAAATTTAATACGTTCATATATGGTCATAACAATGTTACGATTCATAGCGACCATAAGCCCTTAGAAAAAATTATGGAAAAAGATTTACATAAGATATCAAAAAGATTAGAAATAATGTGTTTGAAATTGCTAAAATTTCCAAAAATTAAAATCACATATAAACCCGGTCGTGAACTACACGTAGCAGATACATTATCAAGAGCATATTTAAAAGATGAAGTTCAGGATGATGCTGAATTAAAATATGCAATACACTCTCTGGTTAATAACTTTCCTATGTCCCTTAAACGAAAACATCAGTTACAGTTAGCAACTAAAAATGATAATATTTTAAGTACAGTAATATCATATTGTGGAACAGGTTGGTCAGTTAGTAAAACAGATTTGCCAAATGAATTGGTTCCGTATTGGAAAATTAAAGAACAATTACACGTTTGTGATAATTTATTGTTAAATTGCAATAAGATAGTAATTCCAACTGAACTACGCAAAGATATGTTATGTTTGTTACATGAAGGTCATTTAGGTGTAGAAAAGTGTAGGGCTAGAGCTCGACAAATAATGTACTGGCCTAATATTAATCATGATATAAATCAAATTGGCTAGAGTTGTTACCTGTGCGAGATAAATCCAGTACTGAAGTAATTAGAAATTTAAAAGCAGTATTCTCACGATTTGGTAGTCCCGATATATTGTTATGTGACAACATTCCTTTTGGAAGTTATGTGTTAAGACAATTTGCTAATGAATGGAATTTTTGTATCGTAACAAGGAGCCCAAATTATCCTCAATCGAACAGGTTAGGAGAAAAGGGTGTGGCTGTAGCTAAAAATATTGTAAAAAAATGTTTACAAGAAAATAGTGATATTAATGTAGCCTTATTGCAATACAGAAACACGCCACTGAAACATTTAAAAGCTTCCCCATCAGAATTATTCCTTGGTCGTGTATGTAAGACCAAAATACCAGTAACGGAATCAATATTAAAAAATAAATATACTACGAATGTGAGTGAACAACATATGTTAAGGCGTAGTATTGCCGACAAATATTATAATAGAGGTAGAAAATCTTTACCATTGTTAGAGAAAGAGCAAAATGTAAGTGTATATGATCCTGTTAAAAAACATTGGCAAATGTGTAAAGTTATAGACAAATACAGTTCTCCAAGATCCTATCTGGTGAATACAGAAAACGGTGATGTTGTTAAAAGAAATAGAGTTCATTTACGAAAGTCTGAGAATACTTTTATACCCAGATGCGAAATTGAAGAACAATTACCTGTTGCTAAACTAGAACCAGATATTGTAACTAATAATCCTGTGTCAGTTGTAACTAATGATATGAACAATATGTCTACTATAAATGAGCAAGTGTTGCAACCGGACAAAAGTATTACAAGATCTGGTCGTGTTGTAAAATTTCCCTCAAAACTTAAAGATTATATAGTTAATTAAAAATGAGGAGGATGTAATATAAATAGTAATATTTTGTAATTAGAATTAAGTTAAGTTGGTAATAGTGTGTTAGACAGAGTCACAAGATGGCTGTGTAAGCATGGAAGATGTAAAACACATTTTGTACAACGTGGAAACAACATTTCATTTAATAAACTTATATTGTTAAATATTACTAATTGAGTAATTATTATACAGAAAAACCAACATTTCCATACAGAGAAGCTATAGGCAGCTTATTGTACATATTGTGTAAAACTAGACCAGATATGGCATATTGTGTAAATTTTGAAAGCCGATCTATGGAAAATCCAATGAATCACAAAATGTGAAAAGAACACTGAGATACCTGAAAGCAACTCAGAAGATGGGAATCCAATATTCTTCATCAAAAAATAAAGACAATTCAATAGAATTGGAAGCATTCTGCGATTCAGACTATGCAGGTGATGAAAAAGACAGGAAAAATACTACCGGGTACGTAATAATTTTTGCAGGTGGCCCTATTTCGTGATGCTCACGCAAACAGAGTATCGTCGCGTTATCTACAACTGAAGCAGAGTATATCGCTGCTGCTGAATGTTGTAAAGAATAAAAGCACTAATAGAAGAATTGACTGATAAACAAGTGTCTTTGATACTGAACGTAGACAATCAAAGTACAATTAAACTTATAAAGTCTGGTCAAATGAACAGAAAAAGTAAACATATAGAGGTAAGATTTCACTTTATAAGTGAACTGTTAAATGAGGGTTTTTTTAGTGTTAAATATTGTCCTTCAGAAGAATAGTTGGCTGATATTTTCACTAAGCCACTTTTGTCAATAAAATTTGAAAAATTTAGGGACATGTTAAAAAAATGAATCTTGTAAGTAATGTTTAAGGAAAATATTATTGTTTAAAATTTAAAATTATTTTTTTTGAATATATTTATGAGTATAATGACAGCTCAATTAACAGTGAAACATATTGTTATGGAGAGGATGTTGAAATAAAATTCAAATGTTAGAATTTAAAAATAGGTTGATAATAACAAAATGTCACTGTTTGATCTGTCAGAAAAAGTTTTTAGGTTATGAGGTTGTTCAGACGGGTTGACAAAAACGTTTATTTTGTACAAGATATTTTATTTTGTCTTTTGTAATTCGGTGAATGCAATAAATGCAAACTAAATCAAATTGTGTTGTATTAAAACCCAAATAAAACTAAAATCAACACCATCGAACAAAAATGGCATATTATAGAAACTCATAAAATAATACCTTTAAATTTTTTTAAAATATTGATAAAATT
Source organism: Stenolophus ochropezus (assembly GCA_035578165.1). Lineage (NCBI taxonomy): Eukaryota > Metazoa > Arthropoda > Insecta > Coleoptera > Carabidae > Stenolophus > Stenolophus ochropezus. The sequence goes on from JAQOWZ010000025.1 coordinate 3,352,965, forward strand.
TATTTTTGATAGTAGTTACTTCAGTTTCAATGGTTAATTTTACAAACAGATTTTTGGTTGTGCTATGGGCAATTCAGCATGTTAATTTTAGCAAATTTAGTCATGTCACAAGTTCTAACTGTCATTTTAGAAACATTACCTTTTAGAATACCCTTTATAAAATTGTACGTAGATGATATTGTCGCAATCGTACCTGAAAACGAAGTTACGAATATCTTACAACATTTTAATGATTATAACGAACATTTACAGTTTACCATTGAATTAGAAAATGAAAATACTTTACCATTTTTAGACACTCTATTAATAAGACACGAGGATGGTAGTTTAATTTCCGATTTTTATAAAAAACCTACGACTTCAGACAGAATTTTAAACTTTAATTTAGCATATCCAATTTCTCAAAAGATCAAATGTTTAAAATATAGATATTATAAGTTAAGTAATAAAACTTTTAAGGAAAAAAACATCAGTAATTTACGTACTAGATTAGCGAAAAATATCTACCCCAAAAGTCTAGTAAATAATAACCGACAGACCCACAATAACCAACAATAATAACAATAATATTGAAACCAATAAAGAACTTAAAATATATAATAAAATCCCTTATATACAAAGACTGTCTGAATTATTGAGTACTATTATGAAACATAATAACATAGATCTTGTGTTTTACAACACAAAGAAATTATCAGACATTTTTAGCAAACTAAAAGATAATACTCCTCAATATTTTCAGATAGATGTCATATATAAAATAGATAGTAAAGACTGTAATATGTCATACGAGTATATAGGTCAAACTTAAAATTGGTTAGGCAAACGTATACAAAACCATATAAATGATTGTAATAATAGCCATAATAAAAATGAAAAGACTGGTCTTGCTATACATCACCTTCAATTAAATCATAACTTTGATTTTGATAATGTTCAGATTGTAGATAAAGAGGATAATTACAAGAATCGTTTATTTTTGGAAATGATACATATGTTTAAAAATACTAATTCCATTATTTTCAGAAGAGATATTCAAAATCTTAATAAAACCTATTTAAATATATTATAAACTTCTTCATATTTCTTTTTGTTTCACTAGTTCCATTTCATTTTTATTTATGGTGATTTCGGATTACCTACCTGCTCAAATTAATTTGTAAATTCGCTGAAATCCGCAAACCTTGCCAGTCTTTGATTGTTCTTTAGACTGTCAACAGTTTTTTTGATTTCTAAGTTCTTTTTGTATTAATTTCTATATTGTATTATGTATTTTTATAAATTTATTTTTTTATATTTTGTTAACAACATCTTAACCCAACGGTATGTAAATTATTTTACTTAATTTTCTGTATTTTGTATTTGATTACTGACCTTCCTGAATTTAATGTTCATACATTTCAATACAACTTTTATTTTTCATGTAAAATTGACACTTATTTGAAAATTTTTTGTAATAGTTATTATTTTATTGCATTGCAATTGAAACTGTAATATTTTTAGCTCTTGATAATGATTAAACTTTAATCGAAACGTTGAGGAATTAAGAATTTATTTTATTAAATTCTCTTTGGATCACAATCCGACAATTAACTTTCAATATTACAAATACTGGATGGTACCCACTTCTCACTACCAATAATATATCGAGTTCTTTTTCTTGTTTCGTTACATCTAAAGTAAAGATGAGAAGTAACTGTTTATTTTCAACCGGATTAAGTAATATTATTTTATTTTTGTGAATTTTCGAACTACCGTGTTTTTTTAAATCCGAAACATAACACCCTATAGCCATTTTACATATTTTACAATAAGCTTCGTTAAAGTCTTCACTAGTCTCTTAAAGCCAGTCTGAAATAAATATTTGCATTTCTGAGGTATTTATCGCTAATATTATATACTGAGTAAACTTTCTTACTGCCCACTTTTCCTTTCCCATTCTTTTTTATATTTCCCGCTATATTTGCTCCATTTACCCATGGTTTAGCCAGCAAATGAAATAAATTATTGTAAATAAATGTATCTAACAATACTCACAAGTCAAAACAAATAATTGTAAACATAACCTAAAAGCAGTTTTGTCACCAGCCCATAATTAAAAGTCGCTACTAGTTTAGCAAAATGACGCTACGCTAGTACATATTAGAGGTACTCAAGTCACTACATATAAATAAAAAAATTGTTAATATATCATATTTATTTTGCAATAATAAGGTCCGTTCTATATAATATAATAAACAAAAAAATATATTTATTACAGATAACCAGTTATAATAAAAATTACAAAGAAATATATAATTTTCCAATATAATCATAAATACATACAGTTATGTTAAATCTTAAATACTTAAATCACAAAAAAAATAATATCAGTCTTCTCAGTCTTCTCCACTATCGCTACTACTTTGTTCATTTTGTGCTATTTTATTGGTTTTGTTCCGAGATTTGTACATATACATATTGGTCTTATACTTTTTTAAATGTTCTTCATTAATTTCGTAAGTATAACAATAACTATTTTTATTACGCATATCTAACTAAAGTAGTTAATGTTTCTGCTAAAAGGTGATTCCGCTTTTTAGTTTTGTTATCAGCTATGAGCGAGAAAATCCTTTCTACATCTGCGTTGCCATGTGGTAAACATAGTAAACTAAGAAATAATTTTGATATATTTGAGAATAACAAGTCATCATGAAAATCTTTTATATTACTTAATTTATTCCAAAAAGAAATTTTGTCTTTTTTTAAAAATTGTTTAAAAGCTGGTTGTAACATTTGAAAAGCACTGTTATTAAATATATTTGCCGATGACAGAAATTGTAAATTTCCAAAAATGCTATCTTTAACTGGAAAGCGTTTAAAAAATTCACGTACCGCTTTCTGATAAAACTTCAAGCATTGTAATTTAAATTGATTTATGTCACTTTCATTATAATTTTTAATTCAACCAAAGTACTCGGTCCAATCTCAATACTTAAATTGGCAATAAGTTGTCGGGATTATACACATATCAAAATTAGTGAACGTATCATTAGTTAAATATTCACTTTTAATAAAATTTATGCATAACGTTTTTATAAATCTTACACTTTCAGTGTGCAATTCACTTATTAATACACGTTCAGATTGAAAAAAGCTATTAAATTGAGTAAACAAAGGTAATATGTATTTAAAAAATTACATATATGCTTTAACATAAAGATTTTGTAATTCTTTAAAAATTAATTGTCCTATAGGATTTTTGTCTTCAAATGATGTAACACGGAATAATTCTAAGAGAAAATTCCACTGTTCCAGTACTCTTTCTTCACATTTTGATAGAGCCAGCCATCTTGTCTTACTTGGACTTAAGATTTTTACTTTACTTGCCTTCATATAAGTTTGGAATTCTTCTAATATAGATTGACGCTTAGGGCTTCTAGAAAAATATGAGTATAAGTTTTGTAATAGTGATTCCACGTTGCTGGGAATTTGATCTGCAGCAGCAACAGCAACCAAATGTACGGAATGACAAATACACCCATTTGATATCACATTGGGGTTTTCATTCAATAAATATGTTTAAAATTACCCATTCTTTCTCATCATTAAGCTGGCGTTGTTGGAACAATATTCGTAATATCAATTTGTAAAGACTGTATGCACTTTTTAAACAGGGAATAAAGTCCACGTGCAGTTCCGTCCACTGATTCGACTTGTACAATATCCAACAATTGTGTTTTGAATTGATCTTTTGATATGTATCTAATTAGTATACATAATAATCGATTGTTGCCAATATCGGTACTCTCATGTAATAGTACAGATATATATATATATATATATATATATATATATATATATATATATATATATATATATATATATATTAATTCCTTACGCATGTCGTCCTTTATCTTTTCTGCATACTTGTACATTTGGTTCGGCGTTGGCTCAAGTTCTTTGTCTCTTTAAAACAAACTTTTTCTAAATGTACGCAATGTCCAACAGAATTAGAAATTAAATCATGGGCAGCAATGAATAGTGCGTATCTTATCAGTTTTAATGCTCTCATTTTTAGACCTTTGATTGTATATCATATTTATCGGCTTCATATTTCTTCTTGATTTAACATTATATAAATGTTTTTTAGAAATGCTGTGCTTAATTAAATCAGACCGCTTAGTACCGAATTCTTTGCTGCAAGCTGAACACTTAACTGAGTTAATTTGATTTTCAACTTTTTCTAACCATCCCTTAAAACAATATTCTTCCAGCCAGGCTTTCGAAAATAGTTGTCTTTTAGTTATTTTTTCTTCAAATGATAATTCGTTTCTTATTTGTCTTTTCTTTTTTGGCGTACTGTTGTTATTATATTCATATTTATCATCTGAACTGATGAGGTTATGTTTCTAAGCAAGTGAAAAATTGGTAAGAATGACTTAAAATAAAAATAATTAATAATCTTACCGAATTACTTACTGTTGGCTGTTAGTAACTCTCAGTACTAGTCATACTGAATTGTAATATTTAAAACAAATAAATAAATATATTTCTTGTAAAATACATTTCAGAATTGCATTTCCACCAGCCTACACCAGCCCGACCGCATAGTGAATTTTATTTGACAAAAATTTATAAGTGTAAAGTGTGAAGCTATTTGAGGTACCATTTAGTATACAAAAATTAAAGCATTTAAGATGACTATATATCGTATGTCATATATAATAAATGTCATTTTTTCTTCGTGATGAATCAAAATTATAAAATCGAGTACCTACTATATATGAATTTTAAAAAGTCACTACATTTTTCCCCATTTTCAATTTTCGCCGCTTTGTCGCACAAAGATGTTAAAAGTCGCTACTCGTAGCGGAAATCCGTTACGGTTGGAAACACTACCTAAAGGCAACTCAGTATTCAATTCATCACCAGAAATCGTTAAGGTGCAGTCGTATGTTTTTTTTGCTCCGTCTTAAATTAAAGTTTGTTAAGTTGTAAACAAAATTTAATGTAATATTGTGGGTGAAAGTGTTTATTAGTTTGTGTTCTACAGTCATCACAATTTGTCTTACTGCTATTACTAATAAGAGTATGGTATTTCATAAATAAGTGCATTGAATCTTAAATTTTTGTGTTATTGCAGCTTTGGCTGTCACACATTTTAAAATTCATATTTCGACAAGTCTCTTAATCACCTGAGAGGTTGTTGAACTGTAGTTTACCAATAAAATTAAATACAGTAATCATCTTTAAAATATTGAACATGGTTTCTACGTGCGACATCTGCAAACTGAATGTTAAGAGGAGTGGGTCTATTGTGGTGTGTGCTGGCACCTGTCGTCAAAACTATCATGTCAGCTGTTTGAATATTACAAACAATGACAAAAAAGTTTTACTAAGCACTGAAAGTCTCTGCTGGATATGCGACAAATGTAAAACTCCTCTTCCAGCCTCATCCCTAAATCTCAACTTTGAAACTAAACCAACATTGAGTGATATAATGTCCACGTTGATTGTATTAAAGCGATTTGTTGAATTTTTTTCAAATAAAATTAATGATTTTGAAACAAAACTGAACGTCTTCACAGATAAAATAAAACTTATAGAACCGCTCAAGGCTAAGTGTAACAAACTAAGGATAAAAGTCCAAGATTTAGAATAACGGTCGCGCTTAAATAATGTGGAAATAATAGGAATACCTGAAAAACCCAATGAGAATTTAATACAAGTCATGAATAATATCGGCAGGGTTATTAATTGTCCTATTGATGAACAAGATCTTGACGCCATACACCGAGTTGCACCTTTTAATCCGAGTAACAAGTGCAAAAATACAATTGTGAGATTTATATCTCGTCTTAAGAGAGACAAATTCTTGGATTGTGCGCGACAATATAAAAACCTTACAGCAGACAAATGACCACCTCAGCCCCACCAACAAATTATTATTGAAGAATAGTAAGGAATGTGCACGGGAAAAGAATTATAAATATGTTCTTCGTGAACTTTTCAGAATGTTTTTTTTTTGTTTAAAAATACGTTAAATTATGTAACAAACAAATGTATTCATTTTTGACATTAATTTAATTGTTTTACATTGTTACGTTTAGTTTGTTTTCATATAGCCACCTATAATATTTGATTAAAAATTATTTCTTATATTTCTAAATTATCTCATTTTTCTCGAAATTTTTCAAATACATTAATAAAAAATAATACATCCTTGACAAGAGAAAAAAAATGGAGGTTTCTATTTTATTAAAATAATTATAAGTTGCCATTTGAAAAATAAAAGTTGACAGTCGTATCTTGTAAACCTGACTTTATAAAAAAAATCTACATCCGCCATCAAATATTATATATATATATATATATATATATATATATATATATATATATATATATATATGTTGATTTTGATATTTCCACGAGTGTTGTTGATGATACTTGGATTTTTCTTCCGGGTTTCTTCTCGTGTTGGTCTGGTCTTCTCTTCTCCTTCGTTTACTTGACGACGTTTCGGCAAGGTCTCACTTGCCATCTTCAGGTCTTTGAAAAGTTTCTTGTTCTCGATCAAAAGACCAACACGAGAAGAAACCCGGAAGAAAAATCCAAGTATCATATATATATATATATATATATATATATATATATATATATATATATATATATGTTACCTGCCCAGGAGTTGCAACCATCAGCAGTTCCCGACATCCTGTTATCATGTTATTATATTGTATTACTCTGTATCAAAAACACATGTAAAAGATTGTAAAGTAATATTATATTCAGTCTGGACTTGTATCTTGCTTTGAAAACATTAAATTTAATATTTGTGAATAAAATAAATATTTTTAAAAACTCATAAACCAGAACCACGAAAATAATTGGCGCAGTCGGTAGGATACTGAGAGGTAATTCATCGTAAAAAAAACTTGCAGTATCAACTGTTAACTCGCGACGTACCGAAATTCTACAAGATTCATCAAGAATCCAAGGAATTACCCTCCGACCCAGCAGATCTCCATCGAGGAAATCAGTCAGGAATGCGACTCTTCATCAAATTGGTTGTGTGAGTTGTTTTCATTTTTATGTCCGACTCCTCGCTTTCATCTTACCCTTCCACCGCGGAAAACAGTGAGAACGAGTTAGATTTAGACTTAGATTTTACGAATTCTTACCGAAATCAAAAAGTAGATTTAACAATAACTAATTCAGTTCTTTCTAATTTATCTATAAGCGAAAATGTGTCACAAATACCCAAATTTGAAACTAAATTACTTCAAATCGTTCCAAACTTCAATGGAAATCCAGCAGAATTAGCGGGATTTCTAGAAAATGCAAATGCCCTAATAAAATCTTATTGGGACCCGAAACCTGAAAATTTACATTGCGTTCAAAATATTACAGTAGTATACGGAATATATACAAAATTATCCGGAGCAGCCCGCGAAGTATACACTACTTGTATAACCAAAGACTGCAAAACAGTAAAAGAACCTCTGTTAGTTGCCCATTTCGGCGACCAGCGAGATAAAAATGGCTTATTATTTGATTTAGATCAACTGAGACAAAAAGATGAAACAGCACTTCAATTTTACACAAAAGTAACGCAAAATTTAAGCTTTCTTTATAATTATGTTGAAATTCATGAATCAGAAGAGACAATTAAAACAGTAAAGAAAAATTTTTATAATGCACATGCGCTGAAAATATTTTTAGCTGGATTAAAAGAACCACTTGGTTCAACAATTCGCGCAATGAAGCCCACTAGTTTAGCAGAAAGTAGACAATATATAGTAGCGGAAAATAACATCAGACATTTACAAAGACCCGCTTTCAATAATAAATATTCAAAAACCTCAGCCTAATATGCACATTCAAAAACAAATCCCAATACAATTTCCGAGATATCAATCTCCAACAACCTATAATTCTCCGCAACACCAATTTTATAATCAACCCCGACCATTTCCCAGTGCTCCAATAGCTTCACAGCCTAGACCAATTCAACCTCAAAGAGCCTTTACAAACCAACAAGTATTTGGAAGACCTCAACCTAGACCCAATCCTACATACGTGTGGAAACCACAAGGTTCTGCCACCCGTCAACAATTTCCCAAACCAACCCCCATGAGTGGAATATCACATGGTATTGTATAAAAATTCCAAAATAACGGACAACAAAAATTTGTATCCGAGGAACTATTCAATGTAGAGTCCACCGAATTTTACAAACTAGTAGAATATTATTACGATAATTATAATGAAGTGAAAAATTACGAACAATACGGACAAAACAATTCAGTCGACACAAATAAAACCGAATACGACGTGCACGAACCCGACTCTTATGAAGATAATCAAAATTTTTACGAAACGAGCCAATCTCAGAAACAAACATAGAAATTAATTCCATCTATGATAAAAAAGATTTACCCTTTATAAAAATTTCAAATCCACCCTTAAAATTGTTAATAGACACCGGAGCGACAAAATCATTTTTAAATCCAGACCTTGCAAAAAAATATTTTAAACCATTTATTAAAAAGGAAAATTTTACAATTAGTTCAATATTTCAAACTACTAAACGCGATTCTTGTATTGAAATTCCAGCATTCCCCGAATTTAATACCGACAAAAATATAAAATTCTATTTGTTTAAATTTCATCACTTTTTTGATGGATTAATTGGATATGACACGTTAAAAGACTTCAACGTCGAACTAAATATAAAACATTCTATCTTAAAAACCCCAAACACGAATTTAAAACTATCACACTACGGATCGAAACAAAAATTATGGTTCTTTGCTCGAATAGAACCAAACACTCTAGAATCCGTAAAAATTCTAGTACATGCACCCGACGGCGATGTATTAATACCACCTACAAACATTTCGAATTGTTTAATTAGAAATTGTTTATCAAATTGTCAAAACGGTTATGCTCCTGTAGATATTTATAATAATACATATAAACCAGAAGAAATTTATTTGTACGGACCAATTAATGCCAACCCATTTAATAATTCTGAATTCGAATTATATAATGTCACAGTCAATGACGATGTAAATAGTATCCAATATCAAGACAAATCAGACTTAACTAAATTAATTAGAACCAACCACATAAATACGGAAGAAACACATCAAATTTCAAAATTAGTCAAATCATTTTCTAATATATTTTATAGAGAAGGAACTCCACTAACTTTTACAAACAAGATCAAACATCGAATAATCACAAAAGATGAAATTCCAGTACATTGAAGTCACCTAATATAATAAATTTATTATTGTATAAGAATGGTAGCGATTCGAAAAACTGAAATACTGCATTGTAACAAACAAGATGCATACCAGGAGGAATATATAAATTAAATATCAAATAACATACGCTATTAAACATAATTTTTGTACATACAATGTCCACATTTACGGGAATAAGATGACGGTAATCCTTAAGATCAACATGGAACGAACGCAGCGAGTTGTTGACTAATAGAAGAACACTTCCGCCTCTGAGCAGTCCGCATCCTTCAAAATTACGATCAGTTCGAAACACTGAATAGGACCCATCACTTATTTCAGAGTTTAAAATACTTTCACTAAGCCAAGTCTCACTGAATGCTATAACATCGTAGTTTAAGGACGAAAGTTGCGAATTAAGAGTATTAAGTTTTATATTTAGACCTTGAATATTTTGATAATATATGTAATAAATTTCTATGTTTATTTTTATGTCACTATAATAGTGGCATATAAAAGGAAACCCAATTGAGATTGCTCTGAAATAAGAGTTTTATTAACACTACTTATAAGCTATTTACAATATTTACAATACCTGAAATAAGAGAAAACAACAATTAAAGCTTTTATTCTCTTATTCTATGCTTATTTAACACCTTAGTGACAATTTTATTATAAACAGTAGTATTTTGTTTGCGACACGTGTTTTTCTTCTTTTAGGTTATATCTTTTTATGCCTTCCGTCTTTCTCCGTCGAGATTCCGTGCTCCGTCGGCAACGCGGAGAAATTCAAATTTTAAATAAACTCCGACACTTGTATTGTGTCGTGATTTTCTTTACATCTCCCCCCCTCGGGAGAAAATGATCACTCGCTGGTTGAGAGATCGTTTTTGCTCGATTGTGATGAAGGAGTCAATTTTGTTATATGGAAAAGGTTTGATTCTTTCTTCTTGTGCCCGGTGTCTATTTCATATATTGAGTTTGATATTTTCTTTATGATTTTGAATGGTCCAATGCGCAATTCGTCTAGTTTCTTCCTATTCAATTTATTTCCATTTTCTATGTATACTTCATCTCCAGTGTTTAATTTTATATCTTTTCTGTCTGCATCAAATATTTTTTTATTATAATTGTGAGATCTTATTGTATTTTTCAATGCTAACTTTCTATCTTTACTCAGCTTATTGTTTGAGTGGTTGGGTTTTATTTTCTCTGGTATTATGTCTTGGTTTTTGCCTTCTAGTAAGTACTTTGGCGTGAATTTTGTTGTTGTATGTTCTGTTTCGTTATAAGCGTCAACGCATTTTTTTGCAATCGTTGTCCAAGCGATTTTTTCTTGTGTTCTATTAATTTCACATCTTGTTTTGTTGATGAGTGTTTGATTTGTCCTTTCATTCAATCCATTTGAAAATGGTGCATCCACCGCTGTGAATATCAATTTTACTTTTTCTTCCTTCAAAAACTCTTTAAATTCTTTTGAGTTAATTCCAGCATATTGATCCGTTAATAATGTGTCGATTTTATAATTTTTTGTTACCATTTGTGTTAATTTTATAAAATCGGCTGCATTTTGATTTTTTGATGTTAAAATGTACACGTACCTTGTAAAATGATCTATTAACAAATGTAAATATTTTTTTGTTGACCTGTGTCCACCAAATCCTCCGACTGTATCAATGGAGACGATTTCAAACGGTTGCTTTGCCGGTCCCAAATGTGACATCAAACCATATTTTGATCTTCTTCTTGATTTATTCTTCAAACAAATTTCACAATTTTCACAGATCAGTTTAATGTTTTTTATCATGTTTTTTGCTGAATATAATGGTGTGATTTTATTTATCATCTGGGTTTTCCCTAAATGACAATATGTATCGTGCACTTTTTTTATTAACATTATGCTTAGCTTCTCCGAAATCATAATTTTTTCTTTCTTTTTTATTTTTTTGTAATAGATTCCATTTTTTCTGATTAATTTATCTTTATATTTTGTTTCTAAATTTATATCTTGGTCTTTTCTTAATTCTTCAAAATTTATCACATTTGTATAGTTATTTATTTGTAAATCACTACTTAAGTAATTTACAAATGTTATAAAATCATCCGAATTTTCATCTGGTTCTAATACTGGGTTTCTGCTTAAGCAGTCAGCTTCCTGGTTTGTGTATCCTGGGTTATATTTTATTTTAAAATTATATTGTGATAGGTAGTAGGTTAAGTCACCCAGTTCTTCATCTGTTCTTACTTTCAGATTCATATTTTCTAGGGGTTTATGATCTGAATATACTGTAAATTCTTTTCCCATCAACCAGTGTTGCCAGTATTTCACCGCTTCTTTAATTGCCAAGCATTCTAAATATATCGCTTTCTTCTTTTTTTGTGCTTCTGTTAATTTTTTTGAAAAGTATGCTACGGGTTTGTTTTCTCCTTTTTCATCTTTCTGTTTTAGCACAGCTCCTAATCCAATAATGCATGCATCTGTATATATTTCAATTGGAGCATTTGGATCAAATATTTTAAGGATTGGCTCCGAACATAAACATATTCTAACCTTGTTGAATGCATCTTGACATTCTCTTGACCAGTTAAATTTCACCTCTTTTCTTAGTAGATTATGTAATGGGTTGAGAATCGTTGCCCTATGTGGGATGAATTTATGGTAAAAGTTTATTTTCCCTAGAAATTGGCGAACGTTTTTCCTCGTTTCTGGTACTGGAAATTTTTTTACAGCAATCAAATAATCTTTTAGTGGTGTAACCGTGTTATTTTCAATAATATGACCTAGATATTTTGCACTATTCTTTGCAAATGAGCATTTAGAGAATTTCAATTTGAATCCTTCTTTCGAAATTGCTTCTAATAATTTGGAAATATGTGCTACATGTTCTGTAAATGTTTTTGAAAATATTATTATGTCATCAATAAAATTTTCTACAAATTCTGAAAGCTTATGTTTCCTTATTATGCCCCTTAATATTCTTTGAAAAATGGCCGGTGATGTTTTAAGACCAAAAGGCATACATGTCCATTGGAAATGTCCTTCCTGTGTCACAAATGCAGTTTTGTGTTTGTCTTTAATCCTCAATGGGATTGACCAGAATGCCGAATTGATGTCTAGTGTTGTGAAGTATTTGCAGTTCACAGTCTTTATTATCAAATCTTCTATTAATGAAAAAGGTTGTGATTGTGGTGTAACTATTTTGTTTAGTTCTCTGAAGTCAATACATAATCTTGATTTTTTTCCTTCTTCTTTTTTATACGCCAAAGTGACTGGAGCTGCAAATGGACTGTATGATTCTTCAATCAGGCCTTTTTTTAGTAATATTGCTACTTGTTTTTCTATTTCTCTTCTATCTTCTGTTGTGCATCTGTAGGGGCGTTTATAGCAATATTTTTCCGTTATTAAATCAATATGAGCCTCATACTCTTTTACTATACCGACGTCATACTTGTCTTTTGCGAAAACTGTTCTATGTTTTTCTATCAATTTTTCAATTTCAATTTGTTCATTTTCATTTAAATGATCTTTTTTTATTTCATAATTGTCAATATTTAAATTTTCATTGTAGTTTATTTTATATTGTTTGCTATTTATGTCACCTAGTGCATTAGGAATTTTGACATTTTCATTCTTTGCTTTTATAATCTTATTAAATTTATTATTTTGTATTATTTCTAATTTTTCATTATGACTTATATTAAATTCCTTACAAAAATCCAAGCCAGCAAGGAAATCATATGTAAATTCTTTATTATCTATTATAAAAACTATCATTCCTTTTTCAATATTAAAAATTTTTATGTTGAGTTTAACTTTACCTATTGTTCTGGTCCTACCATTAATTGTGTTTATATTTACCCAGTGTTTTTGTTGCATTTTATCCTGTTTTATTTTCAATATTCTTGCATTTATCAAAGATACATTTGAGCCAGGATCTTATAGTGCTGTGGCGTCCAATATGTTATTTAATTTTATCTTGAATTCAATTAATGGTAGGATTGTAAGTTTTTTGGATCTTCATTGTCTAGCTCCACATCTAAAATTGAATTATTGTTTATTTTTCTCAGCTGGTCTTTTTTTTCTTCTTTTTCTTTAAACCAGCAGTTTTCTTCGGAGTGGAATCGTTTTCCTTTTCCTGCATTTTCACAAATTTTGCATGTCTTTTTTTCTTCCATTTGTTTAGATTTGTTTTCATAGTAATTATTTTTTTTCTTATTTTGGTTCTTAACCAAATACTCTAATTTGCTTATTTCGTTGTACAGATCCTGAGTTCCCTGTAGCAGTTCTCTGTCTATTTTATCTGCTATATTGTTTGGAAGACCAATGGCTATTAAATCTATTAGCGTCTCTGTATCTATACTTTTTCTTACTTGTAGTAGTAATTTTTCTTTTTTTATGGCATATTCCAATAATGAGCCAGCTTGATACTTAAAAGTGTGTGTATATCTGATTGAAGACCAACCTTTACTACCAAAAGTTTCACAAAAGTTTTTTTTCCAATCTTCCCAGTTTGATTCTACTGTAAATTTTATTATCATACAGCTGTACCAATCTAAACTTGCTTTTTCTAAGAAAAATTTAAAAATTTCTATTATTTTCCTTTCTTCTTTGATCATGCAACGTTCACATTCTTTTTCAAACTCTTTTAGCCATTGATTTGCATTCACATTTCTCCCATCAAATTTTTCAATCACAAAGTCCTTTGCAACTTTGCTTAAATTTTGAATTTCTGATTTTTGTTGTTTTTCTTCTAGTAATTTTTCCAACAGTTTTTGTAAAGTTTCATTAGAGGATTGTGTACTTGTTTCGCTTTCTTTTTTTTCATTTATTTCTTCTAAAAAAATGTCTTGAAAAATTAAGTTTCGATCATCATCCAAGTACGTTTTCTTTAGTTCTTCTGTTAAAGTTATCCAGATACTTCTGAATTGGTTCCTCTTTTTTATACTATTTTTTATTCTACTACCTGCTTGTGTTTCCATCAAATCTTTGTGTAGGCTTACTGGTTGGACTTCATCTGGTATAGAGAAATTTTTTTCATCTGGTGTGGTTATTGAGGTTAGGCACAGAATATTTGATTTTCCATCCGATGATCCTCTTATTTTAAATGTGAATTTAAGTTTTTCCATTTTCCTTTTTGCATTTACAGCAAAATTGTTGTTTTGTAATAAATTTTCTATGTTTATTTTTATGTCACTATAATAGTGGCATATAAAAGGAAACCCAATTGAGATTGCTCTGAAATAAGAGTTTTATTAACACTACTTATAAGCTATTTACAATATTTACAATACCTGAAATAAGAGAAAACAACAATTAAAGCTTTTATTCCCTTATTCTATGCTTATTTAACACCTTAGTGACAATTTTATTATAAACAGTAGTATTTTGTTTGCGACACGTGTTTTTCTTCTTTTAGGTTATATCTTTTTATGCCTTCCGTCTTTCTCCGTCGAGATTCCGTGCTCCGTCGGCAACGCGGGGAAATTCAAATTTTAAATAAACTCCGACACTTGTATTGTGTCGTGATTTTCTTTACATATATATTAAGTTTATAATATTTAGACCCGTCGGACAGTGATGAATTTAGTTTTTTCTACGAATCACAGGCAAGCCATTTACGTATTAAATGTATAAATTTATTTCACCATTATTAATACGTGTATTAAGTTCTGATTTAATTTGTTTATATTTTGATATTTGAAGTGGAGTTTTGTCTCTATTAATATAGCTGTTAGCACTCTCTTTAAAAGTGCGTAGATTTTTAGCGTTACTCAAAATCAATTGAATATTATTTTCACCAAAGCGCGGTGTCGATTTATTCTGATTCGATCCAAGGCGTGAAATATGGGCATTTTGTATATTTGTTCCAGGTGCAACTTTATTCACAACAGATTCAATATTTTGAAATAATTCAACAGCATTTATTTCAGTTTCGGGTGTACTCCGGATATAATAATATTATTTTTGCGTTTGTTTCGCTCTTTAATTTCATCAATTATTTTATCAATTATTACTTCTTCACTGACTGTAGGTTGAATTGTAAGTTTATTTTCTAAATTACTTATCTTAGATTGGAGTTCTAAGATTAAGGATTTTAGTGAATTTATTGAATCCACTGTATCAATACAATTAATGCAACAGATCTTGATGGATTTAGTGGAATGTCTTGTGAAGCGATTTATGTCATCAATAGTTAAGTGAACACATGATAGATGTAGAGATTTTTGGCAACCATCGCAATTAATTGTTTTCTCAACGTCAGCTGATTTGATTGTTTTGCTGCAATTCGGACAAGAAGTATTTGCAGGCGGCATTGAGGAATCTTGAAGGCCAACGTAGAAGTAGAAACCAAAAGGCATCAAGTAACTCGGTGTAATTAAGGCGAAACACAGAAAAAAATAACCACGTGTTAAATATAAATATTCACAGTTCAAAATTACCACTACAAACTCACTAACTATATTTTTAATCACAAATTGACGTAGTTGGCAAAAAACACTTTCACGTGAACTAATTTTCACACAATATAAATAAGTTTTTACCACAAAAAAAGAGCTCAAAGTAAAGAGCAATATTGTACCGCTGTCAATTCAGTTACCATGTTATAGGATAATAAGGTACGGCCGTTGGTGTTAGAGGAAGTACAGTTCCAGCTAGGATGTCTCGCATTCCAGTCGCCAATAACTAGAACTTTTCTGTCTATATTAAAAAGTATGTTGAGTTGTTGTGATGTGATGCAATTTTGAGGGTGATTGTAAATGCCTATGATATGCGTGTTGTCCATGAGTTTGATACATAATGATTCGATGGGTGATTGTGCAATGTTGATGCGAGTGTGCGGGATGTTATTCTTGACAATGAAAGCTACACCGCCCGCCGGCATATTTCCTTGAAGAGAACGATCTTGCCGGTGGACAGTGTAGCCTTGTATTACGAATTTATAAGATGGGGTGAGTCGTGTTTCATTAATGATCATGATGTGAACATTATGTGTGTGCAAAAAATGGATGAGATATGCCTGTTTGTGAATGATACCATTAGCGTTCCAGGAGTATACGTTAGTCATGATTTAAATATGATATGATTCTATGGTTGATGCGAAGTTGATAAATTTGTTAAATTTGTCCTGTGAGCTAGTGGCAGTGCAAAGTGTGTCATTTAAGTTTTTTACGGCTCTTAGTAAATTATTAATATGTACTAGACTGTTCAATCTTTTTAATTCTTGCATTAAATCTATAACATTTCCACTGTCACTAGCACACATATTTACTTTTTGTCTGGTTTGTTGCTGTTGTTCAGTAAGTGGGGCTGGGTTGTCTGCAAGCTGATTTTGGGCGCTGTAGACTGCTTGTCTGGGGGCTGGGTAGGCTGCAGGCTGATATGGGGCTGGGATAGCTGCTGGGCGGCTTGGGGGCATAGGGGTGGTTTGGGCGCGCTGGGGGAGAGCCGGGAAGCTGCGCTGGTTCCACTGCACGGCTGCGAGCTGCTGCTGCTGCATCTGGGTGTGTCTGGCCCAGGCATTCGTTGCTGGAAACGGTGCTGGCACATATCTGGGCGCTGCTGCTTTCGTGTTGATATTTCTTGCACGTTTCATTTGCAGCTTGTACTGATAAACCGGACAGTCAGTACTATTTGCTACATGCGCTCCTGTACAGTTGGCGCATTTAGCCGGGGTGTCTCGTGGCTTTGTACAAGTGGAAGTTAAATGGGATTCTGCGCACTTTAAACACTTTGGATTTCTGCCGCAGTTTGCAGTTGCATGGCCCCATTGCTGGCAATTGTGGCACTGCGTTAGCTCTTTTTTATTTCTGCGCAGTTCCCATGATATGCGCGTATGTAGTAAATATTTGATTTCCCTTTGTAACTTGGACAGTGTTGCTGTCGCCCATGTCACAACTAAAAACAGTGGCCGGTACTGTGTAGACATACGGTAGATTTTTGTACATTTTGCTCTGTTAACGCTGTATTAATTTCTTCCGCTTCTGGATCAAAGTCTAGCCCACGTAAAACAAATGCGTGTGTCTTTTCGTTTGTGTCTGTGTACGTGTGAAATTCCATATCTAGATCTTTAAATCCTTTTTGTCGTCGATGTCGTCCATATATATATTAGTGTTGTTTTTTGTATATCTAAATATAAAACCGTTTTTAAACGTACCTTTTAAATCTGTTAGTAGTTGTGTGTGTTGTCTCGTTTTCCCGGTTAGGATAACTGGTGCAGGTGCCTTTTTTCTGACTACTATTGTAGTGGGTGGTGCTTCGACGCCATTATCATCTTCGTCATCAGACGAGATGTCGGTGTCCGGTAGCTGGGCGAGTGGATCGAAGCTATTGGTTGTAGGTGTTTGCTGGGGGCGTGTTTGATGCTGGGTCCTGCGCACTCGTTTGTGGACGCGCTGTGGAAGTGGCTGCATGTCGGCCATGCTCGATGTTCCTGGAGTGGGGCCGGTTTCGATGTCAGCGCGTGGACTGTCGCTCGCTCTTCGTTTGTTGCGCATTGCGTCTCCAGCTGTCTCACTACGCTTCTCGTCACTGGATGTCGCTCTGTTGTAGATTTCTGCTTTACCGGCTTCTATGAGCGTCTTTAAATTCATTAATTTTTCCACCGCGTTTGACGTGCAAGCACTGGTGTCTAGCACGTGGTTTTGCTCTTCTGTTTTACTCTGGTTTTCTGCAGAGTCTACTTGTGAATGATCACTTTCACTAGCATTCACGCTGTGGCCTGGACTACTAGCCGCACTTCCACTATCGCTTGCACTAGCACTCGTGTTCTCACTGTTATTTTCACTAGCACTTGAACACACCGTTTCGCTCATTACATTTTTATCAGTCACTGTCTATTGAATTTTCAGTACACTAACAAAAAAATATTATCACGTTTTTGCACCGTATAGCTGTATAACACTGCACTTTCAATGTTCACAATTATAGGACTTTATAATATCGCTATTTCATAGAAAATCACTACTACGCTCACTAAGCTTAAAAAGCACGTCTTTTCGCTTCGAGAGTCGTTTCGAGAGTCGTTTCGAGAGTCGGACGAGATCATGAGTATTCAACATGGTATGGCCGTTAACGTAAATATTACTTTTGAATTTAGAATATAACAAAAAAAATATATAAGTATATATAACATTTAAAAATATTATACCATAACTACAGTAACAAATAAAACGATTATTGTTACATAACTTACTTTACTATAGTAAGGAATGAAAAATATCATTGTTACCTGGCAACGAATAATAAAATCATTGTTACATATTGAACAATTATTTTACTATAGCAACGTATATAAAAAATCATCGTTTAATTAAACAATTAACTTACTAAAGCAACGAATGAAAAAAATAATACTTATTAAACAATTAATTTACTAAAGCAACAAATAAAAAAAATTATTGTTACATGTCAAAATTTCTTTTTGTTATAGCAACAAATAAAAAAAATCATTGTTATATATTAAACAATTATTTTTTAAAGCAGCCAATAAAAAAATCAACGTTACATATAGAACAATTAGTTTACTATAGCAACAATTAAAAAAAAAATCATTGTTACACACATATTGTACATTTCATATTTTTAAAGGCACCAAAAAAAATATATATTTTTCACATATAGAATAATTATTTTATTATAGCAACAAGTAAAAAAAAACTGTTACA
Source organism: Stenolophus ochropezus (assembly GCA_035578165.1). Lineage (NCBI taxonomy): Eukaryota > Metazoa > Arthropoda > Insecta > Coleoptera > Carabidae > Stenolophus > Stenolophus ochropezus. Next base: position 3,371,864 of record JAQOWZ010000025.1, read on the forward strand.
TAGCAATAACGAATGAAAAAATAATTGTTACATATTGAACAATTATTTTACTATAGTAACCAATAAAAAAATATTTGTTACATATTAAAGAATTAATTTACCATAGCAACAAATAAAGAAATTATTGTTACATATTGAACAATTATTTTACTATAACAACCAATAAAAAAATTCATTGTTACATATTGAAGAATTAATTAACTTTAGCAACGAAAATTAAATAGTTATTGTTCCATATTGAACAATTAGTTTATTATTCTCTGACTAATATTACAAAATATAATAATATTATTACAAATATATTTTCAAAAAAATGGACAAAAGAAAAAAAAAATTATTTACATTTTATGTAGAACTATAAGTACATACATTCTATTTTATTATGAATATTGTATTATTAAACATATTAAAATTATTATATTTAAATATTTTATTTTATTTTATATTTATATTCATATACATAAATTTTTATAATGTGTGTAAACCAGTATAAAGCAGTTTATAATTCGTGAAATATTTTATGTAAAGAATAGAAAATAAAATAATTATTTTTCAAATTTACCGCCCGCCGCGACACTCGGTTAGGTAGGTAATTGTTTTTTGGAATTTAACTTGTTTTATCGTTAACACGATAGATGGCATATGTGTCTTCTATTTGCTGTATTGTGAATATAATTTATGAACAGTACAGTCTCATTTGTAAACTTTATTATTATCAAGTAGAAATAAACAAAATATAAACGTATTTGTTATATAAAATTTTGATTTTAGATAGGTGAAATAATAGTATTATATTTTTAGATATTTACAATATTTATATATTAAAAGTAATAGATTTGTTAGGTTAGAATTTATAAATTTGAAATGTCAAAATGCAGAAATATTAACTTGACATAAGTGTTTATATAGATATATAGCGTGTATTTAATTTTGTATTGTTAAAAAATGAATATACGTACATTTACTAATATTTAAAAAAATTTAGGTAAAATTATTTATACGAAACTTGTGTAAAATATGTGAAGAAAATAATTAACGATTAATATTACTTGCTAGATTGAAACATGTAAGTATACTTTTTATTTTTTGTTGTTATTATTATTGCATAAATAATATAAGATATTCTCTTCTTAATAAATAATTTGTGGTCCTGAAAAGGACCGTTGTTTATAATTGTTTAAAAACAATTTACGTAGATTTTCCAGTTTTCTTTGGTAATAATACAGCCTGAATATTAAGCAGTACTCCACCCTATGCAATTGTAACACCAGACAATAATTTGTTTAATTCTTCGTCATTACGGATGGCCAATTGCAAGTGTCGTGGAATAATTCTTGTCTTCTTGTTATCACGAGCAGCATTGCCAGCAAGCTCAAGAACTTCAGCAGCCAAGTATTCCATAACGGCCGCTAAATATACAGGAGCTCCGGCACCAACATGTTCAGCGTAATTACCTTTACGCAAAAGTCTATGAATACGACCAACTGAAAATTGTAATCCAGCACGATTGGAACGACTCTTTGCCTTTCCCTTAACTTTACCGCCTTTACCACGACCAGACATGATGCAGAAAATACTAACGGTTTAGAATGTAATGTCGACGAAACCATTGTTGCATTATTATTGGATTCTGAGCCAACAGCTCTCTTTTTCCTGTGTCATAATTTTATTTAATCATAGGTATTTTAAAGATTTTTAGCGCATTTTTGCGCTTTCCAGGTCTGCCTGGTGGAATTATTTATGTATCAGTTTTTTCAACAAGTGCGTGCTTGGGGAGTCGGTGTGTTGTCCTTAAATTCTCATCGTAGTCTACAGATTATCGGATCAGGTTATTTTCGTGTTGTTCGCATGTTGCGAACATTTTCTCTGCTTGTCTTAACATGGACTCTTTTGTGGTTTCCATGTTCAAGTCTTTGTGGATCGCTTTGTTGCTCACGTACCAAGGAACTTACGCAATTCCTCTGAGAATCTTGTTTTGCAGTGTTTGTATTTTCTTCTTTTGGCGAGTGGTTGCTCCACCCCACGCTGGAGAGGCGTACGTCAGTTGTGGTCTAATGACCGTCTTGTATATTCGTATTTTGTTATTAATATTTAGTTCGCTCTTTTTACCCAATAATGGAAGTAGCCGTAAAAATGTGGTTTTAGCTTTAGCTAATGCTTCATCTATATGTGCATGGAAGTTCATGCGTTGGTCAAGTGTGCAACCAAGATATTTGTTCTTGTCCCGCCACGGTATTGGGCGATCAAAAAGGAGAATATTACCGGCGGGTTGGTGGCGTCTTCTAGAGAATAGAATTGCTGTGCTTTTGTCTGGATTGACAGCTACCCTCCATTTTATGCACCATTCTTCTATTTGGCGTGATGCTTCTTGCAGTTTCTTGGTAATAAATCGCGGTTGTTTGCCTTGGTACATTATTGCGGTGTCATCTGCGTATTGAGCAATCTGGACACCTCTGGTGTTGTTCGGTATGTCGCTTACGTAGATATTGAAAAGGATCGAAGATAGCACCGAGCCATGTGCTACACCTGCCGTGATGTCGTGCTCTCTTGATATTGCACCCTCGTGGCGCACATGAAATTTTCTTCCTTGTAGGTAAGACGCGATTGTTTTGACTAGGTTTAGAGGAAACCCAAGGCTAAGTAGTTTGTGGAGAAATCCGCGGTGCCATACCTTGACGAACGCTTTTCTATATCAATGAAGACAGCTCCAGTGGAAGATTTCCTGCTCATTCCTCTGATGGTTAGATCCACGACTCCATTTAGTTGTTGCACAGTAGAATGTGCAGATCTAAATCCAAATTGTTCATCTGGTAGTATATGCGATCTTCAACGATGTTTTGGAGCTGCTTTAAGATTACAGTTTCGGCTATCTTGGCCATGAGATTGAGAAGGCTAATAGGTCTGTGGTTCTGGGGAAATTTGCTGTCTTTCCCGAGTTTTGGAATGGTGATAACTATTGCTATCTTCCAGTCCTTTGGAAAATATTGTAGGCGGAGAATGGCATTTATTATGTTTGTCAGAGCTGTGACGGCTTTTTGAGGCAAAGCTTTTATTGCGGTAGCTGGAATTCCGTCGGGACCTGGTGCTTTTTTCAATTTGATGTTGTTTATTATGGCTTTCACTTCTCTTGGAGATGTAAAGTTGATAGCCCTGTCGTCTGTTTGGTTTAGTTGATGTCTAAGTGCCTTGTGGATTTTGCTAACGAAGTCCACATCCATGTTAGCATAGCTGGGTGAGCATTGTAACTCCAGTGGTGGGAGCACACCCCGGTAGAATTCTACTGTCGCCTACCGGCGAAGGCGATTCTATATATCGCAACCGTCGTAGCACCCCGGTAGAATTCTATTGTAGAAAAATACTTCTTGCGCTTTCGGCTGTCTACCACCCGATATGAAAACATAGCTCAAATTATACTGCTCAACACAAAAACATTTCATTGTTACACATTTTTCTAGACTGTGAGCATGAGTGACGTTGATTGTTGAACATTTTGTTTCGTTACGTATTGGTTTATTACTGGTAAGACATAACATTAATTGCGAAATATTATTTTAATTATTAATAATTTATTCTTTCAGATATTTCAATAAAAAAATAAATAAATATTAAACTGGTTTTTTGTTAATGATCACGGAGTTGATTTTCTTTTTGTTGTTTCGTTATATATTGTTTTATTACGGGTAAGATATAATTTTAATTATGTAATATTATTTTAATTAATTAATAATTTATTGTTTCAGATATTTGAATAATGTTACCAAATCAACTGTATTATGCAAATAACATAATTGAAGAAAGGCGACAAGAAATAATTACATTAATTTTATTTGGCAAATTCCTATACCTTCAGTTTATTTTAAATCTACTAGTTTATTGTTTACTAAAACTTTTTTAAATATGTATATATTGTATTGTAAAAACCTATTAATATATTCTTTCTCATATAGTTTACTTAATTTATCGCAAATGGGACACACATAATTTAAGTTTCTATAGCTAAATTTCATTAATTTTCTTTGATTTATATTAAATAGTTACTCATACTTTGCCTGAGCATCATTTTAAATAATATTTTATCAATAGTATCAATTGAATATTCATAATTTATTGCAATAGTCTGAAAATTAGTTAGAGAAAAGGAAATTTGTAATAATTTGTTTATTAAAGTATGGAAAATTAACAATTTATTGTTTGAAGTGTCATTTAGAAATATTTTTTCTATAAATATTAAATTCTATGTGTTTATCTACTAGGAAGATAGACTTGGCGACAGCCTTTCGATCGCTTTGTTCCCCTCGCTTCAAAGCGATTCTACAAATCGCCTCGTTACTACAATTTTTAGGGGCGTGCTAGCGTTAGGTAGTTTCGTAGCGATAACGTGACGTCACGGATAGAATTCTACCGGGCGTGCTACTACCACAGGCATTCTGCAATGGCGTCGGCTTTGCCTTTGGCAGTGTACTCAACTTCACTTCTACCGTGTATAGCTCGCGGGGTTGCTCTGGTAGTGCGAAGGGCTTTATTGAGTCTCCAGAATAGTTTATCGTCAGTGTCTGCTTCGGTTAATGTGGATTTCCAACATTCGTTCTTGTAGTTCCGAAGAGCATCTCTTAGCATGGTTGTGCAGCGGTTGTAATATATTTTGTCTTCTGGGTCGAGAGTGAATTGCCATTCTCTTTTTGCTGCTCGTCTAGATTTAATCAGATCTAGTATTTCAGGCGGTAGTTTAGGACGGATTTTGCAGTTATGCGGTATGTTTTTGCTGCAGGATTTCATTGTGGTTAGTATTTTTGTGGTGAGTTGTTGCACAGCTTCATCCAGTTGATGTTTGTTGTTGATGTTGGGTAAGGGCCCAAATTCTGTTTGCAGAGTGTTGGTGAATTGTTCCCAGTTGTATTTTGATTTACGGAGACCGAGTTGTCTAGAGTTTGTTGAAGATTCAGGTCTATTACCACAGGTATGTGGTTTGAAAAGAGATCGTTTATAACGCCAATTTCGGTTTGCGTGTCGACATCGCGAATAACGGCTATATCTAGCACATCCGGTTGTGCACCTGTTGAGCTGTAGAATGTTGGTTCTTCAGGGCCGATTGCTGTTAATTGTTTGGAGATGACGTATTTGTATAGAACACGGCCTCTCTGATTTGTGGTTCGGCTATGCCAAGCTGGGTGTTTGGCGTTTAGGTCTCCTGCAATGATGACTGGGAGGTTGTCTTGTTGCAGCAGCAAGTCGTCGGTAAGTAGCGTTTTTGAGGACGGGTTGTACGCTGCGATTACTTTGATGGGCCCTTGCCACGCTGTGTTAATAACAACAGCAGTTGCCTCTAGGTGTTTAAGAATCGGCAGGTCTACGGCGGAGTGGTCCAATGTCCTGCGGATATATATAGCTGTTCCGCCTCCTCGGCTTTACGGTCGCTTCTGATTACATTATAGTTACGTATTTTTTTATGTTGTGTTCTCATTGAAAAAAGTTTCACCCACAAGAATAATATCTGCCTTTAGGTGGTGAGCAATTTCTTCTAGTTCATAAATTTTATCTGGTAAAGAATTTGCGTTCCACGCAATGATGCGTAGATTTTTGGCTGCTCTTGAATTATTTTGAGCCATTAGAGTTTGTGTTGCTGAGCGACGGGAGGTCTTGCAGAGCCATCTTCACAAGTTGCGTTGTGGCGTTTTGAGTGCCGCTATTGTCAATGATGTCAATCATAGTTTTACACATGTTTTCTAGAGAGAAATTAGTGAGCAGATTCATTATTGTCTCTTAATTGATGCTTCTGATTTCTGTGTTTGTATTGTCGGTTTTTGGGGTTCGAACTTGTTTTCCTGTTGCTTTCTTTACAGGGTGTTTCTTGTTTATAGCAAATTTAACTGCGTTCGAGTATGATGTCGTAAGCAGACTGGCTGTGGTGCTTGTGGTTGCCGTTGGACTAGAGGATTCAGCCATTGAAGCATGATCTTGTAAAATATTGGGTTCTGTTTGATGAGTTCGATGTTGAATTTTTAGTGACATTTGCAAAGGAACGACCATTGACTTTTGCCGATTTTTTTTGGAGCTGATTTTATTTCTAGTGCCAATTTGTAGGCTGCGCAGCCTCTTTAATTGGCAGTGTGCTGTTCTTCACAGTTCGCACACTTGGCTTGGAATTTGTCTTTTTCTTTTTTCTCACAGAGAGAAGTTTGATGGTTCTCGCCGCATCGTACACACCGCCAGCTCAGGTTACAGGCCGCTGAGAAGTGCCCGAATTGCTGGCAACGAAAGCATTGGCCTGGGGTTGTCGCTTTCTTTTTTCCTTCTACTTTTATTTTAAGAAATAGTAGGTTGTCTAAGTGAAAAATAGAGTTATTTTCTTCAGTTCTGTCAAGGTTGACTGCTGCAAGGTTTTTGTGTATACCTATACGGTATACTGTTTGTACTGCGAATTTTTTACGTTTTAATTCTTCAAATATCTCTTCATTTGATATTTTGCGGGGAGGCCTCGAATTACAACTTGTAATGGTTTTTCTTGTTTAAGTTGGAAGGTATAAAATTCCAACTGTGCGTTTTTAAATAACGCACTCAAGTTACGGTAATCTGTGATGGTTTCGGGTTGTAATTTGATCGCATCTTTAGTGTTTCTCGAAGATTTAATTTTTATATTTGAACTTCTGATACCGTGAGCTGTGGCTTTCCTGGATGCAGTATCTTTTAGGAAGATGGGTGGGGGAGTTTTCTCTTTAGGTTCTTGTGTAGGTGAAGTTTCCATTTCTTCGTTTGATAAGGATGAGAATTTATTATTACATTTGATATCAGTAGGTTTGCCGTCGTATTTCTCCATTTTTTTGGTTTTCTTAGCCTGGGTAAAGAATTGTTCATCGTCACTATGTTCTTTTGGAATAACTTTAGAGCAGGACGTGATCGCGGGCGTCTGAGATGTAAGCGTTGATTTGTTTTTACCAATAGTTGGTTTATCAATTTTTTCGGGTGCGTTTTTAGAGGTCATGGCAATGTCGTCGTAATTTTGCGTTAAAAGTAAATTGTTTTTTGGTACCTTATTTCATGTCGGATCCGAGATCATGATAGTGGTTCTAGCACGCTTTGGTAGAGCTGTCGTCGGCGCTGCAGCTGATTTTGCAGGAAATAGCGTTTGTAAAAATTTTATTTTCTGGCCTTAGAGGTTGGTGAGTCGACATCCTTCATCATGGGATAGATCGGATAGCGCGCCTTTCGTCTCCAAGCTGGAGATTTCAGCCGTCACTTGTTCCAACTCACTGACAGTCATTAAGTTAATTTCCACTACTTTGATATGTCGACGAAAATTTTGGTTTCGAGTTTATATAAGGTAAGGAAATGTATGTATCCAATAGGAATGCAGTAAGATTATTGTATGCGCTTATAGCACACATTCGTATGCTGAGCATGGGAAGTTTAGCCGGAGTTGATACGACCTCGTCCATATAAGCAAGGTGACGCTGCCCCGGCGGGCAACAGTTGTGCTTGACGCGTTGACTGTGCTGGTTGTTTGTGCCTTGTGAAAGAAAAACGCCTCCTAAAACAAGTGGTAAAGCAGCTAAGAAAGCTGGCAAAGCTCAAAAGAACATCTCTAAAGATGACAAGAAGAAGAAACGGCGCAGGAAGAAAACTTATGCAATGTACATTTATAAAGTATTGAAACAAGTACATCCCGATACTGGTATCTCCAGTTAAGCGATGAGCAATATGAACAGTTTTGTAAATGACATTTTCGAACGTATTGCGGCCGAAGCTTCTCGTTTAGCTCACTACAATAAACGTTCAACAATTACCAGTCGGGAAATTCAAACGACTGTACGTTTATTGTTACCTGGTTCTCTTTTCAGAGCCACAAATTTAAATATTTAAAAAAGAATATTTTCAACATTTGATGCCATAATTACAAAAAAAAAAAATCAACAATACCAGATAACCTCCTATCCTTGTATTCTATATCATATTTTTAGGTAATTTATAATAACAACAATTTCATAAATATATTAGCTCGATGTAAGGTAAGTAAATATATTTCTTTTTATAATAATAACAATATTATTGTTATAATATATTTTGTATTGTTATGCTAGAAAAATATAGCAATTTTATTTTTATGTTATTTTATCATATTCAAAAATCTAATATTGTACACTTCAACATTAATATTATATAATAATAAAAATAAACTTTACAGATAAACCGTTAAACATACCGCCAACTTTTGAATTTTCAAATCTAATTTTTAAGCTTACAACAAGGCACCTAAAATAATTTTTGCTCATTGATTCAGAAAAAGAAATATATTTATTTATTATTATTATTTATAAAAGTAACAGTAACACATACATATTTATAATAATTCATATATTTTTATATTATTATGTTACTATAGTAATAACAAATTGTTATATAAATAAATCAAACTATTTTTTATTAACTTTAAATTATTATCGTATTTCAAAATAATAACAATTTTACTAAATAAACGTTACCCGACTAAACTTTAAACTGAATATTTCAGAAAACCACAGCATATTTCATATCATTCACTTACGTTTCCAACCTACAAAACATTCATTTTTCTTTTATTGCTTTATTTCTCTACGTTCTGTACGATAAACAGCTAAATTATTATAACAAATGAACTATATAAGCATACACTTTTCCAAAACTATACAAAGCAGCTATATAAAATATATATTCACCGATATAATCGAACTCAAACATTTTATTTCAAATAAAACGATTTACCGGCATCAGCTGCGCGAAGGCCCCACTTACTCCCCGTTAGCTTACATATAGCATTCAAATAAGATATTTAATCCTTTTTTTATTTAATTATATTTTGTGGCCCTGAAAAAGGCCTGTTTTGTTGCTAATATTTATAAATAAATAAATATTATTCTTAACCACCAAAACCGTACAAAGTACGACCTTGACGTTTCAATGCGTATACAACATCCATAGCAGTAACTGTCTTCCTTTTAGCGTGTTCAGTGTATGTAACAGCATCTCGGATAACACTTTCCAAGAAAACTTTTAATACACCACGTGTTTCTTCATAGATTAAACCAGAAATACGTTTAACACCACCACGATGAGCTAAACGTCTAATTGCTGGCTTTGTAATACCCTGGATGTTATCACGTAAAACTTTACGATGACGTTTAGCGCCACCTTTTCCCAATCCTTTACCGCCTTTACCACGACCAGTCATTTTACAAATTTAATGTAATACTACAATACTAACAAAGTAAAGTTTTGTAGTAGAATGAAAATTTCTCTATATACAATCTCTTATATATATAACGTCACAGTTGTACAATGGTGGGGAACATTATGAGCCAATCATATGTTAGGTCTTCTGCGCATACATATAAACGAAATAAAAACCGTTTCAGCAAATGTCTGTAACACAAAATATATAATTTAAAAAAAGAATTTTATTTATCTCCTAACATGCTAATTTATTAATTTAATCAAAAAAAAAATATTATTCACATATGATAGTATATATAAGAATATATTATATTTACAGAAATGTCATATATTGATAAATAATTTATTTATAATAATTAATAATTATAATCGGTTCGTTATTTATAATCCAAAAAGATATACGAATTATTTTCCTAATGTTCAGATTATGACACTTATGTACTAGTACTTTAAGGGTCATAATGATATGTAATAAAACTGTGTATTTGTGTGTGTGTTTGTAATAAGTAAAATCCGGTATTACGTCTTTACTAAATATACCGGTATAAAGAAAGGATTAGTTTTTATTGTTAACATAATGAAAAAGTTAATCTTATTATAAATAATATATGGTGGTTCTTAGAAGAACCGTTTTTTATTATTTGATACAATATCATAATTTTGTATTGTATCTATTTACTTCTTTTTCGGCGAAGCAGCCTTCTTCTTAACAACTTTTGGTTTAGTTGTTTTTGGTTTAGGTGATTTAGGCTTTTTTGTTGGTGCCTTTGTTGTTTTCTTCACTTTTAATGGAGATTTAGGTTTGGCAACTTTTTAGCAGGAGATGATTTTTTCTTCTCCAAATTTGCACTCTTCCTAGACTTAACTGCTTTGCTTGCGTTGGTTTTTCTACCAGTCGCCGCTGCTGCAGTACTTTTCTTCTCATTCTGGTCTGCTTTTGATTTCGTTGACCTTGATGCTGATGCAGATTTTTTCGGTTTTGAAGCAGCAACAACAGATTTCTTTGTAACTGCAGTTGATGCCAATTTAAACGAACCACTAGCTCCCTTACCTTTTGTCTGAACAAGTGCTCCAGACGCAACACTTGCTTTAATATATTTCTTTATGAATGATGCAATCTTTTCAGCATCTACTTTATATGTTGCAGACATATATTTTTTAATAGCCTGAAGATATGAGCCACCACGTTCCTTTAAATTTTGTATAGCATTATTTACCATAATTGCAGTTGAAGGATGAGTTGCCTTTGGACGATCCTTTTTGGTTTTTCTCTCCTTTTTCACAGTTGATTTGGGACTGGATTGAGGTTCCGCACTTGTTGTCGCAATATTAGCCATATTTAATACAAAATATGTTTATATACGTTATTAGCATTAAATAATTTATGATAAAATAACCATCAAAATATATAAACAAAGTCAGCGCGAATCAAAGTAATTAAAACGTGTAAACACGTCTACGCCGTTACAGGGACTATGCCCTCTTCAGCGAATGCATATAAAGTTATTGTGGTGTAACTGGCTGATATATAATTATAATTTTTTCTTGGTCATTATAAAAAAGTTATTACCAGAATCTGGTCCTCTTCGGTATGGTATGCTTAGTTTCGTACTGTGAGTGGAGTTTCTTCTAAAGCAGTGACAATTTCATCCTCTGGGTCTTGAACTGTTTGTAGTAGGGCTGATGGTGGGTGGATGTACTTCCGCTTTGGTTTTCTTCGGATGAGGGGCACTTCCAACAGGAGTTGTCGCAATGGGTGGGATGGGTTAAGGGATTTGCGGGTAACCTTTTCCTGGCTCATCTTGACTCTCTGGGTGATGGGAACTACGTCAGCCAGCTGGTAGATGTCTTCGTTTGGGTACCATGGTGGTTGGCGGCACATGCGTCGTAGTACCCTGCGTTCCGTTGCCAGAAGTGGTGTCATAAGGTGTTGTCTGATGCTGCAGAAGACTATGGCAAGGTACTCTACCGCTGGCCTAACGAATGTGACGAAGGTGTGTCGAAGAACTTTTTGCCTGCACCCTCGCAACCTCCCCGCCAAGGAGTACACGAGCCCAGCTCGCCTGCGGAACGTCTTCTGGGCTTCTGTGATTAGTGGCTTCCAGTAGAGCGTGCGGGTGAACACTGTGCCGAGGTACTTCGCCGTGGGAGTGGGAAGAATTCGAGCGCCCCACAAATGCACCCGGACTCCGTCCTCTCGGTGCCGCTTCTGGTGGCAGTGGCGGAAGAGCACCAGTTGGGACTTAGTGGGGTTGGCTCGAACTCTCCATCGGCGCATCCAGGACTCCAGGTTGCTGATCTGATGCTGCAGATCCTCTGTCGCCTCTACACTTCGTCCTGTTGCCGAGTACACCGTGTCATCGGCATACTGGAGCAGGGAAGAAGTTGCTGACGTGGGCTGGGGGATGTCTGCGGTGAACAAGTTGAAGAGGATCGGCGACAGGACAGATCCCTGGGGTGTGCCGGCTTTTGGAACGTAAGCTCTGGATCTGGAAGCTCCTATGATGATGTGCGATGTTCTGTTGGCGAGGAAGTTACGGATGATCCTAATCATTGGAGTTGGCATGCCAAGCAGGATCAGTTTAAAAAGCAGGCCCTCATGCCAGACCTTGTCAAATGCCTTATCGATGTCAAGGAAGAGAGATATTTGACAAAGGCCGTTGTTGATGGCATGAGTGATGCTTGTTGTTAATTTAAGCAGGCATGTGTGGATGGAGTACCCTCTCCTGAATCCTGCCTGGCTTGGTGGAATGACGCCGTTAAGGGTGCAGAATTCTTCGACTCATTCTTGGATAAGGCGTTCCAGAAGCTTTCCCATGGAGTCAAGGAGGCTGATAGGACGGTAGGAATTAGGGTTGGTAGGATTTTTTCTGGGTTTAGGGATCATTGCGACAAAGGATTTCTTCCATCGTTCAGGAAAGTGCCCTAGGGTCAGGCAGGCAGTGTAGATGAGTGCCAGGAAGGATATGGCTACTGGAGGCAGGTGTTTAAGGGCCTTGACTGTGATGCCATCTTCTCCAGGGCTCTTGTTGGCAGTCTTCTTTAGTAGTCTTCGCACATCCTCCTCTGACACTCTGGTCTGCCACACTCGGTCGGGGTCGTCTCTCGGATGTTCTCGGTAATGGTCCACATTCTCCAAAGGCGCCATATTAATCTGGCCGATGTCTTCGACCACCTCCTGAAAAAACTCATCGTCGAACATGTCATCGGTAGGAACTTGTTGGACTTCCTCCATCAGGTCCGTGAAAGCCGCGGCCTTGTCTTCTCCCGTCGTGAGGATGGCGTCTTGCGTCCTCAGTGGATGATTACCTCTATGCCTCTGTCCAGTAACGGTCTTCATCTTGTTCCAAAATTTACCCCCATCTCTATAGTCCAACTTGGAACAGGTGCTAGCCCATTGCCTTTCCTTATAGATGATCAGTTCCCTCCTGATGCGTCCGTTCCAATAGTTCCATTCTCTCTTGAGGATGGGATCGTGGCAACGTTTTAGAGAGCGGTAGAGATGGCGTTTATATCTGATCATCATAAGGATTCTTGGAGGAATTGCGCAGCGTTGTTGGACTATCTTCATGGGGATGGAAGCCTGGATAGCGGCTTGGACAGTAGCGGTAATCGTTTCCACTGCATCGTTGACCTCTTCCACGGTATGGGGTAGAGCGGGTTCCTCGGGGAGTGCTGACGTGATGGAGGAGGCGAAGGTTTCCCAGTCGGCACGATGGTAGTCGACGATGGCTTTTGGAGGCGGAGGTGGTGGCTGTAAGTCCAAGAAGAGAGCGTCGACAAGTAGGGGAAGGTGGTCACTTGTGACGCAATCCCCAATGAAACATTCGTCCCCAAATTGGCCGTCGATGTCGTGTGTATGGAGAATGTGATCCGGGATCGACGACCCTTAATGACCCAGGAAGGTGAAATTAGTGTTCTCCAGGCGGTGCATGTCCAGGTCGTGAAGAAGGCCAAGCAACTCTTGGCCCTTGGCATTGGAGGCTGTGTCGCCAAACACCTGGTGCCGAGCGTTGAAGTCCCCTAAAAGGATTGTTCTTGGTATCCTGGCGGCGTACAAGAAGACGTCCAGAGGGATGTCATCTCCTGGGGGGATGTAGATGGCCACTATGGTATAGAACAACCCTTTCCTCGGCTCCAGCTTGACGATCACGGCTTGGAAGTCCTTGAGATCGTTGACTATGACCTCTTCAGCGACTAGGCCTTGGCGCACCGCTAGAGCTACCCCTCCAGCTGAATACTGACCCTCTGTTGCTCGTTGAAAAGTCCTACAGCCCTTGACTTGGATGGGTGCGTTTGTCTGCGTTTCAGTGATTACGAGTATTGACACGTTTTCTGTAACCATCATCTGTTCTACCAGGGTTTTTTTGCGTCGCCATCCGCAGACGTTTATTGTTCCTATCCTAGAAGGTCTCCAATCCATTAAAATCGTAGTTTTATGTGGCTGATTTGGTAAACTTTTCAGACGGTTGTTTGTTGTCGTCTGGTTGCCATAGCGTAAGAAAAGTTGTGGCAGCCTATATGGATACCATTGCCAGAGTAAGATATTGTTATTTTTTTTGAGAAGAATTGTTTGGCAGTTTTATTTATTATCTGCTGTAATCGTGTCCTCTGGTCAGGCATGGCGTTCAGTAGGGTAGTTGTGAAGAAGCGCAGGAAGTTATTTACTCCTAGATCTTCAATTGCTGCACTTTCCTCCCTCTCTTCTGGTGGGTCGACGCAGCTCAGGGGGACTGTAGCTTCCGCACTGGCAGGGATTTTTGGTCGTTCCGGGCAGCTGCGCCAAGTTGCTGGGTGTGTGCCGGTGCAGTTTGCGCATTTAGGCTCACTCTTCATGTCACACTATCGAGTTAAGTGGTCCTTTCCGCATCTCCCGCACTTGGGTTGAGTGGCACAAGGGGTGTTGGGGTCGTGGAAGGCCACACAACGTTGGCACTGGATAGGTTGGGGAGGATTGGGGTGAGAGGGTTCTACTCGGTGAACGTGGAAAAATAGGGGAAAGCCGTGGTCAAGGAGCTGGTCGACTGTTGACTGGTCGTGGGTAATGACGCGGACTAGCCGAGTTTCCTGTTCCGTGCGCCTGCTTTTAATTCTCCAAACTTTCTTGAAGGGAAGTTGCAGCTCGGCTAGCCTCTCTTCTACGTCGCGCATTTCAATGTCAAAGTCCACGCCAGTTATGACGCAGGAGAAGGATTGGGTGCGAGGGATAGGTGTTCGGGGGGTGCGGACGTTGTCTATTGAGACTACTTGCAAATTTGGTGCGTTGGCTAAATCTCGGAGTTTCCTGAGTTTTTGCATTAGTAGTGGATCTCGACCTCGGATGATGACCATGCCAGTGCGTAATGTTGTGACGTTTAGTATGTTGGCCCCCGTCTTGCTTAGTAGAGGGAAGAGGGCCTTACAGGTTCGGAGGTGAGAGGGCAGCATAGATAGCCGCACTGCATACAGCTCATTCGGGTCCACAGGGGTGGGGCTGCGAGGAGTGTTGCGCATAGGAATAGATTCAGGACTCTTGTATGATTCTTCGCTGTTCGAAGAGTATTTTCTTGCTCGTTTTGTTTGTCGTACAAATCCTTCTTCATCCGGAGCAGGAGGCCTGTGCCCCACCATCTTCACTTCACACACTTTGTTTTGTTTGTTTTTATTTGTATTGTCACTAAAATTTTATTTTGTGTTTAAGACGGCACAGTTAAAATAATAAATAAAACGTATATAAAAATAATTTGTGATTTAAAACAACGTCAAGTTAAACTAAAACTATTTAAATGTGTTTTTTTTTTTGTTTTGTTGTTTTTTTTTATGTATATTTTTGTTATTAATGTATATATATTTTTTTTTTTTATTTATTTATATTTATTTATTTTTTTTATATTTGTTTATTTAATTTGAATATTTTTATTTGATATTATTTTTATTTTTAATTTTTATTTAAAAGACGACACAGTTAAAATTATAAATAATGCACAAATTAAAATTGTATGAATTTGAATGTATTCTTTATTTTTATTTATTTTTATTTTTATTCAGTCTTGATGAATGTATATTTTTGGTATTAATATTTTTATTTTATTTTATTTCTATTTGTTTATTTAATTTAAATATTTTTATTTGATTTTATTTTTATTTTTTATTGAGAAGACGGCACAGTTAAAATTATAAATAATACATAGACTAAAATTGTATGAATTTGAATGTATTCTTTTATTTTTATATTTTATTCAGTCTTGATTTGCTTGTTTATTTTAAAGTTTTTGGTTCGAAATAAGAGAGATAATTTAGCACAATGGTAGAGAGTCGGACTACAAATCCGTTGATCAGCGGTTCGATTCCGCAGACTGAGATTTTTTATTTTATTTTTTTTTTATTTTTTTATTTATTTATTTTTCACTTTTATTTTTTACTATTATATTGTTTATTTTATTTTTTGTTATATAAATAATAATTTAAACGATTTATCTATTTTATTTTACTCGGTTTTTACAAATATAAGAATTTTGTTATTTTTATATTAAAAATTTAGTTATTTGGTTTATTTATCATATGTTTTATATATCAACTGTTTTATTATGTTTATTGTATTAGTGTAGGATAGTTTTATTCTATTTTTAAATTTATTTTAGAGATTTTTAAGCACTTTTCACTTGCTGTTGCCGGCTTTGACAGCCTGAGCACGTGTTTTTTAAAATTTGCACTTTTCACTTAAATTGGCACCTTTTTTTAAAATTTAAACACAATGCACAGACACAAAACAGGCTTATGCATTTATCACAACACTTTTTAACATTTAAATTGCACTTTTTTCCACATAAAACATAAGATAAACACGGAGCACATGTACACACGACTTTTACAGATAGATGGTGATGACGAAGTCCACAAAGTCAGCGCCAGTAATCTGATGTCCTATGAAAATGTACCGAACGGCGCAGAAATCAACTTGTTCGCTTGCTAGCTACGCCGTGTACGAATTTTGTGTGTTCGTAACAACTTTTATTATTTATAATTATTAAACTACAACATTATGATATATAAAAATATTTTATTTTTAAAATATATACTTCATATTATAGGTATATGATATCAGATTTGATATAATGTTATTAGAAAGTGAAAATTTTTGTAAGTTTTATGAATTCAATACGAATATGTGACCAAGTTGAATACGTTATTTCAATGTATTTATTAATATAAAACATATATTACATTATACATATTCAATAATAATGAACAATGCATCAATAAAAATATACATATAGTTTGTTTATAAATATTATCATATTTACTGGTAAATTTAATGAAAATATGAGTACCTTAGTAGTATAAATCGTTACTGTATACAAAATATTTCTTCTTCTACATACATATTTAGTTTTAAATATAAAATAGTTATTAAAATATGTAATTTTATTCCTCTACATAGTTTAATAAATTACATTGAAAAAAACAATCTTATCAACTTATATACTATGTGATATCTTAAATTAAATAAAATTTTATATTTTTATGTGTATGTATGTATGTATGTATGTATGTATAGCTTGTTCATAGATATAAGAAAATCTACCTGTGTCACTAATGACGGTGGAAAACCGCCCCACAGCATGCGGTCCAAGCACCGATTGAAAGGGCCGGATTACGGGAAAAATGAACTTTACTGTTATTTCTCGTAATGCAATTAAAATTAAAAATTTCTATACTTAACGGCAATTCTATCATTAACATAAAACAAGATTACTGTTTAACCAACCATAGGTTTTGTTTAGAATCATACAGCTACATAGATAATCCCTGACAGTGACATACATGCAATAGTAAATAAATAATTCTTAGGTTTTTATTTTTATATTGACTTTTAACTTTGTTAATAAAATAAATTGTGTATTATTATATGTTGTGTTTTATTTCATGAAAATCAACAAATTACCTCGGGAAAATAAATTTTCAATTATTCTAAATCCATCTCTGGAAATTTTGACATTTTTGCAACCATAAATCTTCTTTTATCCACTTAGGGTTTACTCAATCCAGGGGTCTAATGGGAATAGTTTTCTTATATCTATGAACAACCTATATGTGTGTGTGTGTGTGTGTTTTTGTTTTTTTTTTAATTTGAATTAGGAGTATAATAAGATATTTATTTAAGTATATAATTATTGTATAAACATAATCGGATTATAATTTACTTAGTGCTAAGTAACAGTTAATCCGACTTAAATTACAGGTAGGTAGTAGCACATTACGCACCCTGCTGTGAACGATAAATAGTTCTCGATATAGCAAAGTTAATTTATAAAAAAATGTTAACAGCACGCGGTGTTTTCAGGCTGTCACCCATCCAAGTACTAACCGCGCCCGATGTTGCTTATCTGATGAGATCGGACGAGATCAGGTGAGAATTGTTTTATTTACTTTTTGTTTTGTACATTAATTTTAACATTATGTTAATTTATATTATCCTTAACAATAGTTTTCCCTAGCCTAGGCTTTACAATCGATTATAATTGTCTATTTACATGTGTATAAAATAATTAATTTAGTATGAGTGGAGGATGAGATGCGGCTATGAATTTCTTAAATTATTACTACTTTAATTGCAGGAAAAATTACACAAAAAACCTGCTCTACAAAATTTACTTAAAACTAAACTTATATTAAGTGAGTGACATTATGATTTTATTTGCAATGTTGTTATGATTTCAAGAGATTAATAATACATGGATAGGGTGACTAAGATGTGTGTGATTGATTTATGATTTTATATTTAGTGCGTGATGAAATGAAAATTTTACAATGCATGTTAATGTGGAAATAATTTTGCAACACAAATGTCGTGTGTGTACTTGTATTTTATTTTACATTTAGTTTTTATTTTTCTTTTGATGTAAAATGTATTTAATAATTTTGAATTATTAAATTAGTTTATGAAATGATTTTTAATGTTATTTACAATGATGTCATGATTATTTACATTTGTTTGTTGTTCATAGTGTGTTTTTGTTAGAGTGAGAATGTTGCTATAGTTCTATTGTTAGTAGTGATTTATAAATGATATGAATCGATGGATGAAGTGAATGTAATGAAAGTGTTAAATTTTTCTTCGGCACTGGTGGCAGTGGCTAATGCTTTATTTAGATCTTTAATTGCTTTTACTAAGTTACTAACATTAATTAATGAATTTAGAGTTCTCATTTCTCTGACTAATTCTGCCACACTGCCACTGTCACCAGTGTTCGTGGCTTGTTGATTTTGATCCTGGTTTGGGGCAGGGTTGTCTGCTTGCTGGCTGGGGGTTGGGGCAGGGTAGGCAGCATGCTGGCTGGGGGCACAGGGGGCAAGGTAGGCCGCATGCTGGCTGGGGGTTGGGGCGAGGCTCTTTTCTTGCTGGGGTAGCGCTGGGAAGTCGCGCGCGTCCTACGGAACTCCTGCTGGTTGGTAGCGTTGATATAGGCGCTGTTGGCTGCAGCTTTCCTGGTGTTTTCACGATCTTTTTTCATTTTAATTTTGTATTTATAAATAGTGCATTCTACGCTGTTTGCCGGGTGCTCGCCTGTGCAGTTGGCACACTTTGCCTGCGTGTCACGTAGTTTTGTGCACGCAGACGTGAGATGTGCCTTTGCACATTTGAGACACCTCGGCTCTCTGTAACAGTTGGAAGTCGCATGATTCCACATTTGGCATCTGTGACATTGTGTCAGTTCTTTTCTTTTTATGTGCCTTTCCCAGGTTACTCTAATGTGTAGTATGTGCCTGATATTTTGTTGTAGTGTAGACAGTGTCGTGTCAGCTGCTGTAACCACCAGGAACAATGGTCTGTGTTGTGTCGTCATTCTGTATATGTTTTCAATTTTTAAATTCTTTTCTGCTAAAGCAGATTTAATTTCCTGTGGGTCTGGATCAGAATCTAGACCTCGAAGGACAAACGCATGTGTTTTGTTGCGTGCGTGAGTGTACGTATGATGCGCTGTATTTGTCTGTTTCAGTCTTTTAACAAAATGTTGTTTTTCGTCCAGGTCTTCGGGGTAGATATTAGTGTTATTTTTTGTGTATTTTATAGTGAACCCTTTGCTAAGTTCACTACCTAGTGTATCGATTAATTTTTTATGTTCTGTCATTTTTCCAGCGAGAATGATCGGAGTTGGAGCTCTCTTTGTCGCTGCCATTTTTGTCGCCATGTTGGTTGTGGGTGTGTCTTCGTCGCTTTGCCCCTCCTCGTCGTCCGACGATAGATCCGAGTCAGGTAAAGATGACAGCGGCTCGAAGCTATTCGCTGTCGCAGTCGGTTGTGGGCGTGGTGGCGGATGGGCTTGACGCCTGCGCTTGTGACGCTGGGGGAGTGATGGCTGCTTGGCCGCCATCGCTATTTGGCTGTACGCCATTGTGGATGTCCCCGGGAGGGAGATGTTAGCTTCAACGCTCTGCTGCTGGTTCGGGCTCTCTCTAGCGCTTCGCTTCTTGCAAGTAGATGGCTCTGGTGACTTCATGTTGGCACCCGTATCAACAGATGGCTCTGTATCTTCTGTTAATATTAGTTTTTTAATTCTTTCCAGAGGATCGTCTATGGTTTTAAACACGTGTTGCACTGTTTCAGTTTTTCCTTTTTCACACACTACTTTATTCACTTTCACTTCTAATTTTCTCACTTCCTTGTTAATTTCACTATCACTCACACGTTTGTTCACTTTCATTCGCTGACCTACACTAATTTTTCCACTTTTTATACTTTCAATCTCACTTTCACTGTTTACATTTTCTCTTGTAGTTGGCTTACAACCGTCGAGCAGTGCAGACGTGTGGTTCTATTCCGTGCGCGTGCAGTGTCGAAAAGTGTGTCATACAGTGTGTGCTTACAGTGCAAATTTATTTCCTGTGTTCATCGCAATGAAGTATATCGAAGAAGATTGAAAAGTCAATAGCTAAAATAACAAAAAGAGACGGCGTCTTCTTTTTGATTCCACCTAGCGGGAAAACATCTATACCGCCAGAGCTTAAGAATGCAGCATTGGTACTTAGAAACCAGCCAAGCTCAGTAAATCAACCCGGCACATCCCCAACCAACCTAGCTAAGCCTGTTAACCATTCACCACTTAGAAATTCCAATACAACACCAACTACGACTTATCCTCAGACACTTTCATCAACCAATACGCCCCCAGCCAATCCCATAACGGACGCTTCTCAGAATCCTCTCCAAACTAATACTCCAATTCCCTTTACACAGATATCCGAAATCGAAAATCAGCCTCAAACTCAAAACTCTCCTACAGGATACACCAAGATTTTTCCACCTTTATCGAACAGCGCGAACAGTAGCTCAGAATGGCAAACAGTTAAATCAAACAAAACAAAACGAAACAGTCCAGAAATGAACAGCAGGAACGTCAGACAAAAAACTCTAACTGATTTTGTGGTAAGGATAAATACTCAAAATAGATTCCAGGAATTAACTAATCAAGACCCAGAAAATGATAATGATGACGAAAATACAGTTGAAAAACGAGAACCTAAATCGCCACCTATTTTTATTCCTGATATAATTAAATTGCAACCATTACTGCAAATATTGAACTTAGTAGCCAAGGATGATTATTTTTTAAAATCAATGTCAAACAATCAGGTTAAAGTCCAACCCCATACATCTGAGAGTTACACAAAAATCATTAAGACCTTAACAGAGAAAAAAACGGCTTTTCATACATATCAGTTAAAACAGAAAAGAAACTTTAGAACAGTCCTAAGAAATATCCACTACTCTGCGGATATAGAATATTTGAAAACTGAAATAGAGTCGTATGGTCACAAAGTTATTAATATTCACAATATTAAAAATTGGAAAACTAAACAGCCGCTTCCCATGTTTTATGTGGACTTAGAACAGCAGGAAAATAATAAAAAAGTATACGACATTAAATATTTATTAAACTGCAAAATTGAATTCGAACCTCCGCGAGTAAAACGACAAATCGTACAGTGTACTAATTGCCAAAGATACGGACATACCCATAACTACTGCGAGCGGCAAGCACGCTGTGTGAAATGTGGGAAAAATCATCATACATCTACGTGTGAAAAACCATCTAATACAGATGCAACCTGTGCCTTATGTGATGGAAAACACCCTGCAAATTACAAAGGTTGCGCAATATACAAAGAGATTCAAAAAAGAAAATATCCCACTTTACGTACTAAACAAATTACTCAACGACCTACAAATAATAATGTCAACATCCGTCCAGCACAATATGTAAACAATAACAATACATATGCAAGTGTTGCAAAAATGTCTAATCAGCAACCTACTAATATTAATGCAAATACTGCAAAAAATTCACAGGTCGAGACGCCAGCTAATGAAATCGTTACCCCGGAAATAAACACACAAGGTAATTCTAATAAAAATCTAGAACAAATGTTATGTAAACTAATGGAACGTATGGACACAATGTTAAATATTTTAACAACATTAATTTCAAAAATAAAATGAATACTCAGATGAAAATTGTATTATGGAATGCCAACGGCTTGGCTCAACATAGCCAAGAATTAAAATCATTTATTATTAACCACCAACTAGATATAATACTTATATCAGAAACTCATTTCACGAATAAAAACTACCTTAAAATACCAAATTATTAAATATATTCAACAAATCATCCTGACGGAACGGCTCATGGTGGAACTGCAATTATTGTAAAAAATTCAATTAAACATTATGAACTTGTAAAATACCAGAAAGAATATTTGCAAGCCACAAATATAAAAATTGAAACGCTATCGGAATCTTTTGTAGTGTCAGCAATTTATATGCCACCGAAACATATAATTAAAAACGAAGAATGTACTACCTTTTTTAATACATTGGGAAATAAATTCATTGCTGGTGGAGATTACAATGCTAAACACCAAATTTGGGGATCGAGACTCATTACACCAAGAGGAAGAGAATTACTCAAAACTATCCAGAATAAACATTACATAACACTTTCAACTGGAGAACCAACCTACTGGCCGACTGACCCAAATAAAATATCTGATCCACTTGACTTTTTCATAGTCAGTGGAAAATCAGAAAAATATTTTAAAGTAGAATCCTGCGTAGATTTATCATCAGACCATTCACCCGTAATTCTAATATTCAGTACACAAATACCAAAAGTAGATAAACCCGCCTCTCTCTGTAATAAAAAACGAATTGGCACAAATTCAGGAACATACTAGAAAGTAAAATCTCGTTAAATGTCAGCTTAAAATCTCAAGAAGACTTAGATAATGCTGTAGAACATTTAACAAAATCAATTCAGGAATCTACTTGGCAATCGACCCCAATACAAAAATCTTGTAATACTGTAACACACATACCAGCGTACATCAAACATTTAATAGCCCATAAACGGAAAATTAGAAGAATCTGGCAGACAAGTCGAGACCCCCAAGTAAAAAGTAAATTAAATAAAGCCACCAAAGACTTGAAAAAAATATTGCAACAAGAAAAAAATGAAACAATTCAAAACTATCTTGAGAATTTATCAGCAACAGAAGCAAGTGACTACTCATTATGGAAAGCAACGAAAAAAATCAAACAGCCCCAACAACACATTCCACCTATTAGGAAAGAAGGCGGACTATGGGCAAGGACTGACTCTGACAAAGCTCTAGCCTTTGCAAATCACCTAACAAAAGTATTCCAACCTTTTCCACCCTCGATACCACCAGAAGATGAACAATTCATATACAACACGTTAGAACATCCCTTTCAGTTGGATTATCCTATACGACATTTTAAACCGAAGGATGTTCTCGAGATAATATGCAAACATATAAATCCAAAAAAACTCCCGGATACGATTTAATCTCTGGAAAATTTTTAAGACAACTCCCATTTAAAGCAATCATTCTTATAACTTATATATTTAACACAATCTTAAGACTTGGAGTTTTTCCATCACAATGGAAAGTAGCTCAAATTATTCTTATACACAAACCAAGGAAACCCGCTGAGGAAACATCGTCCTATCGTCCAATAAGTTTACTACCTGTACATTCAAAAGTATTTGAAAAACTTTTCATCACAAGACTGGAGCCCATATTTATGCGAAGAAAATTAATTATTAATTATCAAGTAATAAAAAACAAAATATAAACTTATTTGTTATATAACATTTTGATTTCAGGTAAGTGAAATTATAGTATTATATTTTTAGATATTTATAATATTTGTATATTAAATGTAATAGATTTGTTAGGTTAGAATTTATAAATTTGAAATGTCAAAATGCAGAAATTATAACTTGACATAAGTGTTTATGTAGATATATAGCGCGTATTTAATTTTGTATTGATGAATATATGTACATTTACTAATATTTAAAAATATTTTGGTAAAATTATTTATACGAAACTTGTGTATAATAATGCAAAAATATTTACTTCACATAACTGTTTATAAAGATATATGTAGCGTGTATTTAATTTTGTATTGTTAAAAAATGAATATAAGTACAATTACTAATATTTTTAAAATTTGTAGGTAAGATTATTTTTATGAAACTTGTGTAAAATAAGTGACGAAAACAATTAACGATTAATATTACTTGCTAGATTGAAACATGTATGTATATTTTTTATTGTTATTATTGCAAAAATGATACAAGATATTATTTTTTTAATAAATAATTTGTGGTCCTGAAAAGGACCGTTGTTTATAATTGTTTAAAAACAATTTAAGTAGATTTTTCAGTTTTCTTTGGTAATAATACAGCCTGAATATTAGGCAGTACACCACCCTGTGCAATTGTAACACCAGACAATAATTTGTTTAATTCTTCGTCATTAAGGATGGCCAATGGCAAGTGTCGTGGAATAATTCTTATCTTCTTGTTATCACGTGCAGCACTGCCAGCAAGCTCAAGAACTTTAGCAGCCAAGTATTCCATAACGGCCGCTAAATATACAGGAGCTCCGGCACCAACACGTTCAGCGTAATTACCTTTACGCAAAAGTCTATGAATACGACCAACTGGAAATTGTAATCCAGCACGATTGGAACGGTTTTTTGCCTTTCCCTTAACTTTACCGCTTTTACCGCGACCAGACATGATGAGAAAAATATATAATATGTAAGTTAACAAACAAACGTACGTTCACAGTCAACGGTTTAGAATGTAATGTCGACCAAAAGTCTGTTCTGTTCAAATTAGAGGATTTTTAGCCTTTGGCTTTCTTGTTCCTGAATAATTTATTTTTATTTGTCTGTTTTTTTTTCCTTTTGGTTATAAACAATTTGTTTATAACATGTTCATGGTTTATGTAGCTATTATTAGCTTTTTCAATGTTGTATATTATTGTTTATTGCGACAATATGTTTTTCGGGCGAGCGTACTTCGTTGGAAGTTGCTTGTTGAAGTTTGCTGCTTGTCTGATGAGCGGGTTTTCGTGCATTTCCATCTTGTGAAAGAGTTTGCCTGCATTTTTCACAACGAACTCCTCGATGGTTAAGACTTGGAGGTCGCGGTGGATAACGTCATTTCTGGTGTATCTAGGAGCGTCCACGATACAGCGCAAGATTCGGTTCTGCATGGTTTGCAGTTTCTTCTTCTGGTTTTTAGAAGCGTTGCTCCAAGCTTCTGCAGCATACAGTAATTGTGGCCTGATGACTGTTTTGTACAGCCGTATTTTATTTCTCAGGCTTAGGACGCTTTTCCTGCCCAGCAGCGGGATCATTTGCAGATATGTGTATTTGGCTTTACGGACCGTTTCTTGGATACGATCATGGAAGTTCAATCGCTTGTCCATTGTGATGCCCAGGTACATCACATTGTCGCGCCATGGGATTGGCCTGTCGAACATCCAAATTTGTTCGTTGGATCTTCTCCGTGTAATCAGGATTGCAGAGCTTTTGTCTGGGTTTACTTCCACTCGCCATTTGGCGCACCACTCTTCAATGTTGTGAACTGCCAGTTGTAGCCTTTTTGTAATTAGTTTTGCATTCGTGCTGCGATGCACAACAGCCGTGTCGTCGGCATAAAGTGCTACTTGCTTGCCGTTGTCGGGCCTAGGTAGATCACTCGTAAATATGTTGAAGAGTAGCGGCGAGAGTAGCGAGCCCTGTGCAACTCCCGCTGTGGTGGCGTGTTCTTCAGAGATCTCTCCCTGATAACGTACACAAAACTTTCTTCCTTTGATGTAGGAAGGTATAGTCTTGGTAAGTTGCAGCGGGAAGTGCAGGTCCAGCATCTTGACAAGAAGGTCCTGGTGCCAAACCTTGTCAAAAGCCTTAGCGACGTCGAGAAACACTACTCCCGTCGCCATTTTCTTATTCATGCCGTCGGCGATGAGGTCTGCTACACGGACGAGTTGTTGGGTGGTGGAATGCCCTGCTCTAAACCCGAACTGCTCATTCGGGATCACATTTACCTCTTCTGCGGCTTTTTGGAGTTGGGTTAGCATAACTCGTTCCGCAACTTTTGCCATAAGGTTCAGCAAGCTGATTGGTCGGTAATTCTGCGGGAACATCAGATCCTTTCCCGGCTTTGGAATAGCCACGACTGTAGCTTTCTTGAGAGTGAGACTCACTACAGCTTTTCTAGGTAGGGCTCGGAGGTCGACCAAAAACAATTCAATTCAAATGGTATTTATTTCATATTGTCAAATTTACATAGAAGCAACTTATAATAATGTAGTGCTGTTATAGGGTTTTTACCCTCTTCAGCACATGCGAAATAACATATTTACAAAGAAAAAAAAACAAATATACACATATATACAAAAAACTACAAAGAAATTGCACAGTAATTATTAACAAAAATATTTACAGTAATTACACAGTTATATATATAAATATATTTACAAACCTAAAAAATAAAAAAATTTACATAAATAATGTTAATGTCGGAGCCGCAGGAGCGCATTGTCAAGGATGTCTGGAGGTCGTCGTCCAGGTCTTCCACTTGGGCGAGAAGTGCCAGGATCGGATCCTTGTACTTGTATTTGGGCCTCCAATTTTTGGGTGGAATATATTGTCGCACGAGATCTGCACTGGCAGTTGATCCTTGAATGCACCGGCCCGCAAACCTCGACTGGAGCAGTTGGAGACGCTGGGAAAGAGGTTCAATCCCTGCGACGTTGTGGACGTCCCGAGATGGTGAGTCCCAGTGCAGTCCGTTGAATTTCCTTAGGAATCTTCTCTCTAGCGACAGGAGCGGCTGCAGCAAGAAGTGGCGAACTGCAGCGTATATGGCTGCCAACAGCCTCACGAACATTTTATATGTAAGTTGTTGGAAGTGAGTGGAGCATCCTCAGAGACGATTGCGTAAGCTGGCTATCAGAAAGCACCTTTGCCGTATTCTCTTTGCGCAGTTGGCGATGTCGGGGCCCCAGTAGAGTGTTTGTGTCAGAGAGAATCCGAGGTATTTACCTTCTCTGACTGAATCGATCCTGGTGTTCCAGAGCCGGATGTTGTAGTTGCCGCGTACCCTTCTCTGCCGGTGCCTGAACACGATGAGCTGGGTTTTCGCTGGATTGGGCTTGATCCTCCAGCGGCGCATCCAAGTCTCGAGCCTCTGCATGAGGCGCTGCAGCTGTGCCAGGGCAATCTCGGGCGTTCTGGCGCGCACCCAACACGCAGTATCGTCAGCGAACTGTTGAACTGCATGCCGTCGGTTGTCTGGAGCTGGAATGTCGCTGCAGTAGATCAGGAAGAGAAGCGACAAGAGAACGCTTCCTTGCGGAGTCCCAGCAGCGCAGTCAAAGTTCCGAGACGTGTGGGAACGGACTCGTACGAAAGCTGTGCGGCCTGCCAGGTATGCTGTGACTGCTCGGATCAGCCTATGTGGGAACTCCAGCAGGATCAGCTTGTGCACAAGGTCATTGTGCCACACGGAGTCGAAGGCCCGCTCGATGTCCAGGAATGCAGTTAATGGCATGGGACACTTGGGTGGTGAGCCGTAGGACTGCATCCTGGACGGAGTTCTCGCGGAATCCGAACTGGAACCTCGGGATAATGTTGTTGGCTGCGCAGACTTCTTTGATTTTCTTCCCGATGACACTTTCCAGAACCTTGCCCATCGTGTTATGTAGCGAGATTGGCCGATACGACGCCAGATCTCTTGGGTCTTTTCCAGCCTTTGGAATCATCACAACGACGGCCCGCTTCCATCTAGCTGGAAAATGTCCGCTGGTAAGGTAGAAGTTGATGATTAAGGTGAGCAGGCTGATGGCGATCACTGGCAGCTGTTTCAGCGACTTGAATGTAACGCCATCCTCGCCGGGTGCTGTTCTGCCTCTCTTGGCTGCAATTATTTCCGAGACTTCTTCCTTTTCCACAGGGTCGAAGGCTTCGTTTGGATGGTGGTTTTGCATGTAGTTGTGAACTACCGCATCTGAGACAGTCGTGTCGATGAAGAGCGGATCCTCGTGGTTGTGGAAGACGTCTTCGAGCGTGGTCGCAAAAGCTTCCGCTTTTTCTGCATCCGAGGTTACTGCCGTGTTCCCAACCTGCAGATGGTTGTTATTTGCTGTGCTCTGCCCTGTCAGCCGTTTGAACTGGCGCCAAAACTGGGCTCCGGCCTTGGGGTCGAGCTTAGAGCACACTTCCACCCACTGCTTCTCTTTGTGCTGGATAACTGCCCGGCGTATTTGCGCGTTCTCCCTGTTCCACATAGTTTTTAGAACTGGATCCCTGGTCCTTGTGAACTGCCGGTATAGCCTTCGTTTGTTTCGAATAGCTTCAACCAGCTGAGGAGGCAGCGGATGTCTGTCAATGCGGATCATTTTCCGCGTCGTAATCCTTTCTGCAGCTTCTTGGATGGTGGTCATGAAAACATCTACAGCCCGATCGGCTTCTTCTGGTAATTGGAGCTTATGGAGTTGCGGAAGATTGTGTTCGATGTGCTCACTGAAGATGTTCCAGTCCGCGTTTTTAAGTGATCCGACTTCGATGTAAATGGGCCCTGCGTCTCGTGCCTAGAACAGGAAACAGTCCACCAGCAGCGGCATGTGACCGTCAGTCCGATGAACCCCTCATCTCCAAAGTGCTGCAGAATATCTTCTGTTAGAACGATATGGTCGATTATACTGCTGCCCCGGTAATTGATGAACGTAGGTTCGGAGCACCGAACACGAATGATCGGCAGCTCGTCCAGCAGTTCTTGAAGATGAAGACCGTTCCTGTTGCTGTCGTGATCCCCGAAACTAATGTTTCTGGCGTTGAAATCGCCTAGAAGAATTGTTGCTGGTCTTCCAGCGACGTATTCGAAAAGTTCTTGTGGCAGCTGCTGACCTGGTCGAATGTAGACGGCGACGATCAGGATGGTGCCGTACGGACACTGTATTTCCACTGCAGCTGGGTTCAATGGATCGAATTCCGCGGGCAATTGGATCTGCTGGGCTGGGATGTTGTTTTGCACCAGCAATGCGACACCGCCAAAAGTGTCTTGGTCGCGATCCACTCGGAATACGTTGTATCCGCTGGCCTTGAGCGTTGTCGTCGGCTTGGTTCTGGTGTCCGTTAGGGCTAGCACTGCCAGCCTTGTCTCCCTCAGGAGATTTTCCACAAGTGGCCGCTTCCTGGTGAAGCTGGTCACGTTGAGAGTACCTATTCTGGCTTGTAACTCAACCATAATAGGGCTTCTTCAGCTTGTAAGACGCTTGTGCCAGTGAGTGTTGGAGCGGGAGCGGCTAGGCTGTCCTCTTCGTCGCTGGATGGCACAATGCAGCTGATCGGCACGGTTTCTTGGAGCGTTGCGGCCGCGGCAGGCCTCGCTTCGCACCTCCAGCTGTTTGCGGGATGATTGCCCTTGCAACGTTTGCAAACAGCTTTGCTGACTTCTACGCTGCATTTGGATTCATGATGCGGGCCACCGCACCTGCGGCAGGCTATGTTGTTGCGGCAGGGCCCCACAACGTGGAACTCCTGGCACTTGTTGCAAAGATGCGGCTGTGGTTTCGGAGCGTGAGATGGCTCGACGGCGTGGACGTGGCCCCACAGGATGAGGCCTTGGCTCAGCAACTTGTCTTGAATTTTCTTGCTCTCCGTAACCATACGGACAAGCTTGGTGTCTTTTCCCCCGGCCATCTTCGAGCGGATTCGCCAGAGATTTTTCACGGAAAGTCCAGCGGCAGCCATCTCTTGCTGAATGTCTTCCACTGGCAGATCCTTGTCGACTCCTGTGATTACACAGGAAAATGTTGGCTTTTTCCTATTTCTGGACACTGGACTGCTCCTTTGGATTTCTGTGACGGTTATATTGAAGTCGAATTTGTCACGAAGGGCTCGCAGCTTCTGAGTGGTGGTCGAGTCGTAACTCTTCACCATGATGGCTCCAGAACGTGTTTGGCAGATGTCAATGTAATCAAGCCCCTTGATTTGTTTGATCAATGCTGTGAAACCCCTCGGAGTTTGGTGCTGCTTGGCGAGGCTGGTGACGCGGGTCACGTAGATGATTGGCGCAGTGTGGCGCCCTGGTGTTCGCAAAGGTGTGATTGCCCGCGGTTGTTGGGAGGCACTGGTCTGCGGTCTCGTAACGGGTAGCTGCACTGGTGCGGCGAGTGTACGTGTCACTCGCTTCTTCGGCGTTGTCTTCTCGCTGGCCCGGGAGTGCTGCGACGTGGCGGACTGCGGTCTCGACGGGGGCAGCTGCACTGGTGCGGCGAGTGAACCACACCCGAAGAAGCCGCCACGACGAGCCGCAGACCATCACCACCACCACCAACCCAACCTAATCCTAAACTGAAATTCATTATTTCCAACCTCCCTCCCGAAACCATGACTCCCCGCAACATGGCAGCTATGCTAAAAACCCACACCCCTCAACTCAACCTCAGCGAGCTTATCGTCCGCAAGGATGATGCGCTCATCATCACCAACGACCCAGCCACAGGAAAAATCCTTAACTCTCTTAAATCCACCTTCCAGGACATCCTCATTACACAACTCAGCTCCAATCCCTCTCAAAAGCCTCGTCTAAACCGCACAACAAAAAAACCTACCTTTTCAGTTGTCATCACTGGCTTACCGGTCTCTATCACAAAAGAAGAGATATCGGAAGAGTTAAAAGAGACAAACATCGACTTCCTACGGGTGTGGCGCATCAAATCCCGCGCAACTAACTAAGAAACGAGGCTCGTCCGAGTTCTCACCACCAGCCAAGCCACCATTGATGATCTGCTCACCTTCCCGCCCGCCAACACCACAGCCGACGCAATGCAGACAGTGCCAGCAGTTTCACGCTCCTGGCCGATGTACTGAGCCGGAAAAATGCCGCTACTGCTCCAAGAGCCACCCTTCCTCCCAGTGCGCTGAGTCCGAGGAAAACTTCAAGTGCGCCAACTGCGATGGGCCACACGCAGCTTCCAGCTACAAATGTGAGAAGCGGCCAACGCCCGAGTCCATTCAGACAACAGCCCCGACTCGGTGTGTTGAGCCGGTGGAAGTTGCAGAGAGCCGTCCAGCCACCATCGACGACCTTATTCGCCTCGTTACGATAGTCGCACTTAACATCGCCCCACAGCAGAAGGACCGCATGACCGCCATCATCGCGCAATTCTGCGCGACGCACTTTGGCAGAAGCGTCACCGTCTCCTACTCTGGCCCGCTGATGTATATCAGATGCACCAGCACTAAAACCAGCAGAAAAACCACATACGTTGGCGCTGTAAATGGCGGGGCAGTATAGGGTGGGCACCGTCAACGTCTGCAGCTACTTGAAGAAGCGGGCGCTGGTAGAGTTTCTCCTTGACAAGGAGGAAATACTAGTGCTCGCAGTCACAGAAACTCAAGCAGCCGCCAAACACTCCATCAAAGCGGCCAGATACGCCTGCTATCGGAGAGACAAAGATGCTGACCACATCGGAGGAGTGGCTCTCCTCATCCACAACTCTATCGCCAGCCGTGAAGTCCAACTCCCAGCGAATCTTCGCCACCTGAACATCGTCGCTGCCTTATAGGCTGGGTCACCGTCGTCTCAGCGTACATCCGGCAAAACCAGGACACCCCTTACGACCTCTACACTCTGGCCAGCAGCACAGGCAGAACCATCATCTGTGGCGACATGAATGCCCGCAACAGAGTGTTCGGAGACACGGCCAATAACCAGCGAGGAGAAAATCTGACAGACTTCATAGACGACCTCAAACTCGTCAGGATACAATGTGATGAGCCGACATTCGTCAGCCATCAAGGAAGCTCCATCATTGACCACATCGTGATCACGGAAGACTTGGTCAACAGCTTCAACACAGACGGTTTCATTAACTACGGCATTACATCCGACCACCTGCCGCTCCTCGTTGACACCAGCCTATTCAGCCGTTGCACACCCGCCCCCATGTTTAAAATCATAAAAGATTTTAAAAACACCGACTGGGGATAATTCTCGACGCACATTAGCGACAACTTTGCTGATCCGCCAGAGATGCTTGATGCTGAGCAGATAGACGCAGCGGTCACTAGCCTCTCCAACTGCATACAAACCGCCGCCGAGGAAGCCGTGCCAGCCAAAAGAATAAACATCAACCACATGCCTCTCCCACCCTCCATCGTACAGATGATTAAAAACAAACGAAGGTTGTACCGGGAGTTTGTGCGCACACAGGATGCGGGTATCAAAACCGAGTGGAACCGGGCAAACGCGGCTGTCAGACGCGCTGTCATCGTACACAAGGAGAGAAAGTGGCGCGATGCCTGCGGCTCACTTGATCCTCGCGACGGAACGAAGTTCTAGAGGAAATTCAAACGACTTACAGGCCAAAATAGCCAGAACAACGGGTTCATTGAAGAAAACAGGGAAATTCTCACGACCCCAGCGGACAAGTCCAACGCCTCTGCAAATTTCTTTGCAGAGGTTCACCAAGTTCCACAAGACCCGCTGTTCGACAACGCCTTCCAGAACCGTGTGGAGGACGTGGTCAACGAGTTCCGTCGCACCAGACCAGCGGACACCGAGGCCATCAAAGAGGCTGCAATTCACGAAGCCATCTTCTCCACCAAGAAGAACACAGCCCCTGGACCAGATGGCGTCTCCTACGCCATGTTGAAGCAGCTGCCGGAGAAGGGATTCCAGCGGATCTCAGCTATCTACAACGCGTGCTTCGCTATGGGCTACCACCCCCGAGCCTGGAAGAGAGCACACGTTGTCATGATCGCGAAGCCTGGGAAAATGTCAAACTCACTTCTTCATACCGGCCGATCTCGCTGCTGAGCGTCCTGAGCAAGACATACGACCGGCTCTGCTGGTCCCATCTAACGGCTGCAAGCTGCTGCTGCGGCACCTGGGGCTGCCTGGTCCACGCGTTCACTGCTGGTGTCGGTGCTGGCACGTATCTCGGCGTGTTTTTTGTCTGCGGCCGTCTTCTCGCTTGTAACATCTTTATTTTATAAAGATACATTGGACATTCAGTGCTGTTTGCCGGGTGCGCACCTTGGCAGTTTGCGCATTTAGCCGGTGTATCTTTTGTTTTCTTACACGCCGATGTAAGATGATCCTCGGCGCATTTTAAACATTTCGGTTTTCTACCGCAGTTAGCCGTCGCATGCGACTACATCTGGCACCTGTGGCACTGTGTCAGTAGTTTTTTATTTACGTGCTTCTCCCAAGTGATTCTAGTATATAGTATATGTCTCACGTTTTTTGTAATTTAGTTAGAGTTACGTCAGCGTTTGTAATAACAAAAAACAGTGGTCTATAGTTTGTTGTCATTCTGTATATTTTTATTGCTTTTATATTTAATTCTACGAGTGCTGCTTTTATTTTTCTGGTTCCGGGTCTGCGTCAAGTCCTCTTAATACGAATGCATGTGTTTTTTGCGTCGAGTCTGTGTATGTGTGATAGTGTGCGTTTCTTTGCTTTAAAAAGTCAATGAATTTTTGTTTTTCTTCCAAGTCGTCCATGTAGATGTTTGTGTTGTTTTTTGTGTAACGTATCGTAAATCCTTTTTTAAAATCTGATTTTAAAGGTTCAATAATGTCTTTTATTTTGCCATCGACTACTTGTCACACTGCTTGCCTGGTTCGGACTCTGGCTAGCCGGTCGCTTCCGCTGGACGTTGGGTGGCGCTGACTTGGCCAGTGATTCCTTACCGGCAGCTTGTTGCTGGATTATTTTTTCCACCGCTTTTGACACCGGTCCCTCGTGTTTTGCGGTGACTGTTTCAAATTGAATTTCCGCGAATTTTTCTTCGAATTCTTCTAATCTTATTGTTGTGTTTTGTGTGACACTTACACTTCCACTTTGTTTCAAATTTGCACACCTTGTCAAAGGCGCACTCTATATCCAAGAAAATTGCTGCAACCGACTTGTTGTTGTTGGAGCTTTTGGAGATGCTCGTGGCTAGTCGAAGATGGGCGTCCTTGACGAAATGTCGGCGTCTGAAGCCGAGCTGCGTGGCCGGGAGTAGATTCCGTTCCTCGAAGATGTCCTGGAGTTTGGCGTCGATCACTGACTCAAACACCTTTCCCATGGAACATAGGAGCGAGATGGGATGGTATGAGGATGGATCAGAAGGATTTTTATGGGGTTTAGCGATCATAATGACTTGGGCAGATTTCCAACAGGACGGAAAGTAAGTGAAAAATAGGCAGGTGTTAAGAATGAGTGTAAGAAAGGTTATTACTTTATCGGGAAGGTGTTTGAGTGTGGCAAAGGTGATGCCATCGTTTCCTGGAGCAGATCGTCCTTTCTTCTTTGCGATCGCCGCTATCACGTCGTCCCCGGAGATGGTGAGGTTGGGATCACGCACGACGGGGTCGTCCAGGTACGCTGCCATCCCATGGTTGGTTTCCACCAGGAATTCCTCCGAAAAGGATAGGTGGGCTGGCTCTTGGTGGACTTCCTCCAGAAGCCCCGAAAAAACGGCAGCCTTATCTTCGGGAGTCGTAGCGAAGCCATCGGGCGTGTTGAGGGCCTGCGTTAAGCGACGTTGCTGGCCGGTTAACCTTGAAAGGATGACCAGAAGGCGGCTTCATCCCTGGGGTCTAGATCGGCGCAGGCTTCGGTCCAGGCCCGCTGGCGGTGTTGGGAAACGGCCCGGCGTACCATGGCATTCATGCGGTTCCACTGCGTCTTGACAGCCGCGTCGTGTGTTCTCACGTACTCGCGATACACACGACGCTTGTCCAGGATGAGTTGAACGATGTGGGCGGGTAGTGCAGGTTTGTCCTGCCTCACCGTCTTCATGGGAGTCGTGGCTGCTTTTGCTGTCTAAATCGCAGTGGTAAGCAAACGAAGGGCCGTTTCCGCGTCCTCGATGGTGGGCAGTACTTCAGGAACGGCTGGGAGTTCTTCTTCGACCCTGGAGTGGAATTGTTCCCAGTTGACGTTCCTGGTGTCCGCTACGAGCTTGTAGCGTGGTGTCGTTAACGGTGACTCCAAGAAGTAGGCGTCCACCAAAACGGGCAAGTGATCAGACGCGACACTTGTACCTATAAAGGTAGCGTCGGCGAGGTGTGGCAGCATCGATGTCCCACTATTGCCGGAGTGAATGAAGGTTGGGGAGTCACCAAAAATCCTCTGGATTGGCAGCCTCTGCAACGTGTCGAGGAATTGACGGCCGTTGGCGTTGGTTTGGTGGTCGCCGAAACTGGTGTGCCGCGCATTAAAATCATTCAACACAATGGCACTCTCCAGTGTGCTGGCGTAGTCTAGGAGCTCGGCGGAGAACTCGACTCCCGGGCGGCAATAGTAACATAAGACGTGAATGCGTCCTACGCGGCTCTGGATCACGCGGCCGACCACGTTGGGGATATCCAGGTCTGCAGGGATGTCCAGTGGTTCGTTGCGCACGGAGTTTCTAACCATGACGGCAGCTCCTCCAAAGCCGTCGGGCTCAGCATTGCAGCGGTAAGTAGTGCAGCCAGACATGTTGAACCTGCTGCTCGCCTTGGTGCGTGTCTCAGTCACGCCCAGGATGGAGATTCTGTCGGAGAGCATCAGGTGCTCGAGCAGATCTCGTTTGAACGTAAGTGTCCTCACGTTCACAGTGTCAATTCTCATCGCGTTGTCCGCCATTGGAACTGGTAACAGGCGATGAGGATTGCTCTGCACCCTAGACGTGAACATTTGCTTGGACCTGGAGGGTTGGCTTCTGCAGAGGATAACAACCCACGTGGACGTTACCCCCTGCATAGCTAACGATGAGCCGGACTTGGAACAGCTGCGCGGCCAGCCCGTTGATGTGTTGCTCGATCCTGACTCGCTGCTCTGGCATGGCGTTGATCATCGCGACTAGCACTAGTCGCAACACGTCGTGCTTGGAGGCTGGGGAATCGCTCGGGTCGCTGCTTGGCTGGTCCACAGTCCTGAGAGAGGCGGTTGTTGCTGCGCTGGTTGGCTGCTTTGGGCGTTGTGAGCACTTGGAACTAGTGCCGACGTGTCCCGTTTCTTTGCACACGGTGCATTCTCGGAAGTTGTGGTTCCCGCTGCACCTTGTTCCTGCACGGGCCTGGCGTGTGGAACTGGAGGCATCTTCCACACTGGAATGGCTGCGGGGCTGGTGGGTGTGACCGCTCTGCTGTGTGAGGGAAATTGGAAATCCATATTCCCTCGGTAAGCAGACGGTCTAGTGAAGCCTGGTCGGTAGTGAGGACGCGCACCAGTCTCGTAAACTGATTAGTTTGCCGAGATTTCATGCGCCAGACGTCCTTGAAATGAATGCCCTCGTGCCTCAGAGCCTCTCGCACTTCTTCAATCGTCACGTCTTTCGCGACGCCAGTTATGACGCACGAGAAAGACGGGGCTTTGGGCTCGTTGACGTGTCTTGGTTTGGACTACTTCCTAGGCGGCTCGATGACGACGTCCACGTTGATGATTTTCTTGAGCTGCTGCAGCTTCAGCAGCACCAGGCTGTCTGGGCTCTTCACCAACATCTTGCCGGTTCGGGTCGGAATTGTGCAGTGCACCTGCAGGTTCTTTTGCGTCATCATGTGACGCTCGAGGTTGCACACGTAGGCTGAGTGGAGCTGGTAAGACGGGTTGCGGGCCTGACTCGCAGGTGGCCTCAAGAACTGCGTTCCTGGAGGCGTCGGGCTGGACGGCTTGGACGCCGCCGCGGCGTAGAACAGCGATATTGGTGTTGACGACCGCCTTGGAGACGGCGGCCGCCTGGGAGTTGGAGTTGGCTGCTTCTTGACACGGCGTGTTGGCGGCGACTGGCCACGTTGGGACGGCGTAGGTGAAGCTGGCGATGATTCGACGGATTCGTATTCATTTTGGGAAGACGCCCTCGACTGCGAGCGTCTTTTGACAGACCGGTCCCTGGAGATGCTTTCTTCTCCGCTGGACAGTGATGCAACGAGCTGGAACGTCTCGTTGATGTTGCGCTGCGTCCTCTGCCTGCGACGCTTCATGCTTTGGGACGCAGCGTCCATTTGCATGACGTCGTCCTTGATGGATCCGGCGTTCATGGTGATGAGATGGTCCTTTTCAGGACCGCCGTGAGTTTAGCACGACCACTCCCGATCAGTGCTTTTTAGGATCAAAAGTTGTGTAGTTGTCCTAAGGCAGCAATAGCAATCTTTGCCGGGTTGCTCAACTACTGAACGTATCCAGAGGCCCGAGCAAAAACAAAGATTGCTATCGATGAACGATAAAGACGAACTGTGTCCTTTTCTGGACCACAGCTCACTTGAAGAAAGACCAGTAACGCCTTACGGCTGCAGTAGAATCTCTACCGGATCACTCGAATAAATTGCTGATTGATTGCAAAAATTAAAGGCTGAACAGGTGTTAGCTGAACAAGTAGAACACAGCCTCCTAAAACAAGTGGTAAAGCAGCTAAGAAAGCTGGCAAAGCTCAAAAGAACATCTCGAAAGATGACAAGAAGAAGAAACGGCGCAGGAAGGAAAGTTATGCAATGTACATTTACAAAGTATTGAAACAAGTACATCCCGATACTGGTATCTCCAGTAAATCGATGAGCATTATGAACAGTTTTGTAAATGACATTTTCGAACGTATTGCGACCGAAGCTTCTCGTTTAGCTCACTACAATAAACGTTCAACAATTACCAGTCGGGAAATTCAAATGGCTGTACGTTTATTGTTACCTGGTGAACTTGCTAAGCACGCTGTAAGTGAAGGAACAAAAGCTGTTACAAAATACACTAGCTCTAAGTAAATGGTTACTAATGATCATTTGTTTATAACAATTCAATCGGCTCTTTTCAGACCCACAAATTTAAATATTTAAAAAAGAATATTTTCAACATTTGATGCCATAATTACAAATAAATAAATAAGATATAAAACAATACCAGATATCCTCCTATCCTTGTATTCTATATCATATTATTAGGTAATTTATAATAACAACAATTACATGAATATAAGCTAATTGTAAGGTAAGTAAATATAGTTCTTTGTATAATAATAACAATATTATTGTAATAATACATTTTTTACTGTTATGCTAGAAAAATTAACCAATTTTATTTTGTTGTTATTTTATTAAATTTAAAAATTCTAATATTGTACACTTCAACATTAATATCAAATATTAATAAAAGTAAACTAACACATATAAACAGTTAAAAATACCGCCAACTTTTGTATTTTCAACTCTAATTTTTAAGCTTACAACAAGGCACCTAAAATTATTTTTGTTCATTGATTCAGAAACAAAATTTACATATTTATATTGTTTATAATGATTATATATGTATAAACATACATACATACATACATTGTTATTACTGTAGTAATAACAAATTGTTATATAAATAAATCATACTTTAAATTCTTATCTTCTTTAATAATAATAACAATTTAACAAAATAAATCTTACCCGACTAAACTTTAAATTGAATATTTCAGCAAACCACAGCATATTTCATATCATTCCCATACGTTTCCAACCTACAAAACTTTCAATTTTCTTTTATTCCTTTATTTCTCTACGTTCTGTACGATAAAGAGCTAAAATATTATAACAAATGGACTATATAAGCATACACTTTTCCAAAACTATACAAAGCAGCTATATAAAATATATATTCACCGATAGAATCGAACTCAAACATTTTATTTCAAATAAAACGATTTACCGGCATCAGCTGCTCGAAGGCCCCACTTACTCCCCGTTAGCTTACATATAGCATTCAAATAAGATATAATTATAATCCGTTTTTTATTTAATTATATTTTGTGGCCCTGAAAAGGGCCTGTTTTGTTGCTATATATCAACACGTAAAATTAGGTAACACCTTGGTGCTACCTTCACCGGTAGGGACTTCTGCCCTCTTCGGTGTGGACATCTCTTTTAATTGACGCTGTTTGTGGTAGTTATTTTATATATATGTATATCTGGCTTAGACTTTGCGCAGATGGAGCTGAATGGTCTCTAGCGTGGTCACTGCTTCTTCAGGTGGGTCGTCCAACGTCTGGAGCATCCTGGCTGGCGGGTACGGCTTCTTCTGCTTCGGTTTTCTTGGGACAGGACGTGGGATTTTGAGAAGGAAGTTACGTAGAAGACGGGAAGGTTTGAGGTTTCTAAGGGTGAAGGTAGACTGTATCTTCCGGACACGCTCGTCAATGGGCATTATATTGGCGGCTTCATGGACATATTCGGACGGATACCAGGGTGGGAGACGGCACAGTTAGCATAGGATTATTCTCTCCGTAGCCAGGAGAGGATCGAGACACTTATGCGGCATTTCAGCGAAGGCTACAGCAAAATACTCAGCTACTGGACGGACGAAGGTTTTATATGTGTGTACTAGGACCTTTTCGCTGCATCCCTTTAGTCTTCCTCTTATGGCAAGTAGAAGCCTCTGACGTGACCTGAAGGCTTGTTGGCACTTCTCTACGATAGGCTTCCAAGAGTTGGATTTGTTGTAGGGAACTCCCAAGTATGTGGCTCTCTGTACCGTGGGGACTTGTTCGCCCCAGATGTTGATGGTGATATCCTTGTCGACATGTCTGCGCTGGTGACTTTGGCGGAAGAGGATGAGTTGAGACTTGGATGGATTGGGTCTAAGTCTCCAGCGCCGCATCCAGGACTCCAACCGCTCCAGCTGTGCTTGCAGGACTGTGGATGCCCTCTTGGCATTCCTAGCGGTTGCGGTGTATGCCGTGTCGTCTGCATACTGGTGGAATGACACAGCTGGAGATTGGGGCTGCGGCATGTCAACGCAGAACATGGTGAACAGTAGTGGGGACAGCACACTTCCTTGGGGAGTACCTGCCCTGGGAGAGAAGTGCCGGGATGATGAGGTGCCAACGTAAACAAAAGCCTGTCGTCCTTGGAGGAAACTTCGGGTGATGCGGATTAGGGCCCTAGGAACCTTCATCTTCAGTAGTTTGTATAGTAAGCCCTCGTGCCAAACTGTGTCGAAGGCCCTGTCTATGTCCATGAATATGCCCAGAAGACATTGCCCATTATTAAATGCGTGCGCGATGTTTGTATTGAGCTGGAGGATACAATCTTGAGTGGATCTTCCCCTTCGGAAACCGGATTGGGTGGGGGGGATAATGTCGAAGACCTCGCAGAAGTCGTCGAACCGTTATTTGATCAGGCTGTCCAGAATTTTGCCCAAGGTGTTTAGAAGAGAGATTGGGCGATACGATTTTGGATCGAATAGTTTTTTCCCAGGCTTGGGAATCATAACCACCGTTGCAGTCTTCCACTTTTCTGGATAATACCCCAGGATGAGGCAGGTGGTATAGAGTGCACCAAGGAAGGTTAGGGCGACGGGAGGGAGGTGTTTGAGGACCTTATAAGTTATTTGGTCTTCCCCCGGGCTTGTGTTCTTGGCCCTCTTGATGCACGCTGCTACATCCTCTGCTGATACTGTGGGGACTGCAACTTGTTCGAGGTCGTCTTCGTTCGCCCAATCAGTGACATGCTGGAGGTGGTTGAGGTCTGCTGCATTGAGATGTGACGCAACCTCTTGCTGGAAGTCGTTGTCAAATCTTGGATCTTGAGGGTCTTGACAAATATTTTCTAGCGAGTCCGCAAAAGCTGATGCTCTCGCATGTGGTTCTGTGAAAACGGCGTCGTTGACTCGTAGTGGATGGAAGCCGGTAGCGCGTTGGCCGGTGAGGGCTTTGAATTTGGCCCAGAATTTGGCCCCATCCCGGTATCGAGTTCTCCGCAGGTTTTGGATCATCTATCTTCGCGGAACATGATCAGCTCCCTTCGGATGCGGGCATTCCAGTAATTCCACTCTGTCCTTAGAGTGGGATCCTGGGTGGCTCTGATGGATCGGTATAGTTGCCTCTTGTATCTGATCATGTTCCTAATGCGAAGTGGAATGGGCTCTCTATCCAGGCGAATTGTCTTTACCGGAATGGCTTCTTCTGTAGCCTTCTGGATGGCGTTAGTTATCCTGTCTAATGCGTCGTCGACGTCGTCAGGGATAAGGATAGAAGGGGGGTTATTGAGGGCGATTTCCAGTTCTTGTTGGGACTTGGACCAGTCGGCATTATTGTGGTCCCGTATGGTTTTGGATTTTGGGGCGGGAATGGTTGGAGGAAGGAAGGAGGCATCAGCTAGGAGCGGCAGGTGAAAACTGGTGACACATATTCCGATGACGGCGTCTGAAAGTAGGCCTGTACATTCCGCTGTAGAGACGATGTGGTCAATGTTGGATGACCCAAGATGGCACACAAATGTTGGGCTTGTGTTGTCCAGTCTGTAGAGGCCCAGGGCGTCCAACGTATCTGCGAACACACGTCCCTTGGTGTTTGTTGTAGTATCACCAAAGTCCATGTGTCTGGCATTAAAATCTCCCAAGACAATGGCGTTGGTTAGACCTGCCGCAAACTGGAAGAGCTGGACCGGAAAATCGTTTCCTGGTGGAATGTACAGGCATATTACATTGAATGAGCCATCTGTGGTGCGGAGTTGAACCCTGCAGACATGGAGGTCATCGTAATCTGGGATGTCTATCTCCTGGATATTTATTGATGACTTGACAGCTATTGTGATTCCACCGCGTCTGCCGTGACGTGGTTTGCTGTACGTAATACAGCCTTTAACGGTTATTGGAGCATCAATGAGTGTCTCCGTTATCCCAAGTACGGCAATGGAGTCTTGTTGGATAAGGTTCTCAACAAGCAGCTTCTTCCTTCTCCAGCCCCCCACGTTTATTGTTCCAATTCTGCTCGGTTGTCCAGCCATTTCTATTATGAACGAAAATCAAGTCTGGCGAGGTTGGAGTTTTAGCCCCGGTGGACAATGACGTCGGCAAATGTGAGACGTTGGCAACCAATGTGGATCCTGTTCCCTGAGTAGGACACTAGTAGTTTCGTTCCGAAGAACTGACGGGCGGGAGTGGAGACAATGTCCTGTACTCGTAGGCGTTGATCAGGAAACATGTTGAGGAGAGCTGTTGTTGTGAATCTTAGGAAATTATTAACGGTTGCGTTGGAGGCGTCATCTTCTTCTCCAATGTCAAGGCACTTTAGGGGCACAATTTCGGCAGCACTGGCAGGAATCTTTGGCCTCTCTTTGCATCTATGGCTGGTGGCGGGGTGATTTCCTTCGCAATTAGCACATTTAGGTTCCTCGCTGTATGTGCATTTGGATGTTGAGTGGTCCTTTCCACAGTGGCCGCATTTTGGCTTGGAGGGACATCTGTCTTGGGGGGGATGGAACTTCATGCATCTTCTGCACTGGTTAGGTTGGGGGAAGTTAGGAAGAGATGGTTCGACATAAAAGTGCTGATAGAATAGGGAAAATCTATGCGTTAATAGGTAATCGACAGTTTGTTGGGGGTTATTTGTTTGGCGGCTTTTTATCCTTACTGCTCTGTTATATTGAAGGTCAAGATTTGTTAGTCCTTGCTGTATATCTTCCATGGATATGTCTAACCCAACAGACTTGATGACGCACGAATAGGATTAGGAATAAATATGAGGTGGGTTTCGTTGGGAGAAGGTAGGTCTATCTAGAGCTGTCACTTGGATTGTAGGATCATTTGCCAGTTCCCGAAGTGCTCGCAGTTTTACTGCTATATTTGAGTTATAGCTTCTTACCAGCACTATTCCTGATTGAAGAGTGGAGATGCTTTCTATGGTGGCATTAATTTGATTAAGATATGGATAGAGGGATTTGCATGTTCGGGGATGCGAAGGAAGATGCGAAATACTTGCTACGTGCATAATGTCAGCTTTTGGTGTTCTCGGGGATCCATGACGTGAAGATCTAGTTGACTTAAGGGTTGATAACGGTGATCGATAGGGAGTTCCCTCGTTGGTATTGCGCCTCTTCTTTCGCTGCTGCATGAAACCCTCGTCGTCGGGGGGCGTGCGATGCACCATCACGTTTTATTTTTAGTCAACTTGTATATTATTAAAAATAGCACTTTAAAATAGATACAGTTAAAGGGTCAGAAAAAAGAAAAGAAAAAAAGTAGTTTTATTAAAATATTTAGAGTGTTCACTCAGTCAGGATTTCTTTTTTTGTTTTTTTTTTTAATTTATGTTTTTATTTATTTATAATTTATATATTATTATTTTTTTTTCTTGTTTTTGTTTTGTTTTATTTTTTTTTTATAACTATTTTTTTTATATATTATTTTCATTTTGTTTTTTTTCCTTTTGGTTATTTAATAGATCAGACGACACAGTTAAAAAAATAAATAGCACATATATTAAAAACGTGTAAACCTGTATATATATTTTTTTGTATAGTTTAAATTTTTTTTATTAATTATTTATATTTATTTATTTATTTATTTATTTATTTATTTATTATTTGATTATTTATTTATTTATTTATTTATTTATTATTATTATTGTTTTTTTTTTATTGTAGTTGTAATTTCAGGTGGACGGCACAGTTAAAACTATAAATAATACATTTACTAAAAATTATTTTATTTTTGATTGTTTATTTCGTTGTTTATATTATATTTTTATTCTTTTCTTTCTTGTTTTTATTGTTATTGTTTAGTTAAAATTGCTAGAGTGTCATCAGGTTAGTTTGGATCAGTAGGCAGCGTATCGGACTCCAAAACCAGCAGTCGTCGGTTCGAATCGCCCGACTGACAATTTTAAAGTTTATTTTTTTTTATTTATTTATTTTTATTATTTTTATTTATTTGTTTATTTTCTATTTATTTTTGTTTTTTATTTATTTATTTATTATTTTTATTTGGTTTTAAGAGTTTTGTTATTAAAAATATTTTGAAACATTTTTTATTTGTTTAGTTTTATAATTTAAATAATATTGCGCATTTAAACTAGTTTATTAACTTAATACTCTTATTATTATAGTTATTTGTGTGAAATATATATAAAATCTCTTATATATACAACGTCACAGTTGTACAATGGTGGGGAACATTATGAGCCAATCATATGTTAGGTCTTCTGCGCATACATATAAACGAAATAAAAACCGTTTCAGCAACAGTCTGTAACTTGTATTGTTCGTTGTTACATACGTTATCATTTGAAAATGGCGCGTACTAAACAATCTGCACGTAAATCAACTGGTGGTAAAGCACCCAGTAAACAGCTTGCAACAAAGGCTGCACGTAAAAGTGCACCAGCAACCGGAGGTGTTAAAAAACCACATAGATATCGTCCAGGAACAGTAGCTTTGCGTGAAATTCGTCGTTACCAAAAGAGTACTGAACTCTTAATCCGTAAATTGCTATTGCAACGTCTTGTACGTGAAATCGCACAAGATTTCAAAACTGACTTACGTTTCCAAAGTTCAGCTGTAATGGCTTTACAAGAAGCAAGTGAAGCATATTTGGTCGGTTTGTTTGAAGATACTAATTTGTGCGCAATTCACGCAAATCGTGTTACGATTATGCCAAAAGATATTCAATTGGCAAGACGTATTCGTGGAGAACGTGCCTAAATAACATCTTATATTTTGTTCTTAATTATTTTTATTAGGACAAAATATAAAACAAAACAATCGGTTCTTTTAAGAACCACAAAATATATAATTTAAAAAAAAGAATTTTATTTATCTCGTAACATAATGCTAATTTATTAATTCAATCAAAAAAAAAAAATATTCACATATGATAGTATATACAAGAATATATTATATTTACAGAAATGTTATATATTGATAAATAATTTATTTATA
Source organism: Stenolophus ochropezus (assembly GCA_035578165.1). Taxonomy (NCBI): domain Eukaryota; kingdom Metazoa; phylum Arthropoda; class Insecta; order Coleoptera; family Carabidae; genus Stenolophus; species Stenolophus ochropezus. Next base: position 3,416,109 of record JAQOWZ010000025.1, read on the forward strand.
ATAATTAATAATTATAATCGGTTCGTTATTTATAATCCAAAAAGATATACGGATTATTTTACCTAATGTTCAGATTATGACACTTATGCACTAGTACTTTAAGGGTCATAATGATATCTAATAAAACTGTGTATTTGTTTGTGTGTTTGTATGTTTGTCTTATTTCCAGTAGGGGCCGTTCAAGTATTACGTACGCACTATAGGGGGGGTGGGGGGGGGGTTCTTTGTTTTGCTTATTTTGGATGACATGGGGTGTAGGGGAGTCTAGATGATGATTACGTCATCGGTAGCTATTAACTTTTCTTATTTTTAAAATTATAATTATAACATTTTAATTATAATATTAAAAAAAAATAAATAATTGAAAAATGTTTACGTAAGCATGGTGGGAGGGGGTAAAAGCTTTCCTTACTTTTGCTGACAAGGGGGATGGGGGGGTAAATAATTGTAATAAATCTGCTTACGTAATATTTGAACGGCCCCGTATAATTTAATCCTAATCTGGTATTATTTTAGAGATTTAAGACCAATTCCTACTGTGATAGTAATAAGTAAAATCCGGTATTACGTCTTTACTAAATATACCGGTATAAAGAAAGGATTATTTTTTATTGTTTGCATAATGAAAAAGTTAATCTTATTATAAATAATATATGGTGGTTCTTAGAAGAACCGTTTTTTATTATTTGATACAATATCATAATTTTGTATTGTATCTATTTACTTCTTTTTTGGCGAAGTAGCTTTCTTCTTAACAACTTTTGGTTTAGTTGTTTTTGGTTTAGGTGGTGGTGGTTTTTCTTCTCCAAATTTGCACTCTTCCTAGACTTAACTGCTTTGCTTGCGTTGGTTTTTCTACCAGTCGCCGCTGCTGCAGTACTTTTCTTCTCTTTCTGGTCTGCTTTTGATTTCGTTGACCTTGATGCTGATGCAGATTTTTTCGGTTTTGAAGCAGCAACAACAGATTTCTTTGTAACTGCAGTTGATGCCAATTTAAACGAACCACTAGCTCCCTTACCTTTTGTCTGAACAAGTGCTCCAGACGCAACACTTGCTTTAATATATTTCTTTATGAATGGTGCAATCTTTTCAGCATCTACTTTATATGTTGCAGACATATATTTTTTAATAGCCTGAAGAGATGAGCCACCACGTTCCTTTAAATTTTGTATAGCATTATTTACCATAATTGCAGTTGAAGGATGAGTTGCCTTTGGACGATCCGTTTTGGTTTTTCTCTCCTTTTTCACAGTTGATTTGGGACTGGATTGAGGTTCCGCACTTGTTGTCGCAATATCAGCCATATTTAGTACAAAATATGTTTATATACGTTATTTGAATTAAATAATTGATGATAACCATCAAAATATATAAACAAAGTCAGCGCCAGTAATGTGATGTCCTATGAAAATGTACCGAACGGCGCAGAAATCAACTTGTTTGCTTGCTAGCTACGTCGTGTACGAATTTTGTGCGTTCGTAACAACTTTTATTATTTATAATTATTAAACTACAACATTATGATATATAAAAATATTTTATTTTTAAAATATATACTTCATATTATAGGTATATGATATCAGATTTGATATAATGTTATTAGAAAGTGAAAATTTTTGTAAGTTTTATGAATTCAGTACGAATATGTGACCAAGTTGAATACGTTATTTCAATGTATTTATTAATATAAAACATATATTACATTATACATATTCAATAATAATGAACAATGCATCAATAAATAAATATACAAGTTATGTTACTATTCTCATAAGTCACACCACACTTTAGATTCTTATTTTTATATTTCCTACGGAATATGAGAATCTGCAATATCAGCTTGCTTTGTGAGAAAGTGTAATAATTTGTATTTTAGACGTTAACATTAGAATTAGAATGTATCAGGCATCCAAACAGAACAGTTGTAATCCGCTTTAAACTTTAAAATAAATTTTTAAAAACTTGGTTGTTGTTTCCATAATCTTAACTGGCGCAGTCGGTAGGATAGTTAAGAGGTTTGTTACACCGAAATTCAATAAGAATCAATTCGTTAAAGTGTACAAATCGTTGGTTTCAACCATTTACTTAACAACTCCAATTTTAAAATAAATTTCCAACGGCAAGTGCAAAACCTGCAATCCTGAGGAATCAACCTATGGGTCAGCAACCACAGACAATACAACCAGATTGGCGATTATCCGAGGGCCTCCAGAGGTACAACTCATTGAAGGTGATCATCTGCAGTTCTGTACGAGCATTCTCCTGGTCCGGCAGCTCAACGCCCCAGTCCCATCCCCCTCAGCACCAAGCAGCCCCATGAAGTTCTTACCTTTACTTTTATTGTAAGTAAACTTTTATTTATTGTAAAAATTGTTAAATAATTAGTGCAGTCAAAATTGACCAATTAATTAATTCACTAAATATCTTAAATATTAATAATACCACCAGAATGACTCCCCCGGTAACTGTACCAGGTGTTCTGGCTAATCTTGACACCAGTGTGTTAAGAATAGTAGATTTAATCCCTGAATATAATGGAGAAAAGAAAACCTTAACCCATTTTATAAAATCTACAGAGGAAATTTTAGAAATTATAAACCAAACCAATCCCTCTGAAATAACTAAATCACTAACACTTATAACTATTAAAAAGAAAATAACTGGAAAAGCGAGTGAATATTTAACAACCTGTCCATAAATTCAAACATGGAAAGACTTGAAAGACTTTTTAATTTCACAATACCAAGACAAAAGGAATGAATGTACTTTGATGATTGACTTGTGTCAATTACAACAGACTAAAGAATCAATCTTCGATTTTCTAAAAAGGTACAATGATTTATTTCTACTCTATGTCAATAACATTGAAAATAAATATTGTGCGCAATCAGTACAAGATTTCAAAAAGTTTGGCCATAAATTTGCGACACAATATTTTATAAGAAATTGTAAAGAACCTTTTAAATCTCAATTAGCAGTAAGAAATCCGTCCACATTGGATGAAATTAATAACTTAATTACAAACGATTTTCAATATTATAAAATAAATACAACTCAACATAACTCTAACGCGACAAACACTCAACCCAGACAACACACATCTCCCATGGTGAAATATCCCCAAAATAGGCCAACGCAACAGCAAACAACATACCAATCTCAACCCGGCCCATCCAAATTCCCTTCACAACCAATTAAAATTCAACGCTCATCACAACCTGAACCAATGTCAATTTCAACTCGCTCGTTTAGACCAAACCCAAATTATTTTAAACCTACGGGAAGACCAAATTTTATTTCGGAAGAAATTAATAATGTAGAAAATTACGATGAATTCGATCCAGAAAATCCGGACGAATTAGAAGACAATACAGAATACACAAATGAGGAAAATTGCAATGAATCAAACGAGAATGAAAATTTTCACATAGACCCGTGTCTCAACTTGAATCCTTAGCTATTAATATGATTTCAAAATTGCCATACATTAAACTACAAGACTTATTTATTCTTATCGATACTGGATCATCCCAAAATTTTATAAATAAAAACTACGTTTATAAAAATAGAGCAAAATTTAAAATATTTAAAGAACACTTCAAAATTCAAACGATGAACGGAGAGTCAGAAGGTTCAGAATACACATTTATTAAATATAAAACTAAAAATATTAAATGTTATTTATATAATTTCCACAAATCATTTCATATCTTACTTGGTTTCAACGCTTTAAAATTATTGCAAGCACAAATTAATTTAAATAAAGAAGAAACAAAACTATTAAACAATAAACATAAATTTAATTATTTTAATGAAAAGTCTAAACCAGTCTTTAATACAGAAATATTAAACACATTAAAAATAAGACACGAACATTTAAATCGGGAAGAATTAAACGAATTAGCTAAAGTATTAAATCAATATAAGGATCTGACCATTTTAAAAAACGAAAAACTGACATTCACATCTAAAATAAAACACAAAATCTTAGCAACCGATGATATTCCATGTTATGCTAAAAATTATAAATTCCCCGAAATTTATAAAAAACAAATAGAGGAGGAAGTTGATAAATTACTACAGGATGGTATTATACAACACAGCTATTCACCGTGGAACAGTCCCATTTGGGTGGTTGAAAAGAAACCAGACGCCTCCGGTATAAAAAAAATCCGCATTGTAAACGACTAATTAACAAAATTTGTTATGTCTACTTGGATGATATTATTGTATTAGGTTCATCACTTCAGGAGCACATACAAAATTTAAAATTAATATTTAACTTATTGCGTGAGGCAAATCTAAAAATTCAACTAAATAAATGTGAATTTCTACGGAAAGAAGTAGGCTATCTGGGGCATATCATAACAACAAACGGCATTAAGCCAAACCCGGAAAAAATAAGAGCTGTACAAAATTTTCCACTACCAAAAACGACTAAGCAAATAAAATCATTTTTAGGCTTATTAGGTTATTATAGGCGTTTTATACAGGATTTTGCCCGAATGACAAAACAATTCACAAATTGTCTAAAGAAAAATAGCAAAATTAACTATGAAAGTAAAGAGTATCAGCAATGCTTTGAAAAATGTAAATCTCTTCTTATTAACAGCCCGATTCTACAATACCCAAATTTTAATCACGATTTTATTTTAACCACAAACGCGAGTGATTACGCATTAGGTGCTGTTTTATCACAAAATATAAATGGCAAAGATCTTCCCATTGCATACGCTTCTCGGACTCTGAATAATCATGAAGAAAATTATGCCGCAATAGAAAAAGAATTGTTAGCTATTGTGTTGGCGACGAAACATTTTAGGACCTATTTGTATGGTAGAAAATTCAAAATTGTCACCGACCACAAACCTTTGACTTGGCTAGAATCATTAAAGGAACCTAATCAAAAATTAATCCGGTGGAAGTTGAAATTAAAAGAATATGATTATTCTATAGAGTATAAATAGGGAAAACAAAATTATGTTGCTGATGCGCTTTCCAGAATAAAATCAGATTTCGAAATCATTTATAAAAGCGAAGATATTTTTGAAAATAAATTACCGCTGGTTCACTGTATCTCAAAGGATTTTCACATGTCGCAAGGATTTGCCTTACAAGTAAATAATTTATATAAAACAAAACAATGGGGTATTCCAAGTTTTTTCATTTTTTAATATGTTATTCTATGCATAAAAATATTAGACCCGTATTTTTTCTTTTCGCCGAAAGGTTTCAAACACGCCAGAAATAAAATTTTAAAGTTTCAATAAATTACGCCCTAGAAAATCAGCCGTGCGTGTGACGTCACAGGCACTGAGAATCAGCTGAGAACATCATTCGTAGGTCTGAGTCAGAGGCGTGGCGCGTTCGAATAAGAGCCAATAGGCTGACGCGAGTGCCTTCTTCGTCGCAACAAGGCTGATACTGAATTTTACGTACTCGATTCAAATGCATTACAATTTCATTTTGTTATTATGGTATTAAAAATCAGAAAAATAATGATTATATTCACTTTAATATTACTTATATATGGTAAACAATGATATCCAATAAGAATTTCTTTAAAAGCCGTAGGCTTGGAATACCCCATTGCAGGACAAAATCAAAATTATTGATAATAAAATAGCTATTCAAAATTATAATAATCAAATTATAATTTATTTAATAACAAAAGATAACTATAATTCTAAACCGTCTTTAGCAAAAATAAAAAATTGTTTAAATAAATTATTAGAGTATCTTATTGAAAACGATATTTACGAAATTAAAATGCCAAAAATTTGTTCGGGACACGATAAAAAGAACTGGTCAACAATAGAAAATTTAATAAAGGAAACATTTGGAAATTCTCATATCAAAATTAATATTCATGAATTAATCGTAACCCAAGAAGTGATGAATAATGAGAATGATAAGGACTCAGATACGGACTCAGTTACAATTCATTCGGACGATGAACGCCCCATTAATGGACTCTCATATTTAGACGGTCCAATAAACTACGGCTATAACCAAATTATTGTAAAAGAATCTGATCGAAATTCCGTTGACATAGAAAAATTATTTGACACAAAACAACGAATATATTTGTACCTTAACAAAATTAACTCCAATAAAGCTATTTTAGAATTTATAAAAACTTATTGTCAGCCTCATGTAAATTATCATTGTTTAATTCCTGAAACATTCAAATTAAACTTTAATACTGTTTTACAAACCTATTTCAAAGCTGGATTTTACAAATTCATACAATGTACAAATTTACTTGTTGATGTTCAAGATAGAGATGAACAATTAATGATAATAAGAGACTACCACGAAGGAAAATCTATTCATAAAGGAATTTCTGAAACATATGCTAAATTAAAATCAATTTATTACTTCCCTAACATGATAAAAGAGTTTCAAAATTTCATAAATAAATGTGAAACCTGTTTAAAAAATAAGTACGAAAGAAGACCGATCCAAGTTCCTAATATTCTAACCCCAACTGCAGATAAACCACTACAAATAATTCATTTAGATATTTTATCATAAGAAAAACAGAAATTTCTTACTATCATTGACAGCTTTTCAAAATTCGCACAGGCTTATAAAATTAAAGATCAAAATTCAATTACTATCATATCTAAATTAATTAAATTTTTCTCACATTTTGGCTTACCCGAAAAGGTAATAACCGATAAAGGAACAGAATTCAATAACAAATTATTAACAGAATTTTTACTTAATAAAAATATAACATTACATATTACTAGTACCAATAATCCGAAAGCAAATGGAAATATAGAACGATTTCATAGCTCTCTAATTGAAACTATTCGAATTTTAAACAATGAACCAAATTTCAAATCCTTACCTTTAAAAGAGAAAGTAATCTATAGTTTAATTGCATATAATAATAGTATACATTCTTCAACAAAAAATTCACCCTTCCAGATCCTTTTGGGTCACATAAACAATAACCAAATATGTCAACCAGAAGAAGTAGTGATTGAGGAATATAATATTAAACATTCGCGTATAATGGAGGAATTGTTTAAACAGATTAAACAAAATATTATAAATAAAAAGGAAAAGTATAGCGGACCCATAAAAATGAACGTAGAAATCCCTCAAACCGTCTATATTAAACAACATAAACGAAATAGCGGAAAGGTAGAGAAGCCTAAATATAAAAAACAAATTTTAAAAGAAATAATTCCTGAACGCGGACAAATTATAACAACTAAAAATATAAAAACTAAAATAGATCAACTAAAGAAACCTCGTATAATTTCAGATATTTTAATATCGAAGGGTCACGGGGAGAACACTTCCTCAACGTAACCGAGAATCCCGGAATTAACATAATTAATTTAGGTAATGCCTATATTATTAATAATTATATTTATGCTAACATATCATTTAATAATATTAATAATAATTATAATAATTTAATTAGCTACAAAAATGACTTGTATACTCAAATGGATAACCTAACTACACATTATGAAAATGATAAAACTTCATTGGATAACTCCATTAACAATATCGAAATGAAAATCCGTATTATTCAAAAACCCAACAGGGTTAAAAGAGGCCTTATAAACGGACTCGGTACCGTGGTAAAAAGTATAACCGGTCTTTTGGATCAAGAAGATAGAGAAAATTATGATAGAATAATTAACAAAATAAGAAGTAATCAAGGAAATATAATAAGTAGTATAAATGAACAAATCGAAATTAATCAAAATTTCACTAAACAATTTAACACACAAATACAATTAATGAATAAAAATAATTTACTAATAGAACAAGAATTAAAATCAATGAATAAAGCGATGAAACAAATTTTTAATGAAATGGACATAATAGCTATACATCAATTATTTCAAAATTTATTAACCTTGAGTAATCAAATTTATTTAGCACTTTTGCAAATCGAAGAAACTCTTTCTTTCTGCTGTCTAAATACACTATACTTCGGATTAATTTCTCGTGAAGAAATAAATCATTACATGAACAAACACACGAAAGAACCAATAAAATCATTGCTACAAGAAAATTACATGAATAACAAAATTTTGAAAACAGTCTGTTATCTTAATACACAATTGGAAATTCTAATTGAGATTCCTATTCTGGAACAAAGAACTAATATTCATCAAGTTACTCGTATTCCTACAATAAAAAATGAGAATTTAATAACGTTAAATATTCCCACTGGCTTCTATTCAATTGTTAATTAAGAAGTTTATAAATTAAAACATTGCATTTATATAAATGTTAGACTATTTATCTGTAAGGAAATTAATATTATTAATAAAAATTGTCTGTCTGAGATATATTTTAATAAATTAAATACTCACTGTAAGCAAGTCATTCTTGAAAAGCATAATTATATTATAAAGATAGATTTTACTAATATTAAGTATATAATATCTCCATTTGAAGGAGAATATAAAATAGAATGTGAGAGCGAAATAATTAATAAAAATTTACGTGGTATATTTTTCACACATAATTGTAAAATCAATAATGTAAATGAGAAATATTCTCTCAGTTTTGGAAAAATGATAAATTTCAAAGTAGATCGCAATAAACACGAATTTCTTCCTACTATTAGAACATTCGAGAAATTACAAAATTTAGATCTAATAACTATAAAACTTATAAAACCTATAATAGAAAATAATGATAGCTCACACTCTATTTTCAATAGTGTAGTTATAAGTATTGTTTTAATTATAATATTATTAATTATCATAAGGGAATTATTTAAGAAATATTGCAACAAGGGAGCTGACAATGAACAAAATTCAACAAATATTATTCAAACATAAATTGTTTAAATAATATTTAACTTAAGAGGGAAGGAGTTATGTTACTATTCTCATAAGTCACACCACACTTCAGATTCTTATTTCATATTTCCTACGGAATATGAGAATCTGCAATATCAGCTTCCTTTGTGAGAAACTGTAATAATTTGTATTTTAGACGTTAACATTAGCATTAGAATGTATCTGGCATCCAAACACAACAGTTGTATTCCGCTTTAAACTTTAAAATAAATTTTTAAAAACTTGGTTGTTGTTTCCATAATCTTAACTTACATATAGTTTGTTTATAAATATTATCATATTTACTGGTAAATTTAATGAAAATATGAATACCTTAGTAGTATAAATCGTTACTGTATAGAACATTTTTCTTCTTCTACATATATATTTAGTTTTAAATATAAAATAGTTATTAAAATACGTAATTCTATTCCTCTACATAGTTTAATAAATTACATTTAAAAAAAACAATCTTATCAACTTATATACTATGTGATATCTTAAATTAAATAAAATTTTATATTTTTATGTGTATGTATGTATGTATGTATGTATGTATGTATGTATGTGTGTGTGTTTTTTTTTTTTTAATTTGAATTAGGAGCATAATAAAATACTTATTTAAGTATGTAATTATTGTATAAACATAATTGGATTATCATTTACTTAGTGCTAAGTAAAAGTTAATCCGACTTAAATTACAGGTAGGTAGTAGCACATTACGCACCCTGCTGTGAACGATAAATAGTTGTCGATATAGCAAAGTTAATTTATAAAAAAATGTTAACAGCACGCGGTGTTCCCAGGTGGTCACCCATCCAAGTACTAACCGCGCCCAATGTTGCTTATCTGATGAGATCGGACGAGATCAGGTTAGAAGTGTTTTTATTGTTCCACATTGAAATATACATATCATTTTTTCCGACTTATGGTCGCCTGGTTCAAGCGACAGCCCTGTACAATCCTATAAGCAATGGCTAACTCAATCTGTAAGATTTATGGTTACCATTGCTTATGGATAAGGGTCTGACGCTCGAATGCCGACCATGGACGGGAAGATAGAGATATTTATTATTATCCTATGCTATAGTTTTTCCTGGCCTTTCTTGGGCCTTACAAACTATTTGTACAGCAGCAACATAATATATTCCAAATAATTATTTACAGATGATTGATGAGGTGAGGTTATGTGTTGATGAATTGACTTTTATTTACAAGAAAAATTAAATACAGAAAACCTGCTTTAAACTAATGAACTTAACCTAGACTTAAAACTAGTGAGTGACTTTATGATTTAATAGTGAGGTTATGGTTTATACATAATTCTGATATGATTAGATGGAATGATTTTAATGTTTAGGTGAATGATTTATGTTCTTACTTTCTAATGAATGATAAAATGGTTATTTACAATGCTGTGATGATTTTTTATTTACATATTCCCAAATTCTGATTTATGTGATGATTTTAATGTGTATCGATATGTACTTATATTTAGTGAATGATTTTAATGATATTTACAGCGCAGTTATGTTTATATACAATTATGGTTTGATTGAATGAGAGTGATAAAATGTTTTGGTTAGTAGCGAGATGTATGATTACTCCTGGGCACTCTGGGTGAATATGGGGAGTGACTGATACGGAAGTGCATGTTTTATGACAAATGGAGCGTTGTCATGTCAGATTTGTGTTATGTTTTTAATGAAAGGATTTGATTGTGGCAGTGATTCATAAAATTTTTGTGAAATGGAATGAATGTAATCTTTGATGAGTGGTAGTTGCGTTTCATGATGATTGTGTAAATCTTCGATTCTTGTGTATCTGTCTGCTCCAATAATTAGACGCAGACACCGATTTTGGAATCGTTGTATAGGCAGAATAGCACTGGCGGACGCTGAACACCAGACTGGCGCTGCGTAGGTAAGGATAGGACGGAGAATTGATGTATAGATGAGTTTTTTGTTTTTTGATGACATATGACTATTTTTAATAATGAGCGGGTATAATGAACGAAAAGCAATGGCAGCTTTGTGAATGGCATTTTTTATATGAAGTATATGGAATAGGCGGGGCTGGAGTGTGTAGCCGAGATATTTCACTGATTGTGTGGGTGTGATGCGGTGATTATTGAGTTTTAATGGAGTGTAGATTTTTGTGTTGGTGAATTTACGTGAAAATATGATTGATTCTGTTTTGGTATGATTGATGTGAATCTTCCATTTGGCCCAGTAGGGAGTCAGGATGTTCAGGTGTATTTGTAGCTGCTTGTTGGCGACCTCGGCGCTATGTGAACTTGCGTAGAGCGCCGTGTCGTCTGCGTACAGCGCAGAATTTGTTTGTTGAAATGTATGGAAATCATGCAGGTATAGTGAGAATAGAATCGGCCCTAAGCAGCTTCCCTGAGGTACTCCGGCTGCTATAGGGTGCGGGGGTGAAACAGAGGATTTAACTTTCACACTGAAATGTCGGTTAGTGAGATAAGAATTTATTAGTAGTGTTAGTATGACTAGAAAATTAGCACGAATCATTTTGTAAATGAGCCCTGGCTGCCATACTTTATCGAAAGCTTTTTCGATGTCCAGCAGAGCCATTACCGTGACTTTGTTTTTATTGAAATTCTTATTTATATCAGTCACGATTCGTGCTATTTGTTGAGTTGTGTTATGTTTGGGTCTGAAGCCAAATTGAAAGTCTGGAATGATTTTATGCTTAATGATATGTTATGCGTGATAAAATGACTTTCTCGGCTACTTTGGAAAGGGTTGTGAGTAAGGAAATTGGACGGTAGCTCGAGGGTAAATTGTGATTTTTATTTGGTTTTGGAATCGGGACTACATGGGCAGTTTTCCAGGATGTGGGGAGGTGATGGAGCCGGATGATGGCATTTTTTATGTGTGTGAGTTGTACCAAGGCTTTCCTTGAAATATTTTTTAGCACAATATTATGAATGCCATCAGAGCCGGGCGCTTTCTGGTTAGAAAATGTTTTAATTATGTTAAGGATCTCTTTAGGTTTGGTTAGGAGTTTGGCAAGCTGGTGAGGAGTGTGGTTCTGGTTTTGGTTGAGGAATTGAGTGGTCTCATTCAGGATTTGGTTTTGTTCGGGTGTGTTGGGTTGGTCAAGGATATGGACGCTTTCAAAGGTTTCGGCTTCCACAGGGATTGGTCTTGAGGATTGAGTGCATTGGAGTTTGGTTTGCCAGGATTGGTTTCGGAAGTCTTTTATTTGGGACTGGATCTGTTTATTTAAGTAATTTAAGGTTCGCCGGAGTGCAGGATCATAGGATGGCTGCCATTGCCTCCTAATATGATTTCTGTGATTTATGAGCTGCGTGATATGACATGGAAGTTGATCTTTATGCGGTTTTAGTGTTATTGTGCGTGTGTGTTTATGCAGAGCGTGTGTGATGGCTTTTATTAGTATATTAACATGATTTTCGAGCGCTTGTGGTGAATTTATGTCTGAATTAATGGTGATGAGTGAGTCGAGTGTACTTCTGAACTGTTTCCAGTTGGTGTCAGAGTACACTCGAGTGATATGATGATGTTCTGGTTGAATATTATGGCGACTGATTTTTGTATGAATGGGGAGATGGCCAGAATTTAGGTCTGTGATTGCTGTCGGATTTGTGATATGTGAAATGTTTTTGTGAATTATGAAATCGATGGTGCTGGGAGAGGTTTGTGCAGGTGGAAAATATGTGTGTGTGGGAGAGTGAAGGAGAATGACATTATGGAAATTAACATAGGAAAATTATGTGCGGCCGTTTTTGTTTGAGGAAGTGCAGTGCCAGCTAGGATGTCTCGCATTCCAGTCTCCAATGACTAAAACTTTTCTGCCTATATTGAATAATGAGTCGAGTTGATGAGTTGTGATTAGGTTTTGTGGACGGTTGTATATGCCGATGATATGAGTATTGTCTATGAGTTTAATGCATAATGATTCAATGGGTGATTGTGGAATGTTGATGCGAGTGTGAGGTATGTTATGTTTGACAATGATAGCTACACCGCCCGCCGGCATGTTTCCTTGAAGAGGGCGATCCTGCCGGTGGACAGTGTAGCCTTTTACTTTGAATTTATGTAATGGGGTGAGGCGTGATTCATTTATGATCATGATATGAACGTTGTGAGAATGTAAAAAGTGTATGAGCTAAGCTTGCTTATGAATGATACCATTAGCGTTCCAGGAGTATATGTCAGTCATTGATTATATGTTGTATGATTCAATGGATGAAGTGAAATATAGCATTTTGTTAAATTTGTCTTGCAAGCTAGTGGCAGTGGCAAGTAAGTCATTTAGATATTTTATGGCTCTTATAAAATTATTAACATTAACTAAACTATTTAATCTTTTAATTTCGTCGAATAAATTGGTTACATTGCCACTGTCATTAGCGCTTAAGACATTTGATTTTACCAATGGTTGTTGCTGCTGTACGTGCATGTATGGGGCTGGGTTGGCAGCGTCTTGGTTGGGGATAGCTGCTCGTTGTCTGGGGGCTGGGTTGGCCGCATACGGGTTGGGGGTTGTGGCTGGGTAGGCTGCAGACTGGTACGGGGCTGGGATGGCTGCAGGCCGGCTGGAGGGCATGGGGGTGGTTTGGGCGCGCTGGGGGAGAGCCGGGAAGCTCTGCTGGTCCCATCTAACGTATCTCGGCGTGTTTTTTGTCTGCGGCTGTCTTCTCGCTTGTAGCATCTTTATTTTATAAAGATACATCGGACATTCAGTGCTGTTTTCCGGGTGCCCACCTTGGCAGTTAGCGCACTTAGCCGGTGTATCTTTTGTTTTCTTACACGCCGATGTAAGATGGTCCTCGGCGCATTTTAAACATTTCGGTTTTCTGCCGCAGTTGGCCGTCGCATGCGACCACATCTGGCACCTGTGGCACTGTGTCAGCGTTTGTAATAACGAGAAACAGTGGTCTATAGTTTGTCGTCATTCTGTATATTTTTATTGCTTTTATATATAATTCCACGAGTGCTGCTTTTATTTCTTCTGGTTCTGGGTCTGTGTCAAGTCCTATTAGTACAAATGCATGTGTTTTTTGCGTCGAGTCTGTGTATGTGTGATAGTGTGCGTTTCTTTGCTTCAAAAAGTCAATGAATTTTTGTTTTTCTTCCAAGTCGTCCATGTAGATGTTTGTGTTTTGATTTTTGTGTAACGTAGCGTAAATCCTTTTTTTAAATCTGATTTTAAAGCTTCAATAATGTCTTTTATTTTGCCATCGATTACTATAGGCGCAGGTGCTTTATTCCTGGTGGCCATCTTGGCCGCCATTGCAGTGGGTGGGGCTTCGGTTTCCATCTCTGTCTCGTCGTCCGTTGATAGGTCCGAGTCGTCCAATGAGGCGAACGGCTCGTACGCATTCGCTGTCGTGGTTGGTGGTGGAGTGCTGAGCGTCATTTTTACTCTGCGCATGCGCTTTCGCTGCAGTTGTGGCTGCATGTTGGACAAGCCAGATTTTCCAGCTATAGGTTCACTGCTTGTCTGGTTCGGACCCTGGCTAGCCGGTCGCTTCCGCTGGACGTTGGGTGGCGCTAACTTGTCCAGTTCTTCCTTACCGGCAGTTTGTTGCTGGATTATTTTTTCCACCGCTTTTGACACCGGTCCCTCGTGTTTTGCGGTGACTGTTTCAAATTGAATTTCCGCGAGTTTTTTTTCGAATTCTTCTAATCTTATTAATGTGTTTTGTGTGACACTTACACTTCCACTTTGTTTCAAATTTGCACTCACGCATTCACTCACTTTACTGTTTGTTTTGTTTGTTTTATTTTCACTGCTTTTGACGATAATTAATTGCTCATTTTCACCCACATTTACACTGTTATTACAACTATTACTGCTGCTTCACACTATCACTATTAATTGTTGTATCACTCACACTGCTGTTCTCACTTATGCTGTTGTCCGTATTTTCACTCATATCATGTTTATCAGTCACTATCTTTTATTTTTCACTATCTAATAACAAAATATAACTTTCACACACTCTACAACACTATTATACACACTACTGCGTATCACTAATCTAGAATTATGGAATCTAGTTTTAATTTAGTAAAAACCACAAGATTTTCGCTAAACAATATCAGAGCGCATAAAACACGTCTGCTCCCTTCAAGGGCTCAAAGGGCTATGGACGGTATCATGAGTATTCAACATGGTATGGCCGTTAACGTAAATAATTCTTTTGACTTTAGAATATAACAAATATATATATATATATATATATATATATATATATATATATAATATTTAAAAATAATATACTATAACTACAGTAACGAATGAAAAATATCATTGCTACCTAGCAACGAATGATAAAATCATTATTATATATTGAACAATTATTTTACTATAGCAACGAACATAAAAAATCATTGTTACTTATTAAACAATTAAGTTACTATAGCAACGAATGAAAAAAAACATTATTACTTATTAAACAATTAATTTACTATAGCAACAAATAAAAAAATAATTGTTACATATTAAACAATATTTTTTGTTATAGCAACATATAAAAGAAAAACATTGTTACATATTAAACAATTAATTTTTTAAAGCAACCAATATAAAAATCAATGTTACATATTTAACAATTAATTTACTATAGCAATAATAAAAAAAAAAATCATTGTAACACACATATTGAACATTTCATATTTTTAAAGGAACCAATAAAAAAATAATTTTTACATATAGAATAATTATTTTAATATAGCAACAAATAAAAAAAACTGTTACATATCAATAACGAATGAAAAAATAATTGTTACATATTGAACAATTATTTTACTATAGCAACCAATAAAAAAAATCATTGTTACATATTAAAGTATTAATTTACTATAGCAACCAATAAGGAAATTATTTTTAAATATTGAACAATTATTTTACTATAGCAACCAATAAAAAAAATCATTGTTACATATTGAAGAATTAATTTACTATAGCAACGAAACAAAATAATCATTGTTTCATATTGAACAATTAGTTTATTATTCTCTGACTAATATAACAAAATATAATAATATTATTACAAATATATTTTCAACAAAATTGACAAAAGAAAAAAAATATTTACATTTTATGTAAAACTATAAGCACTTATATTCTATTTTATTATAAATATTGTATTATTAAACATATTAAAATTATTATATGTAAATATGTTATTTAATTTAATATTTATATTCATACACATAAATTTTTATACTAATGTGTGTAAACCAGTATAAAGCAGTTTATAATTCGTGAAATATTTTGTGTAAAGAATAGAAAATAAAATTATTAATTTTAAAATTTACCGCCCGCCACGACGACACTAGGTGAGGTAGGTAATTGTTTTTTTTTAAATTTAACTTGTATTATCGTTAAAACGATAGATGGCATATGTGTCCTCTATTTGCTGTTTTGTGAATATAATTTATGAACAAAAGAGTATCATTTGTAAACTTTATAATTATCAAGTAGTAATAAACAAAATATAAACTTATTTGTTATATAACATTTTGATTTCAGGTAAGTGAAATTATAGTATTATATTTTTAGATATTTATAATATTTGTATATTAAAAGTAATAAATTTGTTAGGTTAGAATTTATAAATTTGAAATGTCAAAATGCAGAAATTATAACTTGACATAAGTGTTTATATAGATATATAGCGTGTATTTAATTTTGTATTGATGAATATATGTACATTTACTAATATTTAAAAATATTTTGGTAAAATTATTTATACGAAACTTGTATATAATAATGCAAAAATATTTACTTAACATAACTGTTTATAAAGATATATGTAGCGTGTATTTAATTTTGTATTGTTAAAAAATGAATATAAGTACAATTACTAATATTTTTAAAATTTGTAGGTAAAATTATTTTTATGAAACTTGTGTAAAATAAGTGACGAAAACAATTACCGATTAATATTACTTGCTAGATTGAAACACGTAAGTATATTTTTTATTCTTATTATTATTGTAAAAAGATATTCTTTTTTTAATAAATAATTTGTGGTCCTGAAAAGGACCGTTGTTTATAATTGTTTAAAAACAATTTACGTAAATTTTTAAGTTTTCTTTGGTAATAATACAGCCTGAATATTAGGCAGTACAGCACCCTGTGCAATTGTAACACCAGACAATAATTTGTTTAATTCTTCGTCATTACGGATGGCCAATTGCAAGTGTCGTGGAATAATTCTTGTCTTCTTGTTATCACGTGCAGCATTCCCAGCAAGCTCAAGAACTTCAGCAGCCAAGTATTTCATAACAGCCGCTAAATATACAGGAGCTCCGGCACTAACACTATGAATACGACCAACTGGAAATTGTAATCCAGCACGATTGGAACGGCTCTTTGCCTTTCCCTTAACTTTACCGCCTTTACCGCGACCAGACATGATGAAGAAAATATATAATATGTAAGTTAACAAACAAACGTACGTTCACAGTGAACGGTTAAGAATGTAATGTCGACCAAAAACTTGGAGTTGGTGTTTATGTAAGGTAGGCAAATGTAAGTATCCAATAGGAATGAAGTAAGAATTTTGTATGCGCTTATAGCACACATTCGTATGCTGAACATGGGAAGTTAAGCCGGAGTTGGTACGACCTCGTCCATATAAGCAGCTGAAGCTGGTTGGCGGGCAACAGTTGTGCTTGACACGTTGACTGTGCTGGTTGTTTGTGTATTGTGAAAGAAAAATGCCTCCTAAAACAAGTAGTAAAGCAGCTAAGAAAGCTGGCAAAGCTCAAAAGAACATCTCGAAAGAAGACAAGAAGAAGAAACGGCGCAGGAAGGAAAGTTATGCAATGTACATTTACAAAGTATTGAAACAAGTACATCCCGATACTGGTATCTCCAGTAAAGCGATGAGCATTATGAACAGTTTTGTAAATGATATTTTCGAACGTATTGCGGCCGAAGCTTCTCGTTTAGCTCACTACAATAAACGTTCAACAATTACCAGTCGGGAAATTCAAACGGCTGTACGTTTATTGTTACCTGGTGAACTTGCTAAGCACGCTGTAAGTGAAGGAACAAAAGCTGTTACAAAATACACTAGCTCCAAGTAAATGGTTACTAATGATTATTTGTTTATAACAATTCAATCGGCTCTTTTCAGAGCCACAAATTTAAATATTTAAAAAAGAATATTTTCAACATTTGATGCCATAATTACAAATAAATAAATAAGATATACAACAATACCAGATATCCTCCTATCCTTGTATTCTATATCATATTTTTAGGTAATTTGTAATAACAACAACTTCATAAATATATTAGCTAAATGTAAGGTAAGTAAATATAGTTCTTTTTATAATAATAACAATATTATTGTAGTAATATATTTTGTACTGTTATGCTAGAAAAATTTACCAATTTCTAATATTGTACACTTCAACATTAATACCAAATATTAATAAAAATAAACTAACACATATAAACAGTTAAACATACCGCCAACTTTTGAAATCTAATTTTTAAGCTTACAACAAGGCACCTAAAATTATTTTTGTTCATTGATTCAGAAACAAAATTTACATATTTATATTGTTTATAATAATTATATATGTATAAACATACATACATACATCAAATCAATCAATCAATGGCACAACATTCCTATGTGGAACAGGGCCTCAAGTACCTGAAGTACTTGTTTCGTGACATGTTTTACTTGCATTTTAGCGATGCAGGTTGTCAGCCTACAGTCTCTGCAAGGCCAGCACACACCGAGCCGTTGTGCGGCAACCCATCCAAATGGACAGGGCGGGCTATGTTGCTTATCTACACGATCAGACAAGACACGCCACGACCACACAACCGTACTGGCTGACATACATACATACATTGTTATTACTATAGTAATAACAAATTGTTATATAAATAAATCAAATTATTTTTTATTAACTTTAAATTATTATCTTCTTTCATAATAATAACAATTTAACAAAATAAACGTTACCCGACTAAACTTTATATTGAATATTTCAGCAAACCACAGCATATTTCATATCATTCACATACGTTTCCAACCTACAAAACATTCAATTTTCTTTTATTCCTTTATTTCTCTACGTTCTGTACGATAAACAGCTAAAATATTATAACAAATGGACTATATAAGCATACACTTTTTCAAAACTATACAAAGCAGCTATATAAAATATATATTCACCGATAGAATCGAACTCAAACATTTTATTTCAAATAAAACGATTTACCGGCATCAGCTGCGCGAAGGCCCCACTTACTCCCCGTTAGCTTACATATAGCATTCAAATACGATATTTAATCCTTTTTTTATTTAATTATATTTTGTGGCCCTGAAAAGGGCCTGTTTTGATGCTAATATTTATAAATAAATAAATATTATTCTTAACCACCAAAACCGTACAAAGTACGACCTTGACGTTTCAATGCGTATACAACATCCATAGCAGTAACTGTCTTCCTTTTAGCGTGTTCAGTGTATGTAACAGCATCTCTGATAACATTTTCCAAGAAAACTTTTAATACACCACGTGTTTCTTCATAGATTAAACCTGAAATACGTTTAACACCACCACGACGAGCTAAACGTGTAATTGCTAGCTTTGTAATACCCTGGATGTTATCACGTAAAACTTTACGATGACGTTTAGCGCCACCTTTTCCCAATCCTTTACCGCCTTTACCACGACCAGTCATTTTACAAATTTAATGTAATACTACAATACTAACAACATAAAGTTTTGTGGTAGAATGAAAATTTCTCTATATAAAATCTCTTATATATACAACGTCACAATTGTACAATGGTGGGGAACATTATAAGCCAATCATATGTTAGGTCTTCTGCGCATACATACTGTAACTTGTATTGTTCGTTGTTACATACGTTATCATTTGAAAATGGCGCGTACTAAACAAACTGCACGTAAATCAACTGGTGGTAATGCACCCCGTAAACAGCTTGCAACAAAGGCTGCACGTAAAAGTGCACCAGCAACCGGAGGTGTTAAGAAACCACATAGATATCGACCAGGAACAGTAGCTTTGCGTGAAATTCGTCGTTACCAAAAGAGAACTGAACTGAACTCTTAATCCGTAAATTGCCATTCCAACGTCTTGTACGTGAAATCGCACAAGATTTCAAAACTGACTTAGTTTCCAAAGTTCAGCTGTAATGGTTTTACATTAGGACAAAATATAAAACAAAACAATCGGTTCTTTTAAGAACCACAAAATATATAATTTAAAAAAAGAATTTTATTTATCTGGTAACATAATGTTAATTTATTAATTTAATAAAAAAAAAATAACGTCACAGTTGTACAATGGTGGGGAACATTCTGAGCCAATCATATGTTAGGTCTTCTGCGCATACATATAAAAAAAAATAAAAACCGTTTCAGCAACGAAAAAAAAAAAACAGGCTGTAACTCATCATCAACATTCGATTGTCAACATCGTGCAACATCGTGAACAGTGTGTTGTCAAAGGGTTAGAGCAGCCTCCGAAAGCCTCTATCGAACCCCCACACAGGGGTACAGCACACTGTAACATTAGAGTTCGCTATCATCTCCAGAATGGTTAAGAAGCGGTCAGTCGCAGCCGGCCCTGAAAAGGACCCATCCGATGCAGAAGAAAAGGATGAAGACTTTGCTGAGCTAAAAGCTAGGTGGAAAGAAATGGTCGAGGCCGACCCTCCCAAAATGATGATGATCAAGACCAGCGTGATCGCCTGCGAGCCGTTTATCTTCAGATTCTAGCCGGTCCTGAAGAGGACCCATCCGTGGCAGCCGTCTCTAAGGAGCAGTCAGTTGCAGCCGGTCCTGAAAAGGACCTGTCCAGTCCAGCAACAACGTTGTATAGAAAGAACCAGTCCACCACAGGCCCTAGGAAGAGTCTATCTGACGTCAATGGCTTCGTTCTGGCAGTTGCAGCGAGAACGTGTGCCGCCCATCGTCCTGCACAACAAAGACAACTACATCCGCCTCATCAAAGCGCTCGCCAGCCAGGGCATTCCTGTCAGGAAGGCAGTGAACGCGAAGGTTGGTATCTGGTTGTTTTTGAACAACTCTTCTGACTTCCGCGCAGCAAAGGTGTTGCTGAAGGCTGGCAACGTGGAGTTCCACACTTTCCAGCTACAGGAAGACAAGCTTCTCCAAGTGGTTCTGAGTGGAATCCCAGAATCTATCTCCGAAGAGGACATCCGCGAGGAGTTATTGCACCTCAGCTACCGACCCGTTCTTGTGCGCAAGATGACATCCGCGCACACTAAGAAACCTCTGCCAATGGTCCACGTCAACCTGGAGAAGACGTCCTCTAGCAGAGAGATCTTCAAGCTAAAATCTCTGGTTGCTCTACGGATAACTGTGGAACGAAAGCGCCCGCAATCTATGGTTAAGCAGTGCCACAGATGCCAGAGCTTCGGCCTCTCCAGCAGCGGCTGTCACGGCCGCGAGCGCTGCGTTCGATGCGGCGGACAGAACCACATCTCCACCTGTCGCAGCAAGCAGATCGGAGCCCCGACTTGCTGCAACTGCGGAGAGGCCCACACCGCCAACTACCGAGGCTGCAAGGCTTACAAGGCAGCAGTGGAGCAGTCCTCAAAAGCCACCCGGTCGTCCGAGTCCAGCAAAGTGGGACAGGGCGTCTCATACTCCACCGTCGCCCGCAAAAATGCCCCGCCGACACCAGCATCGCCCGCCCAAGCCGCCACAGCCCAACCAGCTACCCAGCGCCCACCAGGTCCACACACCATGCCCGCTTCCCAATCAAACGAGTGGTTTGGAAAATATATTCAGCCATTCGTTCATAAAATGGCATCAACACATTCAGTCTCAGAGCTATTAAACTACATAGCTGTTGTCCTACTTATCATAGCCAACCCCAACAACGCCCCAGTGTAACCGTAAGAACTCTGGAGCTGCAACTGATGTATAGTAATATTTTATTATAATGTAATATGCTACATTTTTTTCTAATACGTTATTGTTATTGTTATTTTTTTTTACCAACATTGTATATCTAGCGTGTGCTGAAGAGGACAGAAAGCCCTATAACGGCATCAAATTCTTATCCTTGTACGATATTTTGTATCTATTCTTCTTTGTGTAATAAACTTTAATCAATCAATCAATCATCAATCGTTTCAGCAACAGTCTGTAACTTGTATTGTTCGTTGTTACATACGTTATCATTTGAAAATGGCGCGTACTAAACAAACTGCACGTAAATCAACTGGTGGTAAAGCACCCCGTAAACAGCTTGCAACAAAGGCTGCACGTAAAAGTGCACCAGCAACCGGAGGTGTTAAGAAACCACATAGATATCGTCCAGGAACAGTAGCTTTGCGTGAAATTCGTCGTTACCAAAAGAGTACTGAACTCTTAATCCGTAAATTGCCATTCCAACGTCTTGTACGTGAAATCGCACAAGATTTCAAAACTGACTTACGTTTCCAAAGTTCAGCTGTAATGGCTTTACAAGAAGCAAGTGAAGCATATTTGGTCGGTTTGTTTGAAGATACTAATTTGTGCGCAATTCACGCAAAACGTGTTACGATTATGCCAAACGATATTCAATTGGCAAGACGTATTCGTGGAGAACGTACCTAAATAACATCTTATATTTTGTTCTTAATTATTATTATTAGGACAAAATATAAAACAAAACAATCGGTTCTTTTAAGAACCACAAAATATATAATTTAAAAAAAGAATTTTATTTATCTCGTAACATAATGCTAATTTATTAATTTAATCAAAAAAAAATATTATTCACATATGATAGAATATATAAGAATATATTATATTTACAGAAATGTCATATATTGATCAATAATTTGTTCATAATAATTAATAATTATAATTGGTTCGCTATTTATAATCCAAAAAGAAATACGGATTATTTTACCTAATGTTCAGATTATGACACTTATGTACTAGTACTTTAAGGGTCATAATAATATCTAATAAAACTGTGTATTTGTGTGTGTGTTTGTATGTTTGTCTTATTTTCAGGTATAATTTAATCCTAATCTGGTATTATTTTAGTAATAAGTGACAGATTATTGTTCGCTCTGCGCTTCTGTACAGTGCGGACGTGTAATCCTTCTACCTGATAGGTCGTTAGCGTTGGGTCAATGCTCGCGGCTTGCTGCGTGGTCGAGCGAGTTTAGCTTACCTGTGTACTTCCCGCTGTGATGTGGTTTCGCAGGCCACTGGATGCGTTGAGTATCTGTGTAACCTGGTGAATTCCATTATAGCTGCTCGCGTTTGCTGCCCTTGTCGGACCTTTGGTTACGTTGAGTAATTAAGTAATCCGGCTAGTGGACGGTGTGGAGCTAGAGAAGTGCTCAGCGTAGTGCTGATAGTTGAGTTTACTGCATACTTCCGACGGTAGTGTGATTTCCCAGGCCACTGGATGCGTTGAGTATCTGTGTAACCTGGTGATTTCCATCAACGTAGCTCGCGTTTGTTACGCTTGCCGGACCTTTGGTTACGTTCAGTAACTAAGTAATCCGGCTAGTGAATGGCGTAGAGCCAGAGGAGTTAGCAGCATAGTGCCGTGAAATTTATCACCCACCGAGGGCTCGCGATTGTGCGCGTATGACGCCCCGCGAGGCAGTCTCGAGGTAGTGTGTGATAGTGTTAGTGATACATATGGTCAGTCGTGTGTAGTGCTCCCAGTGATTGTTCCTGTGACCCCCCCCCCCCCCAGTGCAGTGATAGTGACATCTATTATGGTCAGTCGTTTGTAGAGTGAACCCCCTGCATCAGTTGTCCAAGCCCCAGTGAACAGAGTGCTTGTTACTCCCAGCCCCTCCCAGAATCTGTGAACGAGCCACCCTTGTCTCTGTACCCAGACGCTGGACGCAGACATCTCTCCCCGAGACGAGCCGAACCAGCCCCACCATGAGTAACATCAGTAAGATCGAGGATGTCAACGCCGCCATCGCCACGTGGGAGCGGAAATATCTTGCTGAAGGCAGTAATGATGACAAGGCGCTCATCGCACTGCAAAAGAAGAAAATCAAGTTGCTGGAGGCGCGCACAAAGCGGCCAAGATGCGTCTTGACTATAACCGACGCACCAGCACTTGTAAATGACAAAACAACCGTTGATGCGAGTCAATTGCCGAGCACAGTGGCTCCATCTATTGACACAACAAGCAGCCAAGTAGCAGAAAGCGAAACCAATGATGGTTTTACCTCGCCGAAGCGAAAGGCCAAGAAAATCAAAAGTGACGTGAATGTTGGTAATAATACAATACCAACAAGTGCCAATATATTTGACACACTCTCGATTATGGACACCGACGATGCCAGCCCAAGCGTTTCCACGAACGTGCCCGCCAAGGAGAAGTCACCACCTCCGATGTACATCAAGAACGTGACTTCATGGACGGCCATAGCACGCTGAATAAAGCTGGCTGGCATAGAACTTAAATTTTGTAAGGCTAACAGCGATAATATCAAAGTTCAGCCTGCAAAAATTGACGACTATCGGAAGCTGCAGAAGCTGCTTCCAACCCTTCAGCTAGAGTTTTTACCTTCCAACTCAAGTCGGAAAAACCAATACAAGCGGTTATTCGAAGCTTGCCGGCTGCAATGTCTTGCCAGGAAATAGTTGAAGAGCTAAAGTTAGTCAAAAATCTACCCGTGATCAAGGCGTTTAAGATTGGGAAATCCAAGCTCATCGGCGTCAACTTGGAGCGGTCTGAGAAAGCTACCGATATTTACAAGCTTACAGACTTGCTCCACATGAAGATCACGGTAAAAGCGAAGAAGAAACCGACCACACCAGTACAATGCTACCGATGCCAGAACTTTGGTTACTCGTCCAGCGGTTGCCAACTGCCTTGGAGCTGCGTCGGATGTGGTGAAGCTCACGCGTCATTTAAATGTGAGAACACCGACCACGAGAAGCATCCTAAGAAATGTGCGAACTGCAGCGAAAACCATACGGCAAACTTCCGAGGCTGCAAGTTCTACACCACAGCACTCGAAAAGATGCAGAGCCGTAAAACAGACGGGAGAAGCTACGCCAAAGTGGTGGCCAAAGCCTCTCAACCAACAACAGCTGCACCACCAACAGCTGCTCTAAAACCCGCTGTCGCCCCGGCAACAGCATCAACCTCAGCTGCTCCACCATCGGCAGCTGCGCCAGCTCCAGCCGTAGCTTCTAAGACGAAGCAAATAATCAAATCTTCGGCGACAAAATTGAAGAAAAATAAAATGTAAAAGTGAAGACATCCAAGCCTCATGTAGTTGCGAAAGCTGCGGAGGAAGAAAACAACCTGACAAAGTTCATGAAGCTGCTCTCATCCATCAACGTGGAAGCACTTTGTGAGACAATTCTAACGATTATCAACAAAATTGCTGCAGCCAAAACCACGGCTGAGATGATGCTGATCGCCATGCAGTCATTACCGTCAATTATATCAATATTCAAGGATGGTAATTAAACCCAGGCCAGCATCCAAGCTTCGAATAGTTGCGTGGAACGCAAACTCAGTCGTTGATAAACAGGATGAACTTGAAGAATTCATTTACCGTATCTGGGCGGACATAGTTCTGGTCAGCGAGACGTGGTTGAAACCACACATCACCTTCCGAAACATCTCCAACTTCAACTGCTTCCGAGTGGACCGAGACGGAATTGGAGGAGGAATCGTAGTGCTGGCCAGGAAAACCATTGACCACTCGGGCTGCGACCTACCAGAACTAGAGAACATTGACGCCTGCGCGGTTGTAGTGAACACTGTTGAAATGGGTCCCATTCGACTTATCTCAGCCTACAACCCGCCGGGCAAACGACTGATAA
The DNA here is from genome assembly GCA_035578165.1 of Stenolophus ochropezus. Taxonomy (NCBI): domain Eukaryota; kingdom Metazoa; phylum Arthropoda; class Insecta; order Coleoptera; family Carabidae; genus Stenolophus; species Stenolophus ochropezus. The sequence continues at coordinate 3,441,775 of JAQOWZ010000025.1, forward strand.
TCACCGATCTTGACAAACTACTGGACATAGATGAGCTCCCTACTATCATCGCCGGCGACTTGAATTCCAAGCATTCTGCATGGGAGAGTCGACAGAGCAACACCAGAGGCAGAGTACAAATACCGATCGACATAGCACATTTTTGTCAATTCTGCACGCTAGCCCTCTCCGAGACCTTTCATTTAATACCAAACACGACATACTTCTGACAACTGTCTGCATAAAACAAAAGTCGACCAACATGAAATATTTTTATCATATTTACACACTAGCCCACACCGAGACTTTTCATTTGATACGAAACACTATATACTTGTGACAACCTTTTGCAAAAAAAAAGCCGATCGACATTGACCATTTTCGTTAATTCTGCACACCAGCCTTCATTGAAACCTTTCATTTGATACCAAATATCACACACTTCTGACAATTTTTTGCAAAAAACCATTACCAATCGACATAGCACATTTTTGTTAATTCTGCACGATAGCCCTCTCCGAGACCTTTCATTTAATACTAAACACGACATACTTCTGACATCTTTTTGCATTAAACAAAAGCCGATCGACATGGAACACTTTTTTCAATTCTGCACGGTAGCCCTCAACGAGACCTTTAATTTTAGACCAAACTCGACATACCTTTGAGAAATTTTTGCAAAAAACAAAAGCCGATCAACATTGACCTTTTTTGTTAACTCTACACGCCAGCTCTTATCGAGCCTTTTCATTTCATACCAAACACTACATACTTTTCACAATTTTTTCCAAAAAACAAAAGCCGTTCGATATGGAACATTTTTGTTCATTCTGCACGCTAGCCTTCATCGTGACCTAGCCAAATATAACATTCATTGTCTTCAGTAATGTTCATTTGGGAATATTTGTTCTTTGTTTAGTTACTTTATTAACATTTGGCAATATTGTCTTATGTAATTCGAAAATACTCAAACACGACATTTTTCTGACAACATTTTGCAAAAAACAAATTCTAAACTACGTAGAACATTTTTGTCATTCGTGCACACCAGTCCGTATTGTGTCGTTTTTTTAAAACCTAAGGACGACCTACTTTTAACAACTTTTTACGAAAAACTAATGCAGATCTACATGACTATGTTTTTTGTCATTTTAAAACTGGCCCTTATGGTTTCCTTTCTTTTAAAAACAAACACAGCAAAGTATTCAATTTATTTTATTTAATTTTTATGTAGTTACTTTAAAATTTGGCAACACTGTTTGTATTAAAAAATAGTAGTTAATTTTTAAATTTGTAAATTAATATTGACAAACGTAATACAACTGCCACCGTCTTCGTAAAGTTAGTTTAAGTATATTTGGTTTTAATTTAGTTACTTCATCACACATTTGGCAACATTGACTTTTGACATTGGAAACGTCAAAATTTATATTAATTACATGCGTTATGTTTTAAACTTAAATTAGTTGTCACACCTTTGTTTAAGTCTATTATTCATGATTTTTTTTTAAATCTTTGATATTAATGTTCTATTAAAAGATATACTCATTTAATGTTCATAGGCAGATTGTCAAAAGTGACGGATGACAGCGTGATTCTTCTTAAATTTAGACATGGCCTCTGGAATCCATTCTTTCAAGGCAGCGTTTGTGCACAGTTTTAATTTATTTAAACGAAAACTACTAACAGTAAAAATATGAGACACAGAAAAGACACCAGATCTCATAAGCCCCCACATATTAAAAAAAAATTATAAGAATCACTTGCATGGTTTAGGCTGTACTCCTTTACAAATGTTTCTTGATGGAATCCATAGATAGATAGATAGATAGATAGATAGATATATAGTGAATCTAATCGTTTAGTATAGTCCCTAGAGCTCCGCTGTCAGTGCAAAAAACAAATGCCGATCGACATGAAACATTTATTTCATATTTCCACGTCAGGCCTCACCAAAACCTTTCATTAAATTGCAAACACGATATACTTCTCATAATTTTTTGCAAAAAACAAAAGCTGGTCGACATGAAACATTTTTGTCATTTATGGACCCTAGCCCTCACCGAGACCTTTCATTTGATACCATACACGACATGCTTTGGACAACTTTCTGCATAAAACAAAAGTCGATCGACATGAAACATTTTATCATATCTACACGCTAGCTCACACCGAGACTTTTCATTTGATACAAAATACTATATACTTGTGACAACCTTTTGCAAAAAGCAGAAGCCGATCGACATTGACCATTTTCGTTATTTCTGCACACCAGTCTTCATTGAAACCTTTCATCAACAAGACGTTTCATTTGAGACCAAACTCGACATACCTTTGAGAACTTTTTGCAGAAAACAAAAGCCGATCGGAATGGAACATTTTTGTCATTTCTGCACTCTAGCCCCCAACGAGACCTTTCATTTGAGACTAAACTCGACATAATTTTAAGAAATTTTTGTAAGAAATAAAAACCGGACGACATGAAATATTTTTGTCATTTATGTACCCCAGCCCTTACCGAGACCTTTCATTTGATACTGTAACAGGATTTCGTTTTAGGATAAAATAGGCGCGAGCTACTATTTACACATTTATTTACAGTTCGTTTTAGATTACAAAATACAAGTTCTAACACACGACACGAGCGTGCAACCCACGACTCGTCTTACTCTCAACTACCTCCAACACCAAAAGTATTTCAGTGACCAGGGTGTTTTCTCACATCTGTGCACCACAAGTCCAGCCTTTCGCAGAAGGACCGACCGGCCGTTCAGCCCTTCGTTGACCGTTCGAAGCACGTTGAAACCTCATGCTCGCTACATCACTCCCTCCTTTGAAAGAGGCTCTCCTGAGCCGTCATAGATTTTTCCTGCTAAGCAGAGACATACATACAAAATGAACAAATTCAAGTACAGGCAATAAATACAAGAAATGTACAAGTTTTTATATACTAAAATATAAGTCCACTCTAACATAGCAAGTCTTAACCTAAATTTGATTATTTTAATTAAAACCCGCTTGATATCTGTCCGGTGGCTTTATTGCACGTTTGGGATAGCGATCAGTGGATTCGTTTGAACCTCCCTCTTGCTCAGTCTCTCTCGTGTCCATGTCACTGGATCTCGCGTCTTTGTCACTGACACTAGTGTTTTCATCACTGCCACCAACTTCTTGTTCACTGGGACTCATGTTTGGTTCGTTGTTACTCACATCTTGTTCACTATCACACGAATTGTGTTCACCCGCAATAGCGTCCGTCGCAATAGCGTCCGTCGCACTAGCGTCTGTCGCACTAGCGTCCGTCGCACTATCACTTTTATTTTCGCGCACTGGTCCCTTGGTCGGCGCTCCAGGTTCTTCGCTTCCGTTTACCCTTCTGGTCTGCGGGCCCATTATTTCTTCTTCTTTCAGTGGCGGTTTCTCCACGGGTTTGTCCTTCTCGGTGGTGAACGACCCATTGTACAATTTTAAGTTGTTAACATGTAAAATAAGCCGTTTCCGCTTTCCCGGTCCACAGCGTTGGACCCTATAAACTAAATCAGAAATCTTAGTTTTTATTACATAGGGTCCATCCCATGGCCGATGAAACTTTTTCGAGGCGCCCACGCCTATCGCATCATCGTATACCCACACTAAATCGCCAACACTAAATGAGAATCCACAACATTTTTGATCATAATATGTTTTCTGGTGTATTTGTTGTCTTCTTAAATTATTTCTCACGGTTTCGTACGCAGCTGACATCTTTGTAGACAGCTGTTTGCTGTACTCCTCCAATGTTGTTGTTTTCTCGACCTTACCGTACAGAACATCGGTGGGTAGGTCTGGCTCTCTCCCGAACATCAGGAGGAATGGAGACTGTTTCGTTGACTCCTGGGCGCTTGCCCTATATGCCATCATTACCTGCGGTAGACACGTATCCCAGTCATCGCCTCGCTCTGCCACGAATTGACTCAACATGGCCTGCAGTGTCCTATTTAACCTTTCGACGAGGCCATCCGACTGGGGGTGGTATGGTGTTGTACGTGTTTTTATGATACCCAACAATTCACAGACATTTTTAAACAGTTTAGATTCGAATTGTCGCCCCTGGTCGCTGTGAATTGTCATTGGAGTCCCAAACCTGCAGATAAACTCTTCCACCAACTTCTCTGCCACTGTGCGGGCTTCAATGTTTTCTAGAGCATAGGCTTCCGTCCATTTTGTGAAGTAGTCTGCCACTACAAGAATGTAAGCGTTCTCCATTTTTGTCCGTGGAAGTGGTCCCAGAATATCGATCGCAATCCTTTCCATTGGTCGACCCACTGGCACTGTTCCCAATGGGGCTCGGGCATGAGGTGTTGGTGTTTTACGACGGGCACATTCTAGGCATTTGCGACACCATTCTTCAACATCTTTCCTTTGTCCTGGCCAATAAAATCTTTTCCTGATTTTATCTAACGTCTTGGTCAATCCTAGATGACCACCAAAGGGAGAATTGTGTAATTGATACATAATTTCCCTTCGTAGCTTTTCTGGAACAACTAGCTTGAGTTTATCTTCATACTTTCTGTACAGGAGACCATTTTGTATTCGCAGGTTGTCAAATTGTGACCATAAACTCTTAGCCTCGAATGAAGCTGGTTGACATGCTGGTCTATTCTTCTGTCATAACCACATACATGCTTCATTGAGGCTGTCCTCGCGAGTTTGAAGGTCAATTAACTCGTCCGAACTCCAGGATGGCGCCCAGTTGACATTGGCTGGTTCCTCGTGTATGGTATTGACATGATGGATCTGCATAGCTTGTCCGCATTGGTCACAGGATCTCGATAATCCATCTGCGTTCGCATGCTGCTTCCCTGGCCTGTTTTGGATGTCGAACTCGTACTCAGCCAGTTGTTCCAACCAGCGTGCTACCTGACCTTCTGGTTCACGGAACTGTTGTAACCACTTTAATGAATTATGGTTTGTTCTCAGCAAAAACTGTTGAGCAAGTAAATAGTGTCTAAAGTGCTTTATACCCCAGACGACGCCGAGCAATTCTTTCCGCGTCACGCAATACCGACGTTCTGGTTTGCTTAGGGATCTACTGGCATAAGCAATGACCCTCTCGACACCATTTTGTTGTTGACTGAGAACTGCACCAAGTCCCGTAGCACTGGCATCTGTGTCCAAAATATAATTTCCCGTTACTTGCGGATATGCCAGAATCGGTGCAGATGTCAAGCATTTCTTTAATTTGCGAAATGCTTCTTCAGCGTCGTCATTCCAGGCAAATTTCTCTCCTTTTTCCGTCAATTTATGTAACGGACTTGCAATCTCTGCAAAATTTCTAATAAATTTCCTGTAGTACGATGCTGTTCCCAGAAAAGCTCGCAATCCTTCTATATTTTGTGGGGTCATCCAATTGTCTATGGCAGTTGTTTTCTCTGGATCAGTAGCAATTCCTTGTGCCGATACGACGTGACCGAGAAATTTTACTGATGTTCTCAACAGCTGACACTTGGAAGGCTTGATCTTCAGATTTGCTTGTCGCAGGCGATCGAAAACTTCCCTCAAACGATCCACATGTTCATCAAAATCTTTTGAATAAACGATGACGTCGTCGAGATACACAAGACTTGTCTTCCAGTGTAAGCCGCCCAGTACAATATCCATAAGTCGTTGGAAGGTACTCGATGCGTTGCATAATCCAAACGGCATAACACGAAATTCAAACAATCCGTCGCCAGCAGAGAACGCTGTTTTTTCTCGGTCCTCTGGTGCTACCTCACACTGCCAATAACCGCTCGCCATGTCTATCGTGGTGAAGAGTTTTGCTTCTGACAAAGCCTCCAAGATGTCGTCCATCCTTGGTAGCGGGTACGCGTCTTTCTCCGTGACTGTATTGAGTTTGCGGTAGTCCACACAGAAGCGCGTACTGCCGTCCTTCTTTTTCACCAGGACAATTGGTGAGCTCCATGGCGATGTTGACGGTTGGATAATTCCGGAATTCTTCATTTCTTTCACAATTTCCCGAGCCTAATCTCGTCGATGTATGGGAAGGCGTCTGGGTGGTTGACGAATTGGATTTGCATCCCTGGTGTTGATGCGATGATAAACCACGTCCGTACGTCCAAGATCGGTTGAACCATGCGACATAATGTCTGAATAACTGTCTAACAAAGCTGCTAGTTGTTTCTTCTGTTGATCATTAATTGTGCATTCCGACAGATCAAACAATTTAGAGCTTTTTATCGGTTTATTATCGGGAAGAGATACCATGTTAACCTCTTCACAGGGATGCAGTACACCGAGTTTCATACCTTTACGGACCGTAATTGTCTCTTTGGTTGGGTTTAAAATTCTCACGGGTATAACAGAGTTTACAGGGCACACAAGAACACGCGCTGCTGCTACGTTAGTTCGTTTACACAATAAACCACGCAGTATAACTTCGCATTCTGGTGGTATTACAGTAGAACAGTGTACATATACGGTACTTACTTGTTCATAGGTAGTTTCTGGGCGTTTTAGTGGAATTAAGTGGTTTCCAATTCTCAGCATATCCCTGCTGGTGAGCACGTCGCACTTGTTTGCTCGGAGGAAATCAGCGCCAAGAAGACATGATCGAGAAAGGTCTTTAACTATTAGAATATCATGTTCCCGCGCACATCCACCAACACTTAGTTTTATTCGAGTCTGACCGAGAACCGTCATTTTTTGTCCACTAGCGTTCACTACCAATCCGGTCACTCGTGAGAGAGAGACTCCTCCACTTTTCCGCCACACATCTTCGCGCAATAAAGATACAGCTGCACCTGTATCAATCAAACAGTCAATTTCTGTGTTCGCTATTGTCCCACGCACGTACATACGGCATTCCGGAGATACTGTCCAAACTTCAGCCGGCACCGCGGTCCGCGAGCCGGCTATTTCCCGTTTCCCGATTGATTATTAATAGGGCAGTTTCGCTTTACATGGCCTGCTTGTCCACATTGCCAGCACCTCACATTATTATTTGCTTCTTTTGATCGCCTAGTTCTGGAGACGGAAGCAGTCAACGCACTGACTAACTCGCGTAATTCGGCGATTTCTCGCCGAAGAGCAGATGTCTCGTTTTCGCTTTCATGCATTGCATTTGTAGTCGTACTTTCCTGGCAAGTTACGGCAGCATTTATTTGCATTCGGACACTGTTCGCTTCGCACGCTTTATTGCTCTCATAGAGTTTAGCACATTTCACCGCACATTCTGTATTTTCGCACTGTTTATTCCGAACCCACATCCTCGTGTCCGGGTCTCGCAGAGCGTCGATGAAGTGGCCGATGCTTAGAGTAGCGCGCCCCTCTGCAGGGATGGTGGCGTATGCATCTTTGCAAAGTTTTTCCACTCGTCTCACTAGGTCCTCCAATGACTCGCCTTCTTTCTGCATGCAATGAGAAAGTTGGCTACGAGCAATTTCACTTTTACCTATTACATGAAATTTACGTAATAATATTTGTTTTAAATGTTCGTAAGTCGCGTCCTCTGATACCTCGCTAATCGCGTCAAAAGCATCTCCTTCAACGTATACTACTACTTGAAGTGCTTTTGTGGCCTCATCCCATTTGTTTAGTTTAGCGATTCTTTCGAATTTCAACAACCACTCATCCACATCACTTTTTCCCGAAAAATCGCAGGAACTAATACACACGACGCCATTGTTGAATGTTCTTTACTCCCGAACTTCAAATCGCGAACTCGCACTATTTTAACAATCCTACCGACTGCGCCACTGTAACAGGATTTCGTTTTAGGATAAAATAGGCGCGAGCTACTATTTACACATTTATTTACAGTTCGTTTTAGATTACAAAATACAAGTTCTAATACACGACACGAGCGTGCAACCCACGACTCGTCTTACTCTCAACTACCTCCAACACCAAAAGTATTTCAGTGACCAGGGTGTTTTCTCACATCTGTGCACCACATGTCCAGCCTTTCGCAGAAGGACCGACCGGCCGTTCAGCCCTTCGTTGACCGTTCGAAGCACGTTGAAACCTCATGCTCGCTACAATACCAAACACGACATACTTCTTAAAATTTTTTACATAAAACAAAAGTCGATCGACATGAAACATTTTTTTTCATATCTACACGCTAGCCCACACCGAGACTTTTCATTTAATACCAAACACGACATACTTCTGACAACTTTTTGCATAAAACAAAAGCCGATCGACATGGAAAATTTTTATCAATTCTGCACGTTAGCCCTCAACGAGACCTTTTATTTTAGACCAAACTCGACATACCTTTGAGAAATTTTTGCAAAAACAAAAGCGCATCAACATTGACTTTTTTTGTTAATTCTACACGCCAGCCCTTATCGAGCCTTTTCATTTGATACCAAACACCACATACTTCTCACAACTTTTTTGAAAAAAAACAAAAGCCGTTCGATATAGAACATTTTTGTTCATTTTGCAGCGTAGCCCTCATCGTGACCTAGCCTAATATAACATTCACTGTCTTCAGTAACGTTCATTTGGGAATATTTGTTCTTTGTTTAGTTACTTTATTAAATATTTGGCAAAATTGACTCATGTAATTCGAAAATACCCAAACACGACATTTTTCTGACAACATTTTGCAAAAACAAATTCTAATCTACGTGTAACATTTTTGTCACTCGTGCACACCAGTCCGTATTGAGTCGTTTCCTTAAAACCCAAGGACTGTTGTATATTGTAATTTATTATAAGAAGGGAGATGTTGTATATTGTGAATATGTGGTATATTGTAAACGTAGCTTTAGAAATTAATTAACAAAAATAAAATACTATGCGCAAGTTAGTCATTGTCTGTCCTTCACTAAAATAACATTAGATATATAAAATAAATTCATATTTACTTATATCCTATATAAAACATGGCGCTGCGTATATAAAAATTATAAATAATACTTTAAAAATAATATTTAATAAAAAGTGTGAACCTCGTGGGACATTAACCTTTGTTAAGGTAATAAAATCGTAATACATAAATAACATATTAATTTAGACAAAATGAGTGTTTTTAAGCAGCCTAAAAGTTTGGAACTCGAAGAGGACATATGTAATAATTGGAAAAAATTTATACAAGGATATGAAATCTACATGACCGCATCAGATCGAAATGACGATGCTGAAGAAGTAAAAGCCGCCATTTTGTTAAACTTTCTGGGAGAAGAAGCGTTAGATCTCTTCAACACATTTAATTTATCTGAAGCAGACCAAAAAAACACTGCCAAAATTATACAAGCGTTTGAAGACTACATCAATCCTAGGAAAAATATTATATATTAACGTTTTTTATTTTATAATACAGATCAAAAAGAAAGTGAAGACATTTCCTCACAGATATCAAAAAGTTAATTAAAACATGTGAGTTCGGTAATGCTAACGGGGACAGTATGTTGCGTGATCGTATTGTTTTAGGAGTGCAAAACCGAGAACTGCAAGAAAGACTTTTACGTACAGCAGAATTAACTTTACAAATTGCTATTAATACTTGCAGAGCTGCAGAGATAAGTAAAATTCAAGCTAAAAATTTACACGAGAGTTCCCACGTTGATTTAGTCAAACGTGTTAATAAAAATGTAAGTAATCACAGTAAACTTAATAATAATTATGAAAGTAAAAATAAAAATTACAAGTACGCTAATAATTTCAATAATAATTATTATTTATGTAAAAAATGTAATACTAAACATTCATATGCAAATTGCCCGGCATTTGGCAAAAAGTGCAATATTTGTTTTAAGTTAAATCATTTCGCGGTTGGATGTAAAAATAAAAAGGCAGTGCACGAACTAAACCCAGGTCAAGAAGACTGTGTGGATCAAATTCAAACATTGTTCGTTGGTGAAATTACTGACAGTGACTACATGAGTGAAGTGTTTGATTCTAATGCATCATCGTCTACTACCACAAGGTTAACGTCAACGGTTCCGTTGTAGGCGCCATCTACGTCCGGTTCCGTTGTGTCAACCAATCAGTCGTCAGTGCTATCCGTGGAGGGAGCAGATATGTCCAATGATATATGGACACAGGAAGTCGTCATTGAAGAACGTCATCAAATAGTTTTTAAGTTAGATACAGGTTCTCAAGTTAACTTATTGCCTCTTAAATTTTTTAATAATATTAATAAAGATAACAAAATTGAAATTGAAACTAATAAGTTAACTTTAGAAGCATTCGGTGGATTTAAAGTTACACCGCTAGGGAAAGTAAAATTATTGTGTACAGCAAATAATATTAAAAAGAAACTAGATTTCATTATCGTAAATGTTAAATCAGTGCCAATTTTAGGGCTAAAAGGGTGTACAGAATTAAACTTGGTTAGTAAAAGTAGAGTAAAGATAAACACTAATTATTAATATTGTACATGAAATTAAAAACGATAAAGATAATATTATTAATGATCACAAAATTATTTTTGAAGGAATGGGTATGTTTCCAGATACTTATAAAATTAAAATCGATAAAAATGCACAAGGAGTAATGAAACCACACAGAAGATTGCCTGAAGGACGACCTACTTCTAACAACTTTTTACGAAAAACAAATGCAGATCGAGATGACACATTTTTTTGTCATTTTATAACTGGCCCTTATGGTTTCCTTTTTTTGATAACAAACACAGCAAAGTATTCAATTTATTTTATTTAGGAATATTTGATTTTTATTTAGTTACTTTATAATTTGACAACACTGTTTGTATTAAAAAATAGTAGTTAATTTTAAAATTTAAAAATTAATATTGTCAACCCTAATACAACTGCCACTGTCTTCAGTGAAGTTAGTTTAGGAATATTTGTTATATATATATATATATTAATTAAATACGTTATATTTTAAACTTAAATTACTTGTAACACCTTTGCTCAAGTCTATTATTCATGAAATTATTTTTAAATCTTTGATATCAATGTTCTATTAAAAGATATACTCATTTAAAGTTCATAGACAGATTGTCAAAAGTGACGGATGACGACGTGATTCTTCTTAAATTTAGACATGGCCTCTGGGATCCATTGTTTCCAGGCAGCATTTGTGCACAGTTTTAATTTTTTACACGAAAACTACTAACAGTAAAAATATGAGACACCCAAATGGCACCAAATTATAACAATCATATGCATGGTTCAGGCTGTAGACCTTTACAATTGTTACTCGATGCTCGTGATGAATCTATAGAGAGTGATATGAAAGAATGTGAATGTACACTTTTAGTATACAGGACTAGCGAATTCTCGGCTACGCCGAGCATTCCCTAGAGATCCGCTGTCTGTATAAAAAACAAATGCCGATCGACATAAAAAAAATCATATTTCTGCTTGTCAGCACTCACTGAGATCTTTCATTAGATTCCAAACACGATATATTTCCAATAACTTTTTGCAAAAAACAAAAGCCGGTCGACATGATACATTTTTGTCATTTATGCACACCGGCCTTAACCGAGACCTTTCATTTGATACCAAACACGACATACTTCTGACAACTTTTTGCATTAAACAGAAGTCAATCGACATTGATCATTTTTGTCATTTCCGCACGCTAGTCAGAGATCTTTCATTTGGTACAAAACATAACATATTTATAACAATTTAAAAAAAAACCGGTCGACGTAAAATATATTTGTCATTTATGCAAGCCAGAAAACATTTACATAGAAAACATCCTTTTTAGACTTAAACAAAAATTAATAATTAATATCAAATATAACATTTATTAGAATGATATAATAACAATGATAAACTCTGATAGATATTTTTTTTTATTTCCGTAACTGTCTGATTTTTAGCAAAAAAGTTACATTTTATATTTAATACATTTCATATATGAAACCCAAAAGCGATTGGCCCTCATTAAATCACATCTAATAAAATAATATTAAAATTATTACATGGATGGTTTGACCTGTACCCGTGAGCAAAGTTTCTGCGATGCTCGCGATAAATCCAAATATATATAATGAATCTATCCTTTTAGTATATAAGACTAGCGAATTTTCGGTTACGCCGAGCATTCCCTAGAGCTCCGCTGTCAGTGTAAAAAACAAATGCCGATCGACATTAAATTTTTTTTATATCTGCTTGTCAGCCCTTACTGACACTTTTCGTTGATTACCAATTTTATTTTGTTGTTATTTTATTAAATTCAAAAATTCTAATATTGTACACTTCAACATTCATATCAAATATTAATAAAAATAAACTAACACATATAAACAGTTAAACATACCGCTAACTTTTGAATTTTCAAATCTAATTTTTAAGCTTACAACAAGGCACCTAAAATTATTTTTGTTCAATGATTCAGAAACAAAATTTACATATTTATATTGTTTATAATAATTATATATGTATAAACATACATACATACATACATTGTTATTACTATAGTAATAACAAATTGTTATATAAATAAATCAAATTATTTTTTATTAACTTTAAATTATTATCTTCTTTCATAATAATAACAATTTTACAAAATAAACGTTACACGACTAAACTTTAAATTAAATATTTCAGCAAAACCACAGCATATTTCATATCATTCACATACATTTCCAACCTACAAAACATTCAATTTTCTTTTATTCCTTTATTTCTCTACGTTCTGTACGATAAACAGCTAAAATATTATAACAAATGGACTATATAAGCATACACTTTTCCAAAACTATACAAAGCAGCTATATAAATATATATTCACCGATAGAATCGAACTCAAACATTTTATTTCAAATAAAACGATTTACCGGCATCAGCTGCGCGAAGGCCCCACTTACATATAGCATTCAAATAAGATATTTAATCCTTTTTTATTTAATTATATTTTGTGGCCCTGAAATTGCACAAGATTTCAAAACTGACTTACGTTGTCAAAGTTCAGCTGTAATGGCTTTACAAGAAGCAAGTGAAGCATATTTGGTCGGTTTGTTTGCAGATACTAATTTGTGCGCAATTCACGCAAAACGTGTTACGATTATGCCAAATGATATGCAATTGGCAAGATGTATTCGTGGAGATCGTGCCTAAGTAACATCTTATATTTTGTTCTTAATTATTATTATTAGGACAAAATATAAAACGAAACAATCGGTTCTTTTAAGAACCATAAAATATATAATTTAAAAAAAGAATTTTATTTATCTCGTAACATAATGCTAATTTATTAATTTAATCAAAAAAAAATAACGTCACAGTTGTACAATGGTGAGGAACATTATGAGCCAATCATATGTTAGGTCTTCTGCGCATATATATAAACGAAATAAAAACCGTTTCAGCAAAAAAAAAAAAAAACAGGCTATAACTCATCATCAACATTCATCATCAACATTTGATCGTAACATCGTGCAACATCGTGAACAGTGTGTTGTCAAAGGGTTAGAGCAGCCTCCGGAAGCCTCTATCGAACCCCCACGCAGGGGTACAGCACGCTGTAACACTAGAGTTCGCTATCACCTCCATAATCGTTAAGAAGCGGTCAGTCGCAGCCGGCCCTGAAAAGGTCCCGTCCACGATGGTCAGATCCAAAAAGAACCAGTCCGATGCAGCCGGTTCTGAAAAAGACCCTTCCGATACAGAAGAAAAGGATGAAGACTTTGCTGAGCTAAAAGCTAGGTGGAAAGAAATGGACGAGGCCGACCCTCCCGAAAATGATGATGATCAAGACCAGCGTGATCGCCTGCGAGCCGTTTATCTTCAGATTCTAGCCGGTCCTGAAGAGGACCCATCCGTGGCAGCCGTCTCTAATAAGAAACGGTCAGTTGCAGCCGGTCCTGAAAAGGACCCGTCCATGGTGGCCAGCTCCAAAAAGATCCGGTTCAATGCAGCCGGTCCTGAGAAGGACCCATCCAGTCCAGCAACAACGTTGTCTAGAAAAAACCAGTCCACCACAGGCCCTAGGAAGAGTCAACCTGACGTCAATGGCTTCGTTCTGGCGTCCAAGTCTAGCAGGCCGAGGATGGAGGAACCAGCCCCGACAGAGACTTCCAACAAGTTCTCTATCCTGCCTACGGAGGAATCCAGTCCGAGTCCATGCGTGCAGTTGCAGCGAGAACGTGTGCCGCCCATCGTCCTGCACAACAAAGACAACTACATCCGCCTCATCAAAGCGCTCGCCAGCCAGGGAATTCCTGTCAGGAAGGCAGTGAACGCGAAGGTTGGTATCCGGTTGTTTTTGAACAACTCTTCTGACTTCCGCGCAGCAAAGGTGTTGCTGGAGGCTGGCAACGTGGAGTTCCACACTTTCCAGCTACAGGAAGACAAGCTGCTGCAAGTGGTTCTGAGTGGAATCCCAGAATCTATCTCCAAAGAGGACATCCGCGAGGAGCTATTGCACCTCAGCTACCGACCCGTTCTTGTGCGCAGGATGACATCCGCGCGCACTAAGAAACCTCTGCCAATGGTCCACGTCAACCTGGAGAAGACGTCCTCTAGCAGAGAGATCTTCAAGCTAAAATCTCTGGTTGCTCTACGGATAACTGTGGAACGAAAGCGCCCGCAATCTTTCTGTCAACTCCATTTATCTGTGAAAGACGTGTTATTTTGTGCTCTGTGTTTTATTGCTGTCTTTAGTGGAAAAATTGTGATTTAAATTTCTAAATGTGTTTTAAATAGTGCCTAACGTGCTTTTGTACGTGGTCATATAAAAAATTTTAAATACAACTGTGCCAATAATAAATAAAACTAAAGTTTTTAAAAAGCACGTGTTTTTAGGCTGTCAAGCCAAGTGAAAAAACTCTGTATAACAATAAATCTTGTGCCAATCTCCTTTTAAAGCGTTTTAATCTCTGTGCTTAGTGCTAGTGTATGTTGTTATGTAGTGAAATGTTTTAAATATTGTGCAAAAATAGAAATATAAACGAAAATCTAAAAACACGTGTTTCTGGGGGTCAAAGTCCACCAATTCAGAATATTCGTAAAATAGCTTTATAAACAATTTAAAAACTACTAAAAATAAAAGAAATAGATAAAACAACAATATTAAATTGATAATAGTAAAAAATTTAATTTGTTTAAATATCTAAAACCAAAAACTAATCTTAAAATCTTAAAATAAATAAATATAAAAAAACGGTGTAATTTATATAAATATTAACAAATCAGAAAAGAGAAATAAAATTAAATAAAAAGTTAAAAAAATAAAAAATAAATAAATTTTTTTAAAACTTTGGCGTCTCGAACCCACGTTCTCAGGTTTGAAAAGCGGGAGTGTTGCCAACTAGGCTACGAATAATAAACCGTCATTTCTAGATACAAATCGATTTTATTTTAGTATATGTAATATTTATTATTTTAAATGTGCTGTCCTATATATAATACTGAAGTACAGTAACAAGAAAAAAATTAAAAAACCAATAAAAACATTAATAAAACTAAAACAACAAAAAAAATATATAATAATAAAATAAATAAATAAATAAATAAAAGAAAAAAAAACAAAACAAAACCAAAAAAAAATTGACATTTATTTTTAAAGTATTATTTTAACTGTGCCGTTTATTTTAATATATTTATTTTTTATCCTTTGATCATCTACATTAAAATAAATTAAAAGAAATACAAATAAAAACAAATTTATAAAATAGGAGAAAGAAGACATGCCAGCATTTCGCTCCCCTGCGGGGGAAAACGATGGATTTGTGGTCCACCAACGGAAAAGACGCAAAAATAGTGGCGAGAGTACGCCATACAGAACACCAGGAAACTCACCTGGACCCGCCACCTCTACTTCTCCTCTTCAAGGGAGCCCACAGTACTCTAACAAAATTCTGCATGTGGCCTCTCTGTCTCATCTACCTTCTCATCTGCGAACTTGCAAAGCTCTCTTCCCTTACCTTGCCCGCTTGGACGTCAACATACAGAACATTAGCATTTTGCGATCAGGCATCGTCCTGGTCCGCAGCCACAGTCCATCCATCGCCGTGAAGTTGCGAGCCCTGCTGGAGATGACAGGGGACAAGACAATCCAGGTGAGCGCACTTGATAATCCTTCCCCTTTCCAACGTAATCCTACCCGTCCCGTCAACTATAATCAGTCTTACTCCTGCGTCATTAAATCCGTTGGTCATGACATCACGACCGAAGACATCGAGGCTCGGCTGTCTGAACTTGGACTTGAGTTCAAGAAGGTAGTCAGGATCATCAGCAGACAAACAAACAAGCCCACCATGCTAGTTAGAGTGATAACGACCAACAAAGAGACCGTAGACCACCTTCTAACGCACGGACGAAGTATGTTCTTCCTGCACTTTTATGTCGAACCTTCCCGTCTTAACCCGCCTCAACCACTGCAATGCAGGCGTTGTCTCTCCTTTCAGCCTCCTTCAGAACGTTGTCCTTCAAAACCCAAGTGCGCTCACTGCAGCCAAGACCACCCTACTGCAAAGTGCACTTTCGACATGCAACCCAAGTGCGCTAATTGCGACGGGGAACATCCGGCCACAAGCTTTGCCTGTAAAGCCAGACCAAAGGAACCAGCAAGCGCAGCCGAGACAGCATCACTCAGGTGCGTCGACCCCGAAGAACCAAACTCCGACCTGCCAACCCCAGCAGTGCACAACATGCTGCGGTTTGTCACAACTGCTCTTCTCAATATTCTTCCTTTGCAACGCCCTAGAGTCCAGGAGATAGTATACATCCGGTGACGCTAAGAGACTGCCACGTTACCTATAAGCCAGCTGACCCAGGGACAGCGAGTTGCGGTGGCGTTGCCATAGCCGTGAAGTCGAACATCCATTGCGATGAGTTGTCAATCCCAAACTCTGACCATTTGCACGTCTGCGGAGTGCGGCTTCACACTAGGGCAGGGTTTTTCAACCTTTCGTGTCTGTACATCCCTCCTGGAGACGATATCCCTGAAGACGTGTTCCAGTTTGCTGCAGGCCTTTCCAACACCATCGTCATGGGCGATTTCAATGCGAGACGCGCTATCTTCGGTGACCACGCATGCAATACCAAAGGTCGTGCGCTGATCAAGATTCTCGACGACCTAGGCCTGCACAGACTGGACAACAATAGCCCCACCTTCGTCAACCATCAGGGCACGTCTATCATAGACCATATCGTCTCCACTGAAGATTGTGCCGCGTTTCTATCGGACGCCTTCATCGGTACATGCGTCACCAGCAACCATCTCCCCCTCCTTGCTGATGCATCTTTCCTCCCCACCCCCACAACACTCCTACCAACCATCTCCCGGCTCGACTATGTAAACGCCAACTGGAACAAATTCCACGACCATCTGGAAACACTAGAGCCTCCTGTTATCCTCACTCCCGAAGATGTCGACGCCGAAGTGGACACCATCACCTCGACCATCCAGGAAGCAGTACCGGTGAAGCGGATCAACCCCAACCGACAGCCCATCCCTCACAGAATTCGGGACATCATCAAATAGAAGAGGCACCTCTACCGATCCATCCGTGCCATTAATGATCCATCACTTCGCACCGAACGGAATTACTGGAATACGCGAATCCGTCGAGAATTGATCATGTTCCGCGAGGACAGGTGGGCCAAAGACTGCTCAGATTTGGACTATAAGGACGGGGCCAAATTCTGGTACAAGTTCAAGACGCTCACCGGCCAGCGCTCCTCCAGCTTCCATCCACTGCGCGTGGGCGACACAGTACATTCCCTTCCCGTAGAGAGGGCAGCAGTCTTTGCCAACACGCTAGAAGAAATCCACCAGGTCCCGCAAGACCCCAATTTTGATGAAGCGTTCAGACAGCAAGTCTCCCGTCATCTTCTCTCCGCCGACATCCTCCATCTGCCCGACACCTCCCGAGGGTCGGACAACAGTGACCAAGATCAGCCAAATCAGGATGTAGCCGTTACCGTATCTGACGATGAGGTCATAACCTGCGCCAGACAGGCCAAGAACACCAGCCCAGGCGAGGACACAGTAACGTACCGTGTCCTAAAACAACTTCCCGCTGCTGCAATCTCGTTCCTGGCAGCAGTATACACAGCCTGTCTGACGCTAGGCTACTATCCTACAAAATTGAAGACGGCCACTGTGGTCATGATCCCTAAACTTGGGAAACAGTTGACAGATCCTATGTCGTACCGGCCTATTTCATTACTTAACACCATGGCCAAAGTTTTGGATAGCTTGATTAAGCAGCGGCTGGCCCACTTCTGCGAGGAACACAACATCATCCCCACATCCCAAGCCGGTTTCCAGAAGGGAAGATCAACCCAGGACTGCATTCTGCAGTTGAACACGTCCATCGCTAGCGCCCTCAACAATAAGCACTGATTTGTGACCATATTCATGGATATAGACCGAGCCTTCGACAAAGTATGGCACGAAGGGATGGTATATAAACTACTGCAATTACAGGTCCCCATGGCGTTAGTACGCATTAACCGAAGCTTCCTGCAAGGACGCTAAGCCTGCGTTCGAGTCGGCTCCAGCATCTCGCGGCACTTCTTTCTCCAGGCAGGAACTCCCCAAGGCTCCACACTGTCACTCCTGCTGTACGCTCTGGTCTGCGCTGACATCCCGCAACCATATTGCCAGGCCGTAACTATTCTGCAATACGCTGATGATACAGCGTACACGGCAGTCGGCCCAACCTGTACCAACGCATCAGCGAAACTGCAGAAGCAGCTTGACCGCATGGAAAAGTGGATGTGACGCTGGCGACTCCAGGCCAATCCTGCAAAGTCGCAACTTATTCTTTTTCACCTCAGCAGTCAGCGCAGACACCGGGAGCAGCAGCCAAACATCTCCATCTGGGGGTCAAGGGTGCAGCCCACTCAACAAGCCACTTACCTGGGAGTACCATACAACGCCACCTGCCACTGGAGGGTTTTAGTCAAGAGGTGCCAAACTCGGCAACGACTCCTCTTTGCCATAAGGGGAAAACTTCGGGGATGCAGCCAGCGAGTGCTTGTACACACGTACAAGACATTCATTCGACCTGTAGTTGAGTACTACGCCATTGCCTTCGCCGTCTTCCCGTGGAAAGCCATCCAACCTCTTCTCGCCACCGAAAGGGGGGTCTTACGGAGACTCTATCGCCTTCCACCCGGATATCCTAATGAATATGTGCACGAATCCAGCAATACCGAGCCCATTGACCAGCGCATCACCAGAATGCAGTCCCGCTTCACCCTCCGGAACCTGGATCCTGCTCGCCCCCTTCTCCAATTCCTTTTCAAAATCCCTTCATTCCCCTTTCGAGTACCATCGCAGAAGAGGCTGCATCCGCCAGCCGTACTCCTTCAACGCTTGGTAGACCCACCAGCAGAGGCCATATCGACAATAGAGGAGACCCCACTGTCTCTTCGCTTCATCGAAGATTAAGCAAGGAGGAATAATCATAATCAGGAAGAAAACATGAGACCAGATGA
The DNA here is from genome assembly GCA_035578165.1 of Stenolophus ochropezus. Lineage (NCBI taxonomy): Eukaryota > Metazoa > Arthropoda > Insecta > Coleoptera > Carabidae > Stenolophus > Stenolophus ochropezus. The sequence goes on from JAQOWZ010000025.1 coordinate 3,461,121, forward strand.
GCAGCAGCACATGCAACCAAAATGAATATAATTATGTTTACAACGCCGAAGAGGGCTCCGTCCCTAAATGGCTCAGGCAGTGATTATACACTGTCTGAATTACGTGTTATGATGATGCCGCAATCTATGGTTAAGCAGTGCCACAGATGCCAGAGCTTCGGCCACTCTAGCAGCGGCTGTCACGGTCGCAGCAAGCAGATCGGAGCCCCGACTTGCTGCAACTGCGGAGAGGCCCACACCGCCAACTACCGAGGCTGCATGGTTTACAAGGCAGCAGTGGAGCAGTCCTCAAAATCCACCCGGTCATCCGAGTCCAGCAAAGTGAGACAGGGCGTCTCATACTCCACCGTCGCCCGCAAAAATGCCCCGCCGACACCAGCATCGCCCGCCCAAGCCGCCAGCGCCCACCAGGTCCACACACCATGCCCGCTTCACAATCAAACTCTGGACCTGCAACTAATGTATAGTAATATTTTATTATAATGTAATATGCTACATATTGTTTTTGATATTTTTTTTTATCAACATTGTATATCTAGCGTATGCTGAAGAGGACAGAAAGCCCTATAACGGCATCAAATTCTTATCCTTGTACGATATTTTGTATGTATTCTTCTTTGTGTAATAAACTTTAATCAATCAATCAATCATCAATCATTTCAGCAACAGTCTGTAACTTGTATTGTTCGTTGTTACATACATTATCATTTGAAAATGGCGCGTACTAAACAAACTGCACGTAAATCAACTGGTGGTAAAGCACCCCGTAAACAGCTTGCAACAAAGGCTGCACCTAAAAGTGCACCAGCAACCGGAGGTGTTAAGAAACCACATAGATATCGTCCAGGAACAGTAGCTTTGCGTGAAATTCGTCGGTACCAAAAGAGTACTGAACTCTTAATCCGTAAATTGCCATTTCAACGTCTTGTACGTGAAATCGCACAAGATTTCAAAACTGACTTACGTTTCCAAAGTTCAGCTGTAATGGCTTTAAAAGAAGCAAGTGAAGCATATTTGGTCGGTTTGTTTGAAGATACGCAAAACGTGTTACGATTATGCCAAAAGATATTCAATTGGCAAGACGTATTCGTGGAGAACGTGCGTAAATAACATCTTATATTTTGTTCTTAATTATCATTATTAGGACAAAATATAAAACAAAACAATCGGTTCTTTTAAGAACCACAAAATATATAATTTAAAAAAAGAATTTTATTTATCTCGTAACATAATGCTAATTTATTAATTTAATCAAAAATAAATATTATTCACATATGATAGTATATATAAGAATATATTATATTTACAGAAATGTCATATATTGATAAATAATTTGTTTATAATAATTAATAATTATAATCGGTTCGTTATTTATAATCCAAAAAGATATACGGATTATTTTACCTAATGTTCAGATTATGACACTTATGTACTAGTACTTTAAGGGTCATAATGATATCTAATAAAACTGTGTATTTGTGTGTGTGTTTGTATGTTTGTCTTATTTCCAGGTATAATTTAATCCTAATCTGATATTATTTTAGAGATTTAAGACCAATTCCTACTGTGATAGTAATAAGTGACAGATTATTGTTCGCTCTGCGCTTCTGTACAGTGCGGACATATAATCCTTCTACCGTCGTTAGCGTTGGGTCAACGCTTGCGGCTTAGCTGCGTGGTCGAGCGAGTTTAGCTTACCTGTGTACTTCCCGCTGTGTTGTGTTTTCCCAGGCCACTGGATGCGTTGAGTATCTGTGTAACCTGGTGAATTCCATCATAGCTGCTCGCGTTTGTTGCGCTTGTCGGACCTTTGGTTACGTTGAGTAACTAAGTAATCCGGCTAGTGGACGGCGTGGAGCCAGAGAAGTGCTCAGCGTAGTGCTGATAGTTGAATTTACTGCATACTTCCGACGGTAGTGTGATTTCCCAGGCCACTGGATGCGTTGAGTATCTGTGTAACCTGGTGATTTCCACCAACGTAGCTCGCGTTTGTTACGCTTGCCGGACCTTTGGTTACGTTCAGTAACTAAGTAATCCGGCTAGTGAATGGCGTAGAGCCAGAGGAGTTAGCAGCATAGTGCCGTGAAATTTATCACACACCGAGGGCTCGCGATTGTGCGCGTATGACGCCCCGCGAGGCAGTCTCGAGGTAGTGTGTGATAGTGTTAGTGATACATATGGTCAGTCGTGTGTAGTGCTCCCAGTGATTGTTCCTGTGACCCACCCCCCCCCCCCCCCAGTGCAGTGATAGTGACATCTATTATGGTCAGTCGTTTGTAGAGTGAACCCCCTGCATCAGTTGTCCAAGCCCCAGTGAACAGAGTGCTTGTTACTCCCAGCCCCTCCCAGAATCTGTGAACGAGCCACCCTTGTCTCTGTACCCAGACGCTGGACGCAGACATCTCTCCCCGAGACGAGCCGAACCAGCCCCACCATGAGTAACATCAGTAAGATCGAGGATGTCAACGCCGCCATCGCCACGTGGGAGCGGAAATATCTTGCTGAAGGCAGTAATGATGACAAGGCGCTCATCGCACTGCAAAAGAAGAAAATCAAGTTGCTGGAGGCGCGCACAAAGCGGCCAAGATGCGTCTTGACTATAACCGACGCACCAGCACTTGTAAATGACAAAACAACCGTTGATGCGAGTCAATTGCCGAGCACAGTGGCTCCATCTATTGACACAACAAGCAGCCAAGTAGCAGAAAGCGAAACCAATGATGGTTTTACCTCGCCGAAGCGAAAGGCCAAGAAAATCAAAAGTGACGTGAATGTTGGTAATAATACAATACCAACAAGTGCCAATATATTTGACACACTCTCGATTATGGACACCGACGATGCCAGCCCAAGCGTTTCCACGAACGTGCCCGCCAAGGAGAAGTCACCACCTCCGATGTACATCAAGAACGTGACTTCATGGACGGCCATAGCACGCTGAATAAAGCTGGCTGGCATAGAACTTAAATTTTGTAAGGCTAACAGCGATAATATCAAAGTTCAGCCTGCAAAAATTGACGACTATCGGAAGCTGCAGAAGCTGCTTCCAACCCTTCAGCTAGAGTTTTTACCTTCCAACTCAAGTCGGAAAAACCAATACAAGCGGTTATTCGAAGCTTGCCGGCTGCAATGTCTTGCCAGGAAATAGTTGAAGAGCTAAAGTTAGTCAAAAATCTACCCGTGATCAAGGCGTTTAAGATTGGGAAATCCAAGCTCATCGGCGTCAACTTGGAGCGGTCTGAGAAGCTACGCCAAAGTGGTGGCCAAAGCCTCTCAACCAACAACAGCTGCACCACCAACAGCTGCTCCAAAACCCGCTGTCGCCCCGGCAACAGCATCAACCTCAGCTGCTCCACCATCGGCAGCTGCGCCAGCTCCAGCCGTAGCTTCTAAGACGAAGCAAATAATCAAATCATTGGCGACAAAATTGAAGAAAAATAAAATGTAAAAGTGAAGACATCCAAGCCTCATGTAGTTGCGAAAGCTGCGGAGGAAGAAAACAACCTGACAAAGCTCATGAAGCTGCTCTCATCCATCAACGTGGAAGCACTTTGTGAGACAATTCTAACGATTATCAACAAAATTGCTGCAGCCAAAACCACGGCTGAGATGATGCTGATCGCCATGCAGTCATTACCGTCAATTATATCAATATTCAAGGATGGTAATTAAACCCAGGCCAGCATCCAAGCTTCGAATAGTTGCGTGGAATGCAAACTCAGTCGTTGATAAACAGGATGAACTTGAAGAATTCATTTACCGTATCTGGGCGGACATAGTTCCGGTCAGCGAGACGTGGTTGAAACCACACATCACCTTCCGAAACATCTCCAACTTCAACTGCTTCCGAGTGGACCGAGACGGAATTGGAGGAGGAATCGTAGTGCTGGCCAGGAAAACCATTGACCACTCGGGCTGCGACCTACCAGAACTAGAGAACATTGACACCTGCGCGGTTGTAGTGAACACTGTTGAAATGGGTCCCATTCGACTTATCTCAGCCTACAACCCGCCGGGCAAACGACTGATAATCACCGATCTTGACAAACTACTGGACATAGATGAGCTCCCTACTATCATCGCCGGCGACTTGAATTCCAAGCATTCTGCATGGGAGAGTCGACAGAGCAACACCAGAGGCAGAGTACAAATACCGATCGACATAGCACATTTTTGTCAATTCTGCACGCTAGCCCTCTCCGAGACCTTTCATTTAATACCAAACACGACATACTTCTGACAACTGTCTGCATAAAACAAAAGTCGACCAACATGAAATATTTTTATCATATTTACACACTAGCCCACAGCGAGACTTTTCATTTGATACCAAACACTATATACTTGTAACAACCTTTTGTAAAAAAACAAAAGCCGATCGACATTGACCATTTTCGTTAATTCTGCACACCAGCCTTCATTGAAACTTTTCATTTGATACCAAATACCACACACTTCTGACAATTTTTTGCAAAAAACCATTACCGATCGACATAGCACATTTTTCTCAATTCTGCACGCTAGCCATCTCCGAGACCTTTCATTTGATACCAAACACTACATACTTCTCACAATTTTTTCTAAAAAACAAAAGCCGTTCGATATACAACATTTTTGTTCATTTTGCACGCTAGCCCTCATCGTGACCTAGCCTAATATAACATTCAATGTCTTCAGTAACGTTCATTTGGGAATATTTGTTCTTTGTTTAGTTACTTTATTAAACATTTGGCAATATCGTCTTATGTAATTCGAAAATACTCAAACACGACATTTTTCTGACAACATTTTGCAAAAAACAAATTCTTATCTACGTAGAACATTTTTGTCATTCGTGCACACCAGTCCGTATTGTGTCGATTTCTTAAAACCTTAGGTCGACCTAGTTTTACCAACTTTTTACGAAATACAAATGCAGATCTACATGACTAATTTTTTTTGTCATTTTAAAACTGGCCCTTATGGTTTTCTTTCTTTTAAAAACAAACACAGCAAAGTATCCAATTTATTTTATTTTATTTTTATGTAGTTACTTTAAAATTTGGCAACACTGTTTGTATTAAAAAATAGTAGTTAATTTTTAAATTTATAAATTAATATTGTCAAACGTAATACAACTGCCACCGTCTTCAGTAAAGTTAGTTTAAGTATATTTGGTTTTAATTTAGTTACTTCATCACACATTTGGCAACATTGACTTTTGACATTGAAAACGTCAAAATTTATATTAATTACATACGTTATGTTTTAAACTTAAATTAGTTGTCACACCTTTGCTCAAGTCTATTATTCGTGAAATTTTTTTTAAATCTTTGATATCAATGTTTTATTAAAAGATATACTCATTTAAAGTTCATAGACAGATTGTCAAAAGTGACGGATGACGACGTGATTCTTCTTGAATTTAGACATGGCCTCTGGGATCCATTTTCTCCAAGCAGCATTTGTGCACAGTTTTAATTTTTTACACGAAAACTACTAACAGTAAAAATATGAGACACCCAAAAGGCACCAGATCTCATTAGCCCCACATATTAAAAAAAATTATAACAATCACTTGCATGGTTCAGGCTGTAGACCTTTACAATTGTTACTCGATGCTCGTGATGAATCTATAGAGAGTGATATGAAAGAATGTGAATCTACCCATTTAGTATACAGGACTAGCGAATTCTCGGCTATGCCGAGCATTCCCTAGAGATCCGCTGTCTGTATAAAAAACAAATGCCGATCAACATAAAAAAAAATCATATTTCTGCTTGTCAGTACTCACTGAGATCTTTCATTAGATTCCAAACACGATATATTTCCAATAACTATTTGCAAAAAACAAAAGCCGGGCGACATGATACATTTTTGTCATTTATGCACACCGGCCTTAACCGAGACCTTTCATTTGATACCAAACACGACATAATTCTGACAACTTTTTGCATTAAACAGAAGTCAATCGACACTGATCATTTTTGTCATTTCTGCACGCTAGTCAGAGATCTTTCATTTGGTACGAAACATAACATATTTCTAACAATTTAAAAAAAAAACCGGTCGACGTAAAATATATTTGTCATTTATGCAAGCCAGAAAACATTTACATAGAAAACATCCTTTTTAGACTTAAACAAAAATTAATAATTAATATCAAATATAACATTTATTAGAATGATATAATAACAATGATAAACTCTGATAGATATTTTTTTTATTTCCGTAACTGTCTAATTTTTAGCGAAAAAGTTACATTTTATATTTAATATATTTCATACAGGAAACCCAAAAGCGATTGGCCCTCTGTAGACCACATCTAATAAAATAATATTAAAATTATTACATGGATGGTTTGACCTGTACCCGTGAGCAAAGTTTCTGCGATGCTCGCGATAAATCCAAATATATATAATGAATCTATCCTTTTAGTATATAAGACTAGCGAATTCTCGGTTACGCCGAGCATTCCCTAGAGTGTAGTGTAAAAAACAAATGCCGATCGACATTAATTTTTTTTTATATCTGCTTGTCAGCCATTACTGAGACCTTTTATTTGATACAATACACGACATACTTCTGACAACTTCTTGCATAAAACAAAAGTCGATTGACCTGAAACATTTTTGTCATTTCTGCACGCTAGCCCACAACGAGACCTTTCATTTGATACCAAACATGACATATTTTTAACAATTTTTTGAAAAAAATAAAAGCCGGTCGATGTAAAATATATTTGTCATTTATGCAAGCCAGAAAACATTTACATAGAAAACATTCATTTTATATAATTTAGACTAACAAATATTACTAATTCTAGAATATTTAATAAGTTTCGAATGTACTAAAATACACCTTTAATTCTGTTTTTAATCTCCTTTATTTCTTAACACGTCTTATGTCGTTTGGGGTAAGTTAGACACTGTTTTTACAAAAAATTAAACCAATCGTGGGGCGGCATTTACAATGTTGCCAATGCAATAATATAAAATTCTACAACAATGTTGCCAATGCAATAATATAAAATTATACATGCCGCCCACCTTGAAATATACAATTTCAACACAAATAATTATAAATTAAACAAACATTATTACAATGACTTCTTAAAGTACTCAAATGAGTTAACAAATGATATTATTAATTATAATTATTAATTAATTGTTATTATGAACTGGTGGCGCTTGTATTGTTTTATTTATTTCCAAATCACCAGTATGATGTGAAAAGAAAAAAATCATATACAGCTGACTTCTTATTTTGTAAATCTAGAATGAATTTGTTTTGATAGGAATAAGGATATTTTATTTCCGGAAGTTCAAAGCCGTTTTCTGTTTTCATAAAACCATCACCACTACATGCTAAGTATAGTTGGTTAGATAATATTATAACCCAACAAGTTCAATTTCATGTATAATATATTAGTTGAAGCTTGAAATACTGATCTCGCTTCACTTTGGTTTCCAAGCCTTAACGAATAGCTTGATTACTATAAAAAAATTGCCATTGATTTTTATCAACAACATTTTCTTTATAATAATCATTGTCATATATTCTTTGTACCAGTCTAATTCTATTGGTACATAGATACATCTACAATGTAAGAGTTGACTGCAGAATATGTAGTATTATTGCGAAATTGTCTATCGAATGAAATTTTTAATACGGTTTTTATTTTTTGATTTCTTCTTTCTACTCATTTTTTCTTTACACTTTCAGCCCTATTTAATATGCTTTCAATTTCGCTATAAGTACAATACTTTATGCATTCGTTTCAGACAATTTTTTTTGCTTATGTTCTGAAAATGTAAAAAGAGTATCACGACAATTTCCAAACATGTTTATGTAGAATTATTTTATTGAAACTTTGTGATATTTTTCAACCTGCGCTTGTAAAGGCTTGTTCCAAATGATAGTCTGATCAGTTTTAGACTGTATCTAGAATTCTTATTTAAATGTGACATCACTACACAGTTATAATTGAAGGTAAAATTATAGAAATAACACATATGTATGTAAACAAATACTTTGTTTCATACAGTAGTTTCATTTGTACAAGTTGTGATACACAATAAAGTGCTAACTTCTTTACATTTCTTTTCATTTTCAGCAATGTCAAAATGACAAGATAATTTGACAACTTTTATTTTGGATGCGTTCAAACATGTGTTATACAGTCGGATTTCTGAATGTGACCATTAAGTGTAAATTTTAAAATTCAAAGACACTTGTTAATAAATTTAATAAGAACACAATATTTTTTTAATAAAAATATTATAAATATACCATAACAATTAACAATGGGACTTTAGGGTCCCGAAAATTTACAAAAAAAACAACTAACAATCAAAGCTGGCCGTTCTCTTTTAAATGTTTAAGAATCTACAGGCTCACTGTTAAATGTTAAATAATTTTGGTTTCTAATTAAAACCCTTTAAAATATATCTTATCATTTTAATAGGTACACTTCGTTTAGAACATGAATTTTAGATGTCAGATTGACAAATTTGAATTGAATAAAATAAGTAAAATATATGAAATAATAATGTTCATAAAGTAAATTTCATTTACTATCCAATGAATATAAAAGTATAATAATATATTTTAAAATGGCATGTTTATAACTACAGAATAATAACTAAAACTAACTGTAAGAACTTGCAAACCCTGCTCGTAACTTTCATCATCACAAATTTTGGCATAAATAATCAATTTTTTAAAACTTTATGGTTGTTTATAAAAGATTATATTATACGTATTCTTTTTTTATAGCATTATTTATGATAAAAATAGCTTTATTTCATTTAATTTGATTACAGCCAGTAACCTAATATGACATCTGTAAGTGATAAAAATTAAAAATGTACTTAAAAATATTTATATCATACCTTAAACTTATATCCAACAATTTGCAAAGATTCTTTTGCATTATTTCGTAGTCAAAATATGAATTTTCATGCAATTTATTCACAGTCACATTCGACTAAGAACATATGTCATCAAACGCATATTTTGATTAATATTTGGTTTCAGAAAGTGTTTATTGTTTGAAATATTAATTATAAATGAGTAATTGGATAGATACTTTGTTTTTGTAAACGTTTTCATCTAAAAAATCATCTCGTTCTATAACAAAATACAATGGAATTTTTAAAAATCTTATCGTTCATGTAATCAACTACTTTCATCTGAAATTTGATGAAAGAATACATAAATGAAAAAATACATAAAGAATGTATGACATGCAGTTACATATAGTTTAATATAATCCAGATACATAATTCAAAATAATTATTGTACAATAAATTGTTAAACATTTCTTCCAAGAGGGTATGAAGGAAAGGTTTGTCAGTATTTTTAAATTAATGTGTTTATGATTGAATACGACGCGCCTTGTTTGATTTTTTTGTCAATAGTGTCATTATTCGTAATTATATGATATTTCTTTTTTATAAATATATTCTTGTTTGGATAACTTACCAATTAAAAACTATAACTGAAATGAAAACACATCTAAATACCGCCAAGGAAATATAAAATTACATGCATTACAAAATGTAGTGTAATTATACTTTTAAACTAATTTTACTAAATATTTCTTTAAACAATTACAAGACTTGCATTATGATTGTATGATTATAACTGACATATTGACAAACGTCATATGTCATTAAAATTTAAATATTGTAAAATAAATATCACATTACAAACTTTCAACGATTACTATGAACACTTACAGTTTACATCAGAAATTGAACACCAAAAAAGCATACCATTTTTACCCATTACATTAATTCATACTGAAAACAGAACTATTTTAACAAAGTGGTACAAAAAGCCGACGGCAAGTACTAGATACCTAAGTTACAATTCGAATCATCCTAAAAATCAAAAAATAAACACAGCCTATAATTTAATAAACAGATCTTTAACCTTAACCTCACAACAATATCAGCATGAAATAATCAACAAAATAAAAAAATTATTAAAAGAAAATGATTATCCTACAGGCCTCGTTAATGGATTATTACAAAAAAACAAAAACATAAAAAACAATCATAATATTAACAAAAATAGAATACAGTGTAATAATAATATTCAACCATCAACAAATACTGATTTACCGACGTACGTGTCTTTCATACACAAAGATGGCATCACATCAAAAATAAAACATTTATTTGAATCAAATTTAAACGTAAAAATAGGTTACAAAACAATTAAAAAAGTAGAAAATGTGTTCACAAACTTAAAATCAAAAGTAGATAAAAATATAAAATCAAACATCATATATAAAGTACCATGTAAGGATTGCGAAGCACAATACACGGGACAAACAAAACAACATTTAAAAATTTGATTAGAAGAACACAATAGAAACAGTAAAAAACATACAAATAACAATAATACTGGTAAATGTGCGCTTGTAGAACACTGTAGAACAAAAAATCACACATTCGACTACAACAATACTAAAATTTTGACAACAGAGAAGAATTTAAATAAAAGATTAAAACTTGAGATGCTCCATATAAATAATGACAAAAACAATGTAAATCTAAAATGCTAAAAGATTAGCACATCACATTTAAAACTCAATTTAAAAATAAAAACAATTACCAATATATAGTAACATTTACAATAAATAAAATAAAACTATCCAACCCCCTATATTAAAATTAAACTAACTAAACATGATACTATTAGTCGTTCCACTTGTGAATTATCTACGGTGAAATTAACACGTTACAATTAACTTGTAAAAAAATTATTTTTATTCACGATCATCCATGTGTTGTCCTAATTTATTATAATTTCATTCAACTGACTAATGTTCTGTAATATTTAACAGACATTTTTATTTTAATATGTTCATTATATCAAATAATATCCACCAAAAATTTTTCATCATTTGACTTACAGGTAAGTTTTTTGTAATTTCTGTTATAAACTAATTTTATATCTTGTAACACCACTAAATAATATTGTAGTCCCTGAAGAAGGCCTAAGTTAGGCCGAAACTAGTTGGAGTTGTAATAAAACTTTTTAAAAAATCCTGAATAAACTCCAGAAATTTTATTCTCCTTCATCACGATCCTGGTCAAGAAAACGTTTATTATCATTGTAAATAAGGTTTGCCCTTACTTATTATGTACAATGCACTTTTATGATAATCCGTTACACTTCAGTAGTGTTATTATCAGTAATTTTATGTTATTTCTCTTCTATAAATGTACTCTTGTTTAGGTAACTAATTAAAAATTGTAACTGAAATGAAAATACATCTTTAAATACAACGAAACAAAATTTAAAATGATATAGTTACATCACAAAGTGTATTATACATGTTCTTTTAAACATAGATTACTTTATATTTCTCTTCCTTCACCTTGATAACCTCTCGTCTGATGATAACGTTGAGGCGGTTATATTCAGTTTTCGTCCCTGGGTCGCGATTCCGTAGAAATCGGCGGTAAAGCCGTCTCTTTTCTGCTATCAGGCGCAGGACGTACTGCGGGAGAGGCTGGCGATCAAACCGGAGGGTCTTGGAGGGAACTGCGTGCTCCACGGCGTCCTGGATGGTCCTTGTCAGAACCTCTGTGGCGTCATCCACAGCCTCCCGAGTGGGAAGAGCTTCTGGAAACTCGGGCAGGGCTGCACAGATGTGGGCTTGCAGGGCGTCCCAGTCCGCATTCCTCCAGTCCTGGTACTCCTTGGTGAAGGGTCGACGCTCGGGAACCAGGAGAAGGTCCGTGTCGATCACAACCGGGAGGTGGAAGCTGCCGACTGAAGTCCCGATCCAGGCCTCTCGACCGAATCGATGCAAGATGGAGTCGGACACTAGGATGTGGTCGATGTTGGAGGCCCCCAAGTTGTTGAAGAACGTTGGGGACCGTTGCGGAAAGGGAAATCCACCAGTAGATCTACCAGCTAGTTCCCCCGGTTGTTAGTGGCTGTGAGGTGATGTGCCTCGCGTTAAGGTCCCCCATGATAATAGCGGACCCAAGGTGTGTAGCGAATGTGAAGAGGTCCCGCGGTATGTCCTGATGAAGTCTTATATACACGCTGATGATGTGAAACGGTCGCGGCCTGGCGTGTATTTTGACAGCTACCAGACAGATGAGATCCGACAGCAACTGTGGGAGCTAGACTTGCTCCGAAGGAAGGCTGGAATTCACCAGCAGAGCACTTCCTCCATGGGCGTCAAGATCTCGGTCACGGCGATAGGTGATGAAGCCGGGAAGCCTCAGCTGGTGCCATGGTGTGGTCCGTGTTTCTGTGATTCCGACTATGTTTATTTTGTCCTGAATCACAAAATTGTGAAGCAGGTTACGGCGGTTAGGGTATGCCGTAATGTTTATGGTCGCGATGTTCATCCTATTCCTATCCATTGGCCTGACTGATGTGGTGGCAGCCGATGTGGATGCGATTCCGCGAGTAGGCCACGGTCATCCGCACGTTGAACAGCGATGCAGACAGAGCCTCCATTACTTTCTGCATGCGGCCACGGTGCTCTGGCATGACGTTTTTCGCGGCATGATTTCACCACGAAGTCGCCGTTGCGTGTGGTGAAGATGTCAGATATTTGTAGACCGTCGATTTGGCGGAGGAAGGGCGCCAAGTCCTTAGGGGTCCGCAAATGTCGTGGGAGCTGCGACAGCGTGACGCTGTACAGCCTCGGCTTAGTGGTGGCTGCAGCTGGGACGGCAGACGACGTGCTCTGGACGGCAACCACGGGACGTCGTGGCGGCTGAACTGCCTGGCTGTTTGGCGATGGATTGAGATTGGCTCTGTTCAGAGTCGGAGCACACTCGTCGTCCGAGAGGCGGTGCTGGCTGGAGGCTGACTCCCACGTCATGGAACTGGCCTCGTCCTCCATGTGGAGCAGGGCTGCTTCTTGTCGCGTCTGTTGAGCTTGGAGCTCAGCTATCGCCTGCTGTGTGAGTCGAAGTGACTCCAAGAGGCTGGACCACTGACGACAGAATCCTCTTTAAAGGACCACTTATATAATAATCCTCTTTTCAGAGCCGTTTATTTAATGGCCAGGAATACTCTTGTAACGAGAGCTCGATAGCGACTCCCGGGGGTTGCACTATCCCTTTAAAACGTGCCAACAAATTTATAGCCTGCTTGCCAAAAAAGGCAGCAACAACAACCTTTGCCGGATTACTCAGCTACTAAACGTAGCCAGAGGCCCGAGCAAGAACAAAGGTTGTTGACAGCAGACAGGTGTACGCAAGACAGGTAAAGCTCAGCGGGAGTCCGTACTGGTTTACTGTCCGAAGCGAACTGGTGAATGTGACTTTTGCTGAAACGGTTTTTATTTCGTTTATATGTATGCGCAGAAGACCTAACATATGATTGGCTCATAATGTTCCCCACCAATGTACAACTGTGACGTTGTATATATAAGTCAGCACCAGTAATCTGATGTCCTATGAAAATGTACCGAACGGCGCCGAAATCAACTTGTTCGCTTGCTAGTTACGTCGTGTACGAATTTTGTGCGGTCGTAACAACTTTTATTATTTATAATTATTAAACTACAACATTATGATATATAAAAATATTTTATTTTTAAAATATATACTTTATATTATAGGTATATAATATCAGATTTGATATAATGTTATTAGAAAGTGAAAATTTTTGTTTTATGAATTCAATACGAATATCTGACCAAGTTGAATACCTTATTTCAATGTATTTATTAATATAAAACATATATTACATTATACATATTCAATAATAATGAACAATGCATCAATAAATAAATATATATATATAGTTTGTTTATAAATATTATCATATTTACTGGTAAATTTATTGAAAATATGAGTACCTTAGTAGTATAAATCGTTACTGTATAGAAAATTTTTCTTCTTCTACATATATATTTAGTTTTAAATATAAAATAGTTATTAAAATATGTAATTCTATTCCTCTACATAGTTTAATAAATTACATTAAAAAAAAAAACAATCTTATCAACTTATATACTATGTAATATCTTAAATTAAATAAAATTTTATATTTTTATGTGTATGTATGTATGTATGTATATATGTATGTATGTATGTATGTCCAGACCGGCTATAAAAGGCCGGCTCGGAACACAGCAAGTCAGTCAGCCTTCTGGGTTTCTTGGGAGGCAGACGTGCGAGAACTGTAAGTGTACGGCGGTGTCTGCTGTGCTACGTCACTGGTAAGTCTAACTATCTTGGTGTCTAGGATCGCGTACTTGTCTCCGAGTGCAACCTTGGTGACTAGGGTCGCGCTCGGTCTCGTCTACGGGCACGGATCTTGGTTTCTGAGATCTGTGCATTCACTCTTGTTATCACCACTAGCGAATTCAATACGATCTTGGTGTCCAGGATCGTATACTCGTACTCGCCCCGTTCGCAACCTTGGTGACTAGGGTAGCGTTCGGTCTTATTTTACGGACGCGGATTTCGGCATTTGAGATCCGTACGTACTCGGACCACTCTCATATTCCCCTCCGTTTTACTTTTAGATTAGTCGTGTTTCGTTTATATTTTGTTTAGAATTTAACTTCCCTGTCGGTATTTAAGTTAAATTGGTTATCGTCCCGCAAAACGTCCATTGTTTGAACACATTGTTGTCTGTTAATAATAATGTAAATAAGTATTTAGATATTATCATATCGGTTGTATTTTTGGTAATTTATAAAATAAAGGTGTGTAATTCCTGGGAGTTGCGAATTTTCATTAGCCCTAAATCCCTGGCTTCCCGCTAGCTATCCCGGCTCCTCTTTAGTTACGTGGCTGCTCATGACTGTTACTGATTGGTGCCCGAGAACCGTTCACCTGCAGCACGTCGACGGAGGGCAACGGACGTCCTAACCACGAAAGGACGTCACAAATGACGCCCGAACAGGGACCTAGAATACATTGTTAAGTTAGTCCTTCCTTGTCAATCACGACTCCTATTGTTCCGAATTCGCAACTTCTGATATCATCGCATCATGTTAAAACAGTCAGACCCGGAAAATTCCAGCAACTTAACGGACGCGGGTACCGACGCCCGCACCTCTTGGTTATATGATCTCAGAAAAGAAGAACTGGTGACCGAAACGGAAAGATGGGGATTAGATACCAGTGGTAACGTCACAGTACTTCGCAAACGTCTCTCCAAAGCTATACGCTTATTGTCAGCCACCATGAGAACCACAGTCGAGACTAACTCTACCCAGACGGACGATTTAAACAATGATCGCAAATTCAACACCGCTGAATATGCCGACCCCAACCCACTAGCATCCCCAGTAGTACAAGCGTGTGAAGTAGTCCGAAAATGGAATGATGGGACAGGCGACGCAATGACTTTTTGGGAGAGATTGTTAGAACTAAAAACAGCTTACAATATCACCGACAGGAATCTGCTCACTACGTTACCTGAACTATTTCGCGGAGACGCATTGAAGTGGGTCCGCAACAACCGAGAAGACTGGACAACATGGACTGAGTTTGAAAATGACTTCAAGAAGTATTACCTAACTAACAACTATGGCCTCTTGCTAGAAGAGCAAATAAGCCACCGGAAACAACGGCCAGGAGAACCGGGACGCAACTACATCACCGATATACGCACTATGATACGCCGATGCGATAAATTCGATCAAGACCAGGCTTTGTACCGTATCTATAACAATATGCTACCGGAGTACCGACAATATATCCGACGCAAGGACATAAAATCAGTCCAGAACCTGATTTACGAAGTAGACGAGTTCGAGAGATTACAAGCACAGACATAATGGCAGAGAACAGGAATTCCAGGCCAGCAAAAATAGCGACAGTGGCGTCTGGTGTAGCAGAAAAAGAACCACCCGCAACCAAAGTAACGGATCCTAGCTGGAGGTGCGGAAAGCCTGGACACCTTCGAGCCGCATGTAGAAACGCACCAAAAAAGTTCTGCTGGGTATGTAAAAAGGACGGGGTACTCACAAAGGAGTGTTGCTGGAAGCAGGGAAACTCCAAGTAAGTTGCGCTGACAAGGGACCAACGCAACTTCCACCGACGGAAAACTCGTTTCCTACTGTTCCCTTACCCATCATAGCTACCGAACCGTCCGATATCCGAATTTACACAACTGTAACCATGAACGGGGAAGAGTATCCAGCACTAATAGACACAGGCGCTACGAGGTCTTATAATAACGCGAATGTCGCAAAGTTTTGTGTGATAAACTTTGCAGAAAATACACACGCACAACTGGCAAATGGAGAATTTGTTGCGGTTACGAGCAGTATTACCACCGGTTGTATCATAGATGGCATATGGAAAGAATGCCGCTTTCTCTGCTTCCCTGACCTGGTTACACCAATCGTCCTAGGAATGGACATAATTTGCCTATACGAAATGCAAATAGATGCGAAAACCCGATGAGTTAATGTTTCTGCACCAACCATTTACAACCATCTGACACTAATAATGGAAGGCACCAAATCAGTGATACTTCCAACAGGAATACTTGAAAAAGTTCTACGTGAAGAATTACCGAAGTTCAATAAAATACATGGCACCACGACACTCTTCAAGCACGAGATAAAATTAAAACAAAATAGCCCCATTAAACAAAGATACCTCCCAAGAAACCCCCGGATGCAACAAATAATCAACAACGAAGTGGAACAAACGCTACAAGATAAGATCATTGAACCATCACAAAGTCCATGGAGCTCGCCAACAGTGGTCGTGCGGAAAAAGGACGGAAAACCACGTTTTTGTATAGATTTCCGCAAACTGAACGAGATCTCCGAAAAAGACGCGTACCCTCTACCATTTATAAACGGTATCCTAGAGAAGCTACGAGCGGCGAGAATATTCTCTACAATAGACCTAAAAAATGGTTATTGGCAAGTAGAATTAACAGAAGCCAGCAAACCTTTAACGGCATTTACGGTACCAGGGAAAGGTTTATTTCAATTTAGAGTTATGCCGTTCGGCCTCCACGCTGCCCCTGCCACTTTTCAGCGGCTGCTGGACCAAGTAATCGGGCCTGAAATGGAGCCCTACGCGTTCGCGTATCTAGATGATATTGTGGTTGCCAGCCCAACAGTTGAGGAACACGCGAAACATCTCGTTGAAGTGTTCACCCGTCTACGACAAGCCAATCTCCGGATAAATGTAAACAAGTGTCAATTTGGCTTACATACGATAAAATATTTAGGACATGTAATTACAACCGAGGGAATTCACACAGATCCGGATAAGGTAAAGGCTATCGCGAAGATGTTTTCGCCAACCAACCCAAAGGAGGTGCGACAATATCTCGGATCGGCGTCCTGGTACCGAAGGTTCATACCTAACTTCTCTGAGATAGTACTCGAATGTTTTATCCAGGAGACTGTTCGCGTTCTACGTGATTATTCTAAGTTCTTCTGCCGCTTTACCTTGTACCACCATTTTGGAATGTAGAAAAGATTTTTGGTAGATGTTTTACGGCGACTTTTAATAGGTGGGCCGTTGTCTTTGCATTTTGAATTTCTTCGAAAAACTGAATAAACACGTCTAAATTAATATCCGTCAATAAATCAATAATTTTGTTGAGATTTGAGTTTTGGTTAGAGTTTTCTATTTTCTCTTTAGATTTCCGTGAAGCTCCAACGAGAGAATTTCCGCCGTCACACGGTCGAATTCACTTTGTTGCACTTTACCACACATCGTTGCACTGAGTTTATTATCACACAAAACATAAAATAGGGGCGGCCATACACGTAAAAACGCAGGTCCACGCAAACCCTGACTTCACGACGCGGTAGACTCGACGTGAGAGTAACACAAACAAAGGGCCGAGCCGACAGTACACATCGACACCTAGTCTATGGGAGTGAAAAACTTCACGGAGAAGACAAAAAACGCTGCGCTAAACACTTAAAACACGCTGGTAAAACTCTGCAGCTATACCCCTGTGCGGGGGCTCGATAGCCAATGGCGACCAAAAACTTGGAGTTGGTGTTTATATAAGGTAGGCAAATGTAAGTATCCAATAGGAATGCAGTAAGAATTTTGTATGCGCTTATAGCACACATACGTATGCTGAGCATGGGAAGTTAAGCCGGAGTTGGTACGACCTCGTCCATATAAGCAGCTGAAGCTGGTTGGCGGGCAACAGTTGTGCTTGACACGTTGGCTGTGCTGGTTGTTTGTGTATTGTGAAAGAAAATGCCTCCTAAAACAAGTGGTAAAGCAGCTAAGAAAGCTGGCAAAGCTCAAAAGAACATCTCGAAAGATGACAAGAAGAAGAAACGGCGCAGGAAGGAAAGTTATGCAATGTACATTTACAAAGTATTGAAACAAGTACATCCCGATACTGGTATCTCCAGTAAAGCGATGAGCATTATGAACAGTTTTGTAAATGACATTTTCGAACGTATTGCGGCCGAAGCTTCTCGTTTAGCTCACTACAATAAACGTTCAACAATTACCAGTCGGGAAATTCAAACGGCTGTACGTTTATTGTTACCTGGTGAACTTGCTAAGCATGCTGTAAGTGAAGGAACAAAAGCTGTTACAAAATACACTAGCTCCAAGTAAATGGTTACTAATGATCATTTGTTTATAACAATTCAATCGGCTCTTTTCAGAGCCACAAATTTAAATATTTAAAAAATAATATTTTCAACATTTGATGCCATAATTACAAATAAATAAATAAGATATACAAGAATACCAGATATTCTCTTATCCTTGTATTTTATATCATATTTTTAGGTAATTTATAATAACAACAATTATTATTCATCGTGAAATATTTGGTATTCTTATATCTCCATCATATTGCAGAAAGAATGATGAATTAAGTAAAATTGCTAAACTTGAAAATGTTCAGTTATTTTGTAAAGACAATTTAATACGAAAAGAAACTATTAACGATAAGCAAATAAAAATTCTTACAAACTTAAATATTTTATCGCATACAAAAAGTAGTAAACATAAGTAAAATGTGTAAATTGTTTATAAATAATTTAGTGTTAAACAAACAGCAATGTCGTACACATTTACGTTTTCTGGAAACAGCTCTCAATTAACAACAACAATATATCCGCCAATTCAACTAGACCCTAAACATGAATATGTAATAGGGTTAATAAATTTTGAATCTTTTAATTCAATACCAAATATTGATAGTAGAAATAATTGTTTTTATTATTATGAAGAAGTGGAAAACCGAAAAGAAATTCAAAAAATTGAAATTCCTGATGGATCGTGTGAGCTTAAAGATATAAATACATATTTAAGAAAAAAGATGAAAAGAATTGATAAGAAAAATAAAAATAAATATAGCCCCATTACAATCGAAGCAAACAATAATACTTTAAAATGTGAAATGATATGTGATTATGAAGTGGATTTTACACAGCAAAATACAATAAGAGAACTATTGGGATTTGAAGAAAAAAAGTGTATTGAAAATAAATTTCACATATCTGAAAAACCTGTCAATATAATTAGAGTTAATGCTATTTGTGTAGAATGTAGCATAGTAACATGTTCTTATGATAATTCAAAACAAGTTCATAGAATTCACGAATTTTTTCCGAACATTCCATCACGATTTAAAATAATTGAAAATCCATTGAATGTTATATATTTACCTATAAATACAAATATAATAGATACTATAACACTTAAACTAGTTGATCAGAACGGTGAGTTAGTCAATTTCAGAGAAGAACTTATCACAGTAAGACTACATTTAAAAAAATTTTAAAACAAAATGGGAATAATATATAATAGGCATGCTAAATCATATATAAGAAAAAAATATATTATTATAGAAGTTAGTGTTAATAAAACACTGAAACAGTTAACAAGTGAAAATAAGAACTACTTAAAATCTGTGGGATTTAAAGTGTTATAATTATCAAAAATAAAACTCATAAAAATTTTTAAAAATTAATACCAAAAGAAGTAAACCAAAAAACACAAATAAAATAATTAGTTTCGTAATTTATATTCATTTAAAACTTCGTACATTATTCTGCAAGTGTTCTAATTATATATATATATATATATATATATATATATATATATATATATATATATATATATATATATATATATATATATATATTGTATAAAAGAAGAAAAAAAAATACTGAAAATATTTTAAATATAAAGGAACGTGTTTATTTTGATAAAAACATACAAAGTCTAGAAACTCATACTTATCAACCGTATGCTTCAACTTTATTAAACAACAATGATGAAATAAGAATATCAATACAAAGGCAAGATTTATTTACATTGCCATCAAATAGTTTTATTTATATTGAAGAAGCATTATTAACTAATGAAAATACAGCCACCCAAACTGAAATAATTATTAATAATGGAATAATGCATCTTTTCGACGAAATTCGTTATGAAATTGGTGGAATTGTAATAGAACGTATTCGAAATCCTGGAATTACAACAACATTGAAAGGTTACTGTTCATATTCTAAAAATGATTGTATTTCTTTACAAAATGCTTGCTGGTCACCAAAGGATTCTATTATTACTTTGAGTGATAAAACAAAAGGAACTTTTAATTTTTGCATACCACTTTGCATGATATTAGGATTTGCTGAAGATTATAAAAAAATAATTTTAAATATGCGTCAGGATTTAGTTCTTCTACGTAGTAGTACAGATAAAAATGCTATATATACATGTAATGATAAAGAATAATTAAAAATAAATCTTACAAAAGTACAATGGCATGTACCCCATGTAACTGTTGGAGATCAAGAAAAATTAAAATTAATTAAATATATGTATAGTAACATTGAAGTTCAAATTCCATTTAGAAGTTGGGAATTACATGAGTATCCATCATTACCTAAAACTAATCGCAACACATGGGTTGTAAAAACAGCTACTCAATTGGAAAAACAAGATTTATTATTTTTGGATTTCATACGGATCGTAAAAATAATCTACTTAAAAATATGAGTGAATTTGACCATTGTAATTTAACTAATTTAAAAGTTGAATTGCATTCTGAAATTTTTCCATAGGATAATTAAAATCATCAATGGTCTATTTTATATAACATGTTTGCACAATTTCAATGTGCTTATTATCAGAAAGATAATAACATACCCATTTTTACACCAGAAGAATTTATAACAAAATGTCCTATTGTTGTAATAAATACGCAACATCAAAATGAATCAATAAAATCTGGTGTGATCGATTTGAAAATAAATTTTGAAACAAATGAAATTATTCCTGAACACACCACTGCTTATTGTTTAATATTATATGATACAATTGTTAAATATACTCCTTTAACAAATACTGTACGAACAATGTAATTTTTTTAAAATAATAACACAAATAAATATTATTTTACATTAATTAATTTTTATTTATTTCTATATACAAAATAACAATTATACATTTATTAATTTATTTCCATTTCATCTTTTCCTTCTTCTTCTTCTTTTCAGTATTGTCGTCTTCATCATCAGTTGATAGCGTTGCTGGTATTTGAATCTTTTCATACTCTTCATCCGGACTCCATTTTTTAACATGTTCACAATTTATACAATTATTGTGACCTGTTAAACGACATAATATTATGGATTGGTTAAAAACATCGCATGACCCTCCATTTAACTCTTCCTCGTCGTTAACATATCGAAATGAATTTAAAATCCACTTTTCGTATAATGTTCTTTGTTTTACCTCCTCATTAGATGGTAAAATTTTTAAAATATTATGTATGTATTTATATTCACTTTCATTGTTGGTATAATGTAATATTTTATAATTATAATAATCAGTTGATGATCTTATAAATTCTAATTTAAATGAATACACTTGTCCACAATACAATATTTTAATAAAATACATATTCCGTCTTCATCTTCAATAATCAAATCAAACATTCCATTTAATAATGGAGTTTTATATTTTAAAAGTAGAACAACTGTTTTATTTCTTGTTACAAACACTCCATTATTATTATTGAAATATATACCCGAAATATTATCAAAAATTATTTTTTTTAAATCATTTTTATTAGTAACACTACAGATAAACGTATGAATGTTTGGAAATTAAATACTTTAATATGTTACAAATTTATTCATTACATTTATTATACATATACCCCCACCATTTCTTATTCCACTTCCACTAATAATTGTGAACTAATAATTGATAAAGTATTTGTAACAATATTTGAATAATATAATAAAATTTCCCTAATAGCTATATTACATACATTATCATTACAATTATCAATTATATCATACATATTTTTATATATGTCAGTATCTTCCATTTGCAATGCTTCTTTTATTATATAATTATAATAATTATGCATATTTAGTGAATTTAAATAATTTATTACTTTATTTATAATGTATGATAATTGAAATAAGTTATTGATACAATTATAACCTAAATAAATATCATTATTTTTAAATTCAATAATAATAATTTTATTGTTTTCAATACTATCAAAAAATAACTTGTGTTCACTAAAGTTATATGACTCTATATTTGAAGTATTATTTAAATGTGATACAATTAAATTATAAAATGAAAGGAACTCATTCCATTCTTCTGTATTAAAACTTATTTTTTTTCCTAACTTTTCATTACATAAATTTATATTTATTTCAAAATTTTGTACAGGATTTATACCTACATATATAAATATATTACTGTCTAGAAAATATCGATGTTCCACAAGTAACTTTTTATAAGTTTGGTTTTGCATATTTTCTTGTTTGTTATTGTCATTGTCATTAATAATTTCATTATTTTTTTCTTCTGTAACTTCTTTATGTTTAGTAGAAGATTCACATATATCATAATTAAGCAAAAATTTTTGTAAGTCGTTTTCGAGGTATTGTAGTTTTTGAACGATGTGCAGACATTGTAGTACTTTTAGGTGTCTAAAATTTTTTTATTATATTAAAATTTTATATAAATATCTATATATATTTTATTACCTTCATTTTTTTTTCTTTTAATAATATAAAATATTAACAATTTAAAAAGTAGCAGGTTTAGTAAGCATGTACACACACAACCAAGATAACTTTTAAACTAATTTATTTAAAATATATTTTACATATTTATGTTATTATCTTATCAATTCCTATTAATTATAACTTTTTAACCTTATAACAAATATAAATTCTTTATCTAAAATATTACAATACAATTTATTTATGCTCAACAACATTTCTTGTATTGCATTCACAAATACAGTAAGAAAAATTTTCACAAATTCTGCATGCCATACCATCCACTTGTACGGTTGGTAAAACAAAGCATTTTAATGCACAACAATAATCTTTCTCTTCTTTGGATAATGATTGTAGCAACTTATTTATTGCAGGAGTAGCTGTTTAATTTTTATATTACCGGCATAATAAAACAGCACAATTAACAAACGTGCATGTAAATACTGTGGAAAATAATTTTAAACTAATTAATTTCTAAATGTTTATTCATATTTATTTTTTATAATCTAATAACATTTGACCTTTCATCATTTTTTTTAAAGCACATTACTTTATATATTTACAATGGACGAACGAGTACACCATGTTTTAGTATTTTTCTCCCATTTTCCCCGTATTGAACGAAGGTAATGTGTAGCCTACCGTTGTGACATACAGGACACTCCATGTTTCTGGTTGATGCTGGTGGATTATCTCTCAAAATCTCCCGATTTATATTGCAGGAAGTGCAATAATATTTCCAAATAGTCTAAGATGAGTCTGTTGAACGTGTAGACGAAGACATACTTGTAGCGCGCTTCGACTCGCTGAGCGGAGTGTGAGATCTGGGGTTCAAATCCCAGTGACGACAAACTTCTAGCCAAAAATAAATACCGCTGTCTTTGGACTTCGGTCTGTTGGACAGTGTAAATTAAAATAAAATAAAATAGATGATTATATTTCACCGTCGTGAACTTGGTTTAAAGACTGCATCAAATAATGGAATATGAAAACGATTTCGCTTTATACAGGGTGCGGCAGCATAACTTCCTTTTTTAAAATGCGCGCCATTCAGTTAGTTGATGTCATAGCGGAGCGCTAGTGGTCTCGTTCAAGAGGGGGTACTGTAAAGTTTTGTCCCGACACGGTTCAGTCGCCATCATGCGTTGGAATAGTGAGGAGCGTGCCTTTGCCGTTGAGGCCTACTTTTCAAGCGGATGTTCGGTTATTGCAACACAGCGTGCATTTCGGAATCGCTTTAATTTAGCCCCGTTGGCTCCCGTCCCAGACCGCAAATCAATTGTTACATGGGTCACTACATTCAGACAAACTGCAAGTGCGACAAACAAAGAACTGGAGTCCCTCGGCCCGTTAGATCACCTGAGAACATTGAAGCAGTGAGAGCGTCAATGTTGCGATCACCACGGCGTTCTGCGCGCAAACACGCATATGCCCTTGGACTATCCGATCGTTCTGTGAGAAGAATTCTTCGTGATGATCTTCATTTTCATCCCTATAAGATGGCGATAGTGCAGGAACTTACAGAACGTGACTTCAATTCTCGGATGAACGCGTGTGAGCTTCTTCTTGATGTCGTTCCCAAGGGTGCTATTGTTTTTTTTAGCGATGAAGCCCATTTTCATTTGTGTGGGTCGGTTAACAAACAAAACATGCGCTACTGGGCTGACACCAACCCTCGAGAATTGCATCAAAGGCCTTTGCATTCACCCAAAGTCACAGTGTGGTGTGCAATTTTCTCAGCTGGAATTATTGGTCCCTGGTTTTTTGAGGAAAATGAGGTTACAGTGACAGTGAATTCGGACCGGAATGTAAACATGCTACAGAATTTTTGTTCCCACGGCTAGAAGAGTTGGATTTGGGGGACACTTGGTTCCAACAAGACGGTGCAACAGCACACACTTCAAGAGCATCGATGGCTGTTTTGAGGGAACACTTTCCAGAGCGCCTTATCTCAATTAAAGGCGATTTGGAATGGCCGGCACGCTCTCCCGATCTGTCCCCTTATGATTTTTATCTACAAGATTTGAAGACCAACATCGAAGAAGAAATTGCCAACATAACACCAGCTATGCTAACAAGAGTCATGACAAACGCCAGATATCGGTTTACGCAATGTATGGAGAATGAGGGACGTCACCTAACAGATTTGATCTTCAAAACAATGTAAATAAAAACTTTAGACATGTACCTACATTATAAAAAATAAATAAATATTTTCCGATGCACACAATAGTTTTTATTGAGTTTTGAAAAAAGGAAGTTATGCTGCCGCACCCTGCATAAAGCAACTGGAACTGATATCCTACAGAATGGTAAAATAACAAAATATATTATGTAATAGGATTAAGAAATAAAATAAATATATACAAACAAAATATATTATGTAATAGGATTAAGAAATAAAATAAATATATACATTTTAGAAATGTTTATTTTTTTATAACATACATACAATTACAATATAAAAACAAAATTTACATATGATTTTTATTGTAATTTTTTTACAAATTCTAAATTTGCTGTATTATTAATTAGTCCTCGGTGAATTAGGTATACATTTTCTTCAGTGTCACTCGCAGCATCCTGGTTCGTCTGTTCAAGATGTTCATCACTAATTGCGTTAAATCGTTGCCCCAAATAAATTCGAAAATCTTCTAAATACACCATAATACAATCACCAAATTTTATAGTAGTACGTTTTAACAATTTGATTTTATAAGGCTTGCCTATCGTTAAGGTATTAATACCCCTAACTTCTGGTTTTTTCGATAAACTTGTCATCGAAGAATATGCTGATGATGATGATGACGAAGAAGAAGAAGCCATTGTTGAATTATTGGTAGTAAAGGTTAGTTAATTCTAGTCTTGTAACTACTTGTTAATGTGTGTACTGTTGTTACACATATATTTAGTTTCTGCTATTGGATTTATATATATTGTCTTATCTTACTTAGTTAAAAACTTCCTGTGATAGTTTTGATAACATATTTATAATTGTGGAATATTCTAATATTTTGTAACTAGTAAACAATACGTGCACAAAGGTTATAGGTTCACAATAACAGACTGATTTACAGTTATCTTAATAAAACATATTTATAATTGTGGAATATTTTAATATTTTGTAACTAGTAAACAACACGTGCACAAAGGTTATAGGTTCACAATAACAGACTGATTTACAGTTATTTTAATAACATATTTATACTTATGCACTCAAAGTTATAGGTTATAGTTGATAAACAAATTTTTTAATTCATTTTAATATTTGATTTTATTAATTTAGATAAAAGATTTTTTAGCTGCTTTAATATAGACTCATTAGGACATTGTATATTAAAAAAAGATAAACTAAATGGAATTGCTTTCGTAACAGTTTTTAAATATTCACTATATTCATATATAATATTATTTTTCAAAATATATATATATATATATATATATATATATATATATATATATATATCCATTTATATACTGAAAAACTCCGTCTATATCAGAAGGTATACCGGGAAACAATGAATTTATTGTTCCACGATTTATAACAGAATTACTACATTCGTCAAGCTGTACTACATGAATATTATTAAAAAATATATAAGTTCGCCCCATATTAGTATGTACAGCAGCAATGTCTTCAATTTCTTTTGAAACTGAACTTCCTTTAGTAATTTTAAATATTTCTAACAATGGCCACTTAATATCATAAAAAGTCTCATCATTTATTAGTACTATATTACCGTTTGGTTTACGGTATACAACTGATACATTTTTAAAATTATTATTTAATGATGGTACCCAATCTTGCAAATAATAAGGTTTTGTATAACCATCCTATAAAATATTTTTAATCTATTCCCAATTATTATAAAATATTAATAAGTTATTATTAACAATTAAAAAATTTGTTATATTATTTAAATTACATAATTCTGGCTCTGATTCTGTTTGTTTTTTATCTATTTCTGTATTTGTTTTGTTGTTGTTATTTGTGGGGGGTGATAATGTTGTAAACGGAGTTGGAGAAGGAGTTATATACCTTTTTCCATATAAGCTTTGTATTTCCTGAATATCGATTTAAAATCAGAAATATTTTGATATAATACATTTCTGTGTAGGCTATACATAACAGAATTTTTGTATTGTACATGTTCTAAGCCCAATGCATGTCCTATTTCATGAACTAAAACTTCAAAAAAATTTATATATTCTTTATCTTCTTTGGTATGTGATAATTTATAACTCCATTTTTCTGCAGCATCCATATGAATATCAACAGAACTTTGGTATTGTTCAAGCGAAAATGCATGTGCTAAAACTTGTCCTGGGCCATCAAAATTATATGGGCAGTAATTATTTTTAAAATATGAATAATGTCGTATTCTACTCATTGAAATTATAAAATTTGGATATATTGTATTATTATGCAAATATGGAATATATTTGAACGCAACATTAATATATTTTTCCCATATTTTAAAAGCTTTATCTGCCACTTTAATTTGATAATTTTGACCGTAAACAAAAGTCCATGTTATAACATTGTTTTTCCAAATATATTTTTCATATTTGCTGTTATTATCAGGTACTCCACATCGTTTAGATTTTAATGAATTTTTGCAATTCATTATTTAATGTTCCTGTTACCTTTAAATTATAATATGTTTGATCATTTTTCATTGCATTAACATACCTATTATCAGTTTCGGAAATAGTTGATACTTCATTTGTATTTGTTTTTAAGTACCCATAATTTTCTAATAATTCTACAGATTCTATAAAGTCATAATTTAAACTCATACTAATTTCTTCACAATAACATAATAAATACACTTGTATTTGTATAATAAACATATTTAATAACTTCATTTTACAAATAATCAGTTAACAATAAATACAATTTATAAAATAAATTTCTTTTACACCTTTAAACACAGCAAAAAATAAATAAAAAATAAATGCCGATGTTTAAAATATATGAGACACTTTGGCGTGGAGAATATTGTCAGCCGTAGGAATTCCGTTTTTTTCTGAGGACCTTTGGTATAGGAGACGACTGTTAACTAGGTGTTAATTACAGGTGTGCAAAATAATCTTAAAATTTGCTGCTGTTGAACTTCAGATATATTTTTATTAAATAAAGTTATTAAGTCGAATATATTTGAACTTTATAATCTTATGATAACCTTATTATCATATAATGTTTTACTATATAAGAACGTTTGTAAAACATATAATTCTAGTATTGAAATATGCCTCCATTAGAAAATGTTCCATTTTCAAGCAATATTTGCAATGTATACCAATTACTCAACAATTGGGATGAAGATGACCCATCAACGATAGCAGCAGAAATTGAAGATATTCTACTTCCAATACCTACACAGGTAACTGCAAACCCCGAAGATATTATAGAAATTAGCGACGAAGAAGATATTATAGATATTAGCGACGAAGAAGATATTATAGAAATTAGTAACGAAGAAGAAGATAACAGTATAATAGAAATAAGCGATGAAGAGGATACAATTATGGAATATTTAGAATTAAGTA
Organism: Stenolophus ochropezus; assembly: GCA_035578165.1. Taxonomy (NCBI): domain Eukaryota; kingdom Metazoa; phylum Arthropoda; class Insecta; order Coleoptera; family Carabidae; genus Stenolophus; species Stenolophus ochropezus. Next base: position 3,489,655 of record JAQOWZ010000025.1, read on the forward strand.
TTTTTTTATAAAATTTATTATAAAAATAATTATGTATTTACAATAAAAATATATACATATATTGATTACAATGTTTATTTACAATAAATATCCCCAAGGAAATGTATCTGTACATGAAGGGTTTACAATACGTTTATCATCATATGGGCTTAACACAATTTTTTTCTACTTTACTGTATATACATTATGTTTTTTTGATTATATTGAAAATTGAATTTTACTTAAAGTATTATTTTTAAATAAACAATCGTAATAGTTGCTAAATGTTATTTTTTTACCGTTGCACCTGTAACACCTTTAGCTTTTTTACTTACTTTTTCTTCAACATTATTTAAAGTTTTGTAACAATACATTTTTGAACGTAATCCTATAAATTCTGTCATTATTTTACCCTTATTTGAATTGATATGAACCGTTGCTCAAGCTAGACGTGTTGTATTAGTGCTCCGGCCAATTTTATATATAAAAATATATTTTAAATAATTTTTAAGTGCTCAAGTGTGTATAATATCTACCACTTTAAAATGTTAACTCGTGAAGATAAAGATTCCATAACCAAATTAATAAATGAAGCAATCCGCGATCTTCATAAGAATAATGAGTTTATGAAAATTATGTCTAATGTAGTGTCGGAAGTGGTCCTTAAAGCCATCGATAATAAGTTAAAATTAATTCAAAGTGAATTAAAAAGTGTTAAAGATGAAAACTCAAAATTAAAAGATGAACTTAATTCCATTTCAAAAAAAAGTGAAGATCTGGCTGCTGGTGTGTTAATCTGGAACAGTATACTCGTAGAAACAGTATACGCTTATTTGGGTTAAAAGAATCTAAAAACGAAAATCTGGAGCAATCTATTATTGAGGTATTCAACAACAATTTGAAGATAAATTTATCCCCTGAAGCTATAGACCGTTGCCATCGGCTCGGTAGACCTACGGATGATAATAAAGCTCGACAAATAATAATAAAATTCACAAGTTACAAATATAGAAATCAAGTGTTCAGTGCAAAAAAACATTTACCTACAGGACTTATAATTCGTGAAGATCTAACAAAAGAAAGAATGACTCTTCTAAAAGCAGCCAAGGAGAAGTTTTCCAATAAAAACGTATGGACTCAAGATGGAAAAATAGTTGTCTATGTTAATTCTAAGCGGAAGATAGTGAGTAAACTTGAATACTTAAATAAACTTTAAAAGATATTTTTTTTCGCATCCTCAGTAAATTGCAAATGTATTTCTTTTTTATTTGCAACGTAGTATATACATAAATTTAAATTTGCAACTTTTCTCCAATATTTACTTGTCACTTAAGTATGTAAAATTATTTGCAAGGTGAAGGCCAGAGTACAATGACCTGTCTTAGCTTATACATGTACTTTTGTATTATTCTTAGTTTCTAAGTTTATGGTTTAACTATTACTTCGATTGTTTCTTTCATGTTATGATTTACTTTGTAATTTTTTTTTTAAAATGTCAGTCTCGCATAATTCATTAAATGATACTAATAAATTACAAAACAAATTTTCAATAGGTAGCGTTAATGTAAGGTCACTAAATTCCAGTTTTCAAGAAGTTTGCGATATATTAGTTGAAAATGATTTTGATATTCTCTCAATTACAGAAACTTGGCTTAGTAGCACCTCACCAGCATGTCTTTTTAATATCTGTGGTTACAAGCTTGTTCATTTAGATAGATTAGATCGACGTGGTGGTGGCCTAGCGTTCTATATTCATGAATCAATAAATTTTCATATTTTAGATGCTAGCATAGTCCCTGAGAATAACATTGAACATTTTTGGATTCTATGTAATATAAATAATGTAAAAATTGTGGTTGGTGTTATATACAACCCAAATATTAAATTTTACAAAGATTTAGAAATACTTAACACCCTATTTACTGATTTCTTAATAAAAGCAGATTATTTAATATGTACTGGTGATGTTAATATTAATATGCTTCGAAGTGACTGTAAATCTAATTTTCTTACTAATATTTTGGATGCTTTTAATATGAGTCAACTTATAAAGACAGTTACTAGGCCATCATCTAATTCTTTAATTGATATTATTTGTGTATCAGATATAGATATATGTACTGACTGGGGGGTATTACCCGCAAAACGAAATCTCTGATCACGATTGTGTTTACTGTATACTTAATATATGTAAGCCAAAACAATTAGATAAATATATAACATACAGGGACTTTAAAAGCATTGATATTGATAATTTATTATATGATGCTTCCTTAATAAACTGGGATCATATTGTACACCTACATGATTTAAATGAAAAGGTTAACTTTTTAAATAGTTCCATTATTGAACTTTTTAATAAACATGCCCCTATTAAAAATATCAAAACAAATAAAAACTACAAACCGTGGATTACCCCGGTTATCAAAATAATGCAAAAGAAAAGAGATGCTGCCCTCTTAAAATACAAAAAATGTAAATCTGCTACTGCATTACAGTACTATAAGGAGTTAAGGAATTTAACAACGGCAGCTATTCGTAGAGAAAAAAAAGCATATATAACTCACGCTATCAACTCTAATTTAAAAAATCCTTCTAAATTATGGCAAGGATTTAAAAACATTACTAATACTTTTTCAAACAATTCCAATAGTACTTTACCAGATTGCTTAAGTAATCCTTGTGATTACGGACAGCATATTTTACAAAAAACTGCCAATATTAATATTAATAGTAATTCACAAAATTTTTACACAGAAAATAAATTCAATGTAAATTTGGAAAACAATTTTAATTTTACTTGCGTTGATAGCAAAGTAGTTAGTAATACTATTTCTAAATTAAAATCCAATTCTGTTGGTTCTGATGGAATTTCATTACATATGATCAAACTAATTCTTCCCTATATTATAAATTCCATTTGCCATATAATTAATTGCTCTTTTTTGGAAGGATCTGTACCGGAACAGTGGAAATGTGCTATTGTTTACCCTATAGTGAAAAAGAACAACCCTGTAACCTTTGATGATCTCAGACCTATCAGTATTCTGCCAGCACTTTCCAAGGTCATTGAAAAGATTTGTTACGCACAAATTTGCGAATACATAAATAAAAACAATATTATTCCTAATTCACAGTCAGGATTTAGACCTGGCTTCAGCACTAACACCTGTCTGTTAAATATTACGAATGAAATCATTAAAGGATTAGATAATTCTAATACAGTTGTTTTCATACAAATAGATTTTTCGAAAGCCTTCGATCTTGTTAATTACAACTTATTATTAGCTAAACTTAAATATTACAACTTTTCACCTCCAGTAATTAAATGGTGCGAGAGTTATCTGACACATAGAACATTTCAAATTCATATAAAACAAAACAGATATGTCAATTAATAAGTCTAGTTTACTTTCATTAAAGAAGGGTGTACCCCAAGGTTCCATTTTAGGACCTCTGTTCTTCATTTTATATACCGCTGACATGCCTTCTGTACTGAAATTTTGTTCTATACATTCCTATGCCGATGATACGCATCTCTTAGCTATATTCTCACCTGAAACTTCAGTATCATCAGTTATTAAAATAAACAAAGATTTAGAAAAAATAGTTAACTGGGTAAACAGTCATGGATTACAGATAAATGTCAACAAATCATCTATGATTATTTTCGGTAAAAACAAAATTTCCACTCCTATAATTTTAGAGGGTAAATCCCTGGAAAGTAAAGATAGCGCTAAGTGTCTTGGTTTACAAATAGATAACAAACTGAACTTCACACATCATTTAAATAACAAATTGCAGTGTGCTAGGCTAAAATTAAAAATGTTGTATGAACATAAACATACTTTGTCACCTGATATTAAATTATATCTTATTAATTCACTAGTTTTATCTATATTTGATTACTGTTCTTGTGTTTATATACCTAATTTATACAAGATCGACAGAAACAGGATTGCTCTTTTTCAGAACTGTTGCCTACGTTTCGTTTTTAATATTCGTAAATATGATCACATTTCATCCTTCAGAGCTCAAGCAAATATGCTAACAATTGATGACAAAATAAAACAAGCTTTTTTAATTCTTACACACAAGATCTTAAAGAATGGAATTCCACCATACCTACGTAATAAATTAATAACTAGAATTTCTCTCTACTATCTTCGTGAGGAAAAATTATCTATTTCCAAATTTAAAACAACTAAATTCAAAGCATCTTTTTCCTATATTGCCCCTAATTTATATAATAAATTGCCCGAAGCTATAAAAAATCTTTCATTTGAATCATTTAGGTTCAAAATTAAATCATGTTGGAATCAAATATCTATTGTTTTTAATTCTTAATTTGTTTTTCATGTCTCTGCACTCTATATCTCTGTATCTTTTCTTAATATTATGATATTTAAATCTAAGGTTCATTTATAAATATTTTTGTATTGATATACTTATCTTGGGTTGAATGGAAGAACAGCCATTGGCTGAATTCCGCCCTTGACCATGAAGTCAATAAAGTACAATTATTATTATTATTATTATTATTATTATTATTTTCATCTTTCATAAGACCGATAATTTTTTTGTTTACTTGAGGTATATTATAAATATTATTTTTACTATAATCAGAGGTGTCGAATTTATGAATATCACGTTTCATTATTTCATAAATACCAAATTAAAAAAATTATAAATCAAGCTATCAGTATATGTATATAACAATTTTGCATTTTCACCAAAATTTGCTTTTATATAATTAAAATGAAAATCATACATGTATGTTTTAGCTAAATCTAGTATAGAAAATCCTACATAAATTGGTTTATTAAAAAAACATGTTGTTTTTTCATTTCAATAAGTATAGAATTATCACTTAAAATAATACAACTGTGAAAATTTGGTTGTAATATATAATACTTTGCACCATATCGCCCCTCATATTTTGTAACTAATTTTACAATTCTATATTTCCGAACGTTTTCCATAGTTTTTCCAAAAACAGCGTTATTTAATAATTTAAAAAAAAAATTCTCAAACTCGTTTTTCGATTTTTTTCGTAATTCTGTATTTAAATCAATGTATTTTCGTAGCCAAGGACTTTGTTGAAATTTTAATATTTTATGTATATGCGTAAATTTCATGCCTAAATTTATATATTGTTTTAAATTTATATAATGTATTACATAATTTTTTTTATGATGCAAATTTGCTATTAATTTTGAGTTTTTTGAAACTGGTGGAGTAAAATGTTCCACTGCAAGAGGTAAATTTTTATGTTTATTATGCAAATTTATAGGATATTCCAAATCTACCTCAAAAATAAATCCTTTATTGCTTTTATCGTTTATATTTAATACATTTATATTGCTAAAATCTTTTCCTTCAACCCATTCAAAATTTTTTTGAGGCAAATACATTCTCATCGCAGCACCATACAAATTATTAATATCATAATACATTAAATAAGAATCTTTTTCACTCGCATTGTACATATTTCCCATATATTTATTATTAGCTTTTCCATATCTATTAGAGCATTGGGATAGTCCATCGCGAATACCTTTCTCAATTAAATGAATTTTATCTACATCTGTTAGCAACTCTAATTCCACATTTGTACAGTTAAGCATAGCATCAAATGCTTGCTGTGTAATAGTGCAACGCATCTAAACCATAAGTTTTCATACAACTATTACGAAAGTTTTCAAAAACGTCGCTTAATAGTAATACATCAGTCTTTAAATATAAATTAGCATATTCACCTATTGTTCTTATTTTAAACACAGGCCAAACTTTTTTTGCAAACTGATACTCTTCTTCTGATACACTCTCACCTTTGATTGAACTGTAAAAATTTTCTATATTAGGTAATTTTGTTTCCTCCAATTTAGCCCAGGAATCAATGTACTCGTAAGGAAAAATTCCTTTTCGGCTCAACAATTCAAACTCTTCGTGTGCAGTATAAAAACTTCCTGTGATATTTTTTTCTTCGTTTGACAAATATGAAGACAATTTGTCTAAACTGCTACTCATAAAATGAAATGAGTCATTAAATCGTAATTGTATTGTTGTATTGTCAACATATTTAGTGAAAGATATATATTTTTCTTTATTTATTGGAAGAATTTGTGTTCTTCCAGGTATTTGTGTAGTTATTGTTTTTATTACAAAATGAGCGTCATACGAACTTAAATTGTGAAATACTACTGGAATAACACGTGATTTTCTGTATTTCAAATTACTTACTTGGTGTGCAGCTCTACAATATTTTCCCGGGTGACAATGATCTCGTACTTTAAAATCACCTGCCTCGAAATTATTGTTACATATATGACATATTGTAGCACTCAAAAAATCTTGTTCTTCAGATAAAGTTAAATTCATTGGTACAATATTATTCATAATGTTATCAACATTTTTAGCAATATGTTGTAATTTTTCACAGAATAATTCCAAACAATTAGTTCCATTATATAAATTAAATTCTGATAAATTATTATTGTAGCTACATTTCATATAATAACCTATGCTAAAAGGTATATGTTTTTGGGTAAACGTGGTATTTTCCCCATGATTTTGGTTATTTTTTTCCAAAATCGATTCAATGTCTGCATATATAACAAACGGCACCTTTTCTTTGTAAAGACAATTTTTTAATTTCAAAATATTATTTTTGTTTTCTATAGGTAATTCCATCCTACAGTTATTTACAACTTGACAATATTTCGTGTGTTTTAAATAAGTATTTTGTACATAAAAGTGATTTAAACATGTATCACAAATATATGAATTATGCTGTTTTTTAGATAATTGACTACTTAATAATCTTGATAAATTTTTTATCCACATATAATGATAATTTTCAGGTGATCTAAGTTCATCTACATCAATAACGTCATTGTTATCATCAGTGTAATCATCATCATTATCATTATCTGAATTGCTAGTATTATTATTTTTTTCAGTACAATTAGAAATCATTAATAAATGTATTTTTCTATTATATTTTTTTTTTGTAAGTTTAACAGGTACAATAATATTTTATTTTTTTTTCCCTTTTTTCTCTTCTTCAATTGTATACACATTTATTGATAATTTCTTCATGTCTTCAAATTTTCCAATATTCTTAATATGCGTAGGAAAGTTCAATCCACTATATTGTAAAACGGTAGAAAAATGAGGATATGATATAGTATTTTGTAGTTGGATATAAAGCAGACACAACAGCCCAAAGAAAACAAAAGTTATCAGCATTTTTAACATTTATAACAGCTCTTTTACTTTTTATGTCAGGTGGTAATTCTATATAACTATTACCTTTAATAGGTTCATACTTATTTATGTTTACTTTTAAATAAAGAACTTTGTACAAGGCCCAACCAGAGTCTCGCTCTTGAAATTCTTCTAGTTTTCTTAATAATTTATCTTCAACGTTGATATTGTACCATTCTTTTATGTTTGTAGTTTTGTCGATAACATTGTTAGCTGTTGTAAAATATTTTATCTCCATTTTTCCAGTGTGCGGCAATATAAATTCGCAGCAAATTATTACATTAACTTTCATTATATATTTTTTTAATTTCATTAGAAAATATTCTCTGCGCTGCTTGTAAAAAAAATTTGGGGTCTCTAAAATTAGCCTTATTAATTATCGTACCTGTCTGTATTCTGCTGAAGATTGAATATTTTGCCATATTAACTTTTCAGATTTTCTTTTTTGTTTATATCCAGATCCAGTTGTTATTTTTCTTCTTAGTATTTCATTTTTCAGCATTTCTCGATATGTTTTTAATAATGTTAAATTACCTTCTAATTTTAAAAGATTTTCTGCTTTGTTAAAGTTATTTTTTTGTTTTTTTACACATTTGTTAAGTATTATTATAATTTTATTAATAACAACCTTTCATGTTCTTCTTTTGTTTTTAACAGTTGAAAAACTTTCTGAATTTTTTTAATAACGTTGCTACTTAAAAAACTTATTGTGTTGCTGTCACAGTTCATTGTAACATACGATAATATTCACAGACGCAATTTCATTTATATACAGTTTACTCAAAATTGTAATCAAATATATTCTTAAAGTGTGCTATCAAATACATGTCCTTAACCCCCCTAACCTTTTGTACATGTGCTGTTTACACAAAGAAATTAAATTCCTAAAAATAATATCAAATCGTCGGCAAATAGATAACCTTTAACCTTTGTAAACGTGCACTGTCTTATAATTTAAATTTCTTAAAGTCCTTATCATAGTTCCAAATGTGACCACCGTTATCATATAGATGGCACTGCAAGTAGCTAGCGCGAAATCAAAGCAAAAAAAATACGATGGCAAGTCCAAAGGTCAATTTGGAGTAGAACCGGTCTAGATACTCTACTTCTACCTTGATCTAAATTTTGTAGTAGTAATTTTTTATTGATTCCCAAATCACTCCGTCGGCGTATCAACTAAATTTTAGCTGTTATCAAAAAAAATATTTTTTGTCCGGCTTTATTTTTTTTTCTTTTTGTTCAAAATTTTAGTAGTAATATTCTGTTTAACTTTGCGCGAGCTTATATACCGTATAGCTCCAGTGTCCCTGTGTCATCGTACACATTCAGTTATGTTCTTTTACCATATAAGATTGTAATTCTGCTTAAATTTATTGAATTGAATGACCTTCATTTCAAGGAAGCTTTTGACGTGAGAACACGTCTTCATTTTTGCGAACACCCCATTTCAGTAATCTCTGTTTAACTTTTTCCTGGTCGTAAACTTTAAACTTTGTTGACGGTTATGATCAGAAGCGGCGATTTTTGCCGGGACCCGAGAAGTTACTGTAAATTTTTGTTACGGACGATTGTTTTTCCATACCGGAACTTTATATTTTTTGTCGTCGTGACCTTGGTCTTGCTGTTAAGGGTTGGTTTGTACAAAACTAAAGCTTCGCCGTTTGTTTTGGGGGTATAATTTTTTATTCGGTGAGGGCAAGCTTAAATTGTGATTTGTCAGCGTTTAGTCATTTTTTCATTATCTTCTTCTAAACTTTCTCTTCTTTCTGTCTTATTTTGATAATAAAAGTGCAATATTAATAGCGGCCGTTTTTTAATAAGTTTTTGTTGCTTAATCAATTTTTATATTATTATTATTATCGTCATTTTTTATTCTTGTAAAATTTTTAGTATTATTCAGAGTACTGATTGTACCAGGAGTCTTAACTTTCCTCTTTTGGCACCATTGTAATAGCAACCAGTCCTTCAGACATTGTTGTAACTCCTTTTGGAGAACTGTTGATCTGCCGACCATCTTTCAGGTTAACCAGCTGTGGGATTTTGGGGTTGCGTCGTGCTGTGGAGGGGACCACTCCTGGGACAACAGGAGCATTGACACCAGGGATTCCAGCTTCCAGGTCGCTCGTAAGGGACCTAGGTTCCTCGACATACAAAAAGGGGTAGAAGATTTCGAGTTTACGGCGATTGCGAGCCCACCTATCGAGTTCAGGGCCGTGACAGGACGCTAGTCCGTACCCCTATTGTGGACCGTCCGACGAGGATTTCCCGAGCGAAAGACCTAGAGTGCCACCTCGACGCCTACTACCAGGAGTCCAGCCCAGGAGTTCCGTTCTTTCCATGGTGGGTCGCAGCTTTGGGTCCCGGAGTTTGGTTGTTAGAATATCTGGTAGGCGACTCCTGTTTTTTTTTTCATTACCTAATTTTTTTTTATACAGTCCTTGTAAGCGACGACATCTCAGTCTTTCTGACGTAAATAAATCTTAATCTTTTCTGTCCATTAAGTGGCTTTACTTAATGTTTTTCCCTTCATTTATAAAGCCTGGCGCCCATTTTTTGAACTATGTTCGGTTTCGCGTTAGTTTGATTTAGGTGATTTAGATCTCGACTTAAATTTTTGGCTAAACTTTCAGCTTGAGTTTTTTAATTCTAAACACCGAACAAATTTCAAATCCCGCGCCCAGTTCTCCCCCTACCATTTCAGCCCGCCGGAGTACTTTGTGTGGGAGAAGGTAGGTTGATAAATTTTATTACCCATACTTTTGTCACAGAATTAAATATATAAATTAAAAATGTTAAATTAAACAAGTAGAAATCAATGAATACAATTAACAAATTTTAAATGACTATGAACGAAATAGCAATAATATGTAAATTGTATTATAATTAATTTAAAAACTGTTAAGTTAAATATACAATTTTAAATGTAAAATATATTAAAATAATGTTAAAATGAATATGAAAGAAAGAAATATTTATAATATCTAAATTGTATTAAAATTAATTTAAAAACTACCTAGCAAAATAATTAACGTTAAAAGTAAAAGATATTAAAATCATGTTTATAAAATTCAACATATGTACAATTACATTTTAATCAGTAAACTAATTATATAACAAAAAAATGTCATATCATTTCTATGTTTATAAAAATTAAATGATATATTAAAAATCAAATATGAAAAAAAAGCAATAAAGATGTATTTTAAGTATAAAATAAAAGCATGTAGAAACATTCATAAAAAATTTGAAACGTAAAGTAAAAAATATTTATGTAATAATATAAAAAGAAATAAAATGAATAAATTGAAAATATTAAATTACACAAGTTTTTTAAAACAATTGATAAATTTGAAATATGATTATGAATCAAATAATTATAATAACTAAATTGTATTATAAATAATTTAAAAACTATTAAGCGAAATATTTTATGTTAAAAGTATAATATATTATAATCATGTTGAAAAGTACAACAATGTATATTTACATTTTACTCACTGAACAAATTAAATAACAAACAAAATTATATCAAGTACATGTTTATAAAAATTAAATTAATAAAATTTAAAAATCTAATATAAGAAAGCAATAAAAATCAATTTAAAGTATAAATTAAAAGCATGTTGAAACATTATTGATAAATTTGAAACAAAATAATATGAATAAAATAAATTCATTAAAATATGTAATATAATAAAAAAGTTATTATGATGACAATATTTGATTTGTTAAATATAATATACAATATATTTAATATACAGGTGTGCAACGAAACGCGGAACATAGGGCTTTATCATGAGATATTAAAAAATTGCGAATTCTCTCACTTCTGATACATTTAGAACAAAACTACAACCGTAAAAAAGTTGTTTAAAATTAAATTCTACATTATCCGAAATATAATTTAATGTTGTACAAGTTTGTACTCTTATAGTTTTGCTCTAAATCTATCAGAAAAGAGAGTATAGGCAATTTTTTTAAATCCCATTTTAAAGTCCTACGTTTTGCGTTTCGTTGCACACACTGCATGCAATTAATATAAAAATGAAAAATTATTTCAACATGAAAAGTGGTTCGTAAAATATTGTAAAAGATTAAAAAAAAAGAACTTAAGTCTGATAAAACCATTGCGAATTTTACAAATTTTACGGACTTTGCCAAAATGAAAGTATAATAAAAAGAATTATTATAAAAGGCAATTATATAAAACTAATTATTATACGTATACAATAAATAAAATAAAAAATATAAAGCAATGATAATATTAACAAAATGAAAATGTAAGAAATATTATGATGAAAGATAATAAAAAGTACTGACAATGAAAATTATAATTAAAATAAAAAGTATAAAGCAATGGTTTAGTACTAGAAAAAATTTCTATAACGTCAAAAATCCTGGTTTAGTGTATGTGTTACTACTATTTTTAAAAATATATGTACATTAAAAATTTTATTTTCTGATTAAAAGGTCCCTACATCTAATGATTTTATATGCAGGTTTATGATAAATATTTATAGTTTTTTACATTAAAAGACAAATAATTTCAAATTATATTTCATTCCATTTATTTTCCTTCTATTTGGTTAAAGAAACATTCTTTTATTATAATACAACAGTTATTAATTTTCTTTAATGTTATAGAGCTTAAACAATACTGATATCAATAATTTTTAATTAATATCATCTAAAAATAAAGACGTTATACGAAAACTATCTAATACCAGACTTAAGTTAAAACATGTTGCGTCTCTCTATAATATGTATTAGAAATATGACGTGTGACGGTCACGCGCGCGTTTGGAAGCGGCCGGTCACCTAGTTCCTGAAACTTAATCAGGGATCCGGGCAGCATTTGGAGGAACGCTAGGGTTCTCGGTATTTGAAATGAAAAACACAATTTTACCCACAGTTTTTATTAAAAAAAAATTAATAACGGGGAAAATAGTTTTAACTCCCAAAAATAAACTAGCCGGGAGCCAGCGATTGACTAAGACAGTAATAAAGTTGACTCACTAGAGTTCTCTTCGATGCAGCCGGTAGACTTTAGTGGACAAAAATACACTCAAGTCTCCGGTAGACTTTAGTGGACAAAAAAGCACCCAAGTCTGTCGCAGACGGTAGACTTTGGTGGACAAGAACTCACCCAAGTCTCTCTGTACAGCGGCAGAAGGCGCCTATGTATACCGAGAAATTTAATGAATCGGTTTTAAACTGTTTGTTGTGTGACATGGAGCACTCGGTGTTCCAGAACGATATCATTCTATCTTTATTTTCAACATGAGATTCCTGCATTAGAAAAATAACAATTTTTGTAACCGTGAATGCCGATCTAAATACATCCTAAATTAGATCACAGATCTAGAATTGGTATTTAAACTAGAAAAATGACCTGTCAACATTCCCGCAGATGACGGGACAATCGCGAGTAGCTGTCAAAATCACAAACTCTGAAGGTACCTACATGATAAACAATGTCAAAGTGTACAGTGCGAAATACCTATTTAAATTAAATCACAAATGAGTTTAACATATTTACAGGTCGATATTTACATTTTTTCTCTTACACTAATTTACAGTACAAAATAAGTGTTATAAATTCTTTAGTGGATAGAGCAATTAAACTTTCGCATGAACAATATCACCCTATAAATTTGCAATTCGTATATAATACACTTTTAAAAAATGGGTACCCTGAAAATTTCATTTTAAAACATTTAAATAAAAGATATCACAAACTCTTACACCAACATACAATTGCAGTTGTTGAGGATGAAGGGATACAAGAACCTAATAAGATTTTTACTAAAATTCCATTTTACACAAATTGTTTACTCACTCTAATATTAAAATAGCCAATAATTGTAATGTTACCACTTTTAATTTATTTAATCAACTTAAAGATAAAAAAGACGTTGATAGTATCAAAAATTTCGTTTACCAATTTGAATGTAGTTCTTGTAACAAAAAATATGGAGGAGAAACATCGCAACCTATACAAAAACGCATCTATCAACATAACTTCCATTGCCTTAAACTAAATGAGCATCATAGTGTTATTTGCAAACATTCTATAGTAACAGGTCACAAATTCAAATTTAAGGAATTTAAAATTTTAGATGTTGTACTATACCGATATCATAGACTTCTTCATGAGACTATTTATATCAACATGGATGAAGAAAATAATATCAACAACCATACAAATTTTAATAATAATATCCAGCATCTCCAACAGTTATTGCCATTACTAAAAAAAAAAAAAAAAAAATTTTTGCCGCTGCCAACTTTCTGCTAAATATGTGACATGCCTGTACCTTCTTTTTGTTTTTTCCCCTTCCCTCTTTCTTTACATATTTTTCAAACTAGTTCAATTCAATTAGTTCGTACATATCCTTCGTAGGATATGGTCTTATTACACAGATTGTAATTTGTAATAATGTAGTTTCAGACTTAATTTTCTTCGTTGCTTTATTTACATAAAGTTTTTTATCTACAATCAACATATTATGTACAAGTTATATGAGGGTACCACCCTGTATATCTAATCTTCATGGAACTTAGATAAGACATTAGTATATAAGCCATTGTTCTATTAGGATAAGTCAGACTGTAGATCTTGTATTCTTCCTGTAAATATCACTAGTAATTGTATTGTTTAAAATATATATTATATTAAAATTAAATTTTTTAAAAACTATTTTCCCTAACGAGAAAACATAATTGGCGCAGTCGGTAGGATTCGCGAGAGTTGTTGCATTCGAAAATTCGTAAATACGAATTTAATTCGTTTAAAATCAACAACGTTTGTTTTAACAATTTGCTCGTGAATCGTACAACCACCTAACAATAAACAAAGAGAACATCTGGAGGACGTCGAAGCAGTCAGTTCCACCAGCATCTTCTCCGAGATCCAGTCCCCGAGGTCATCTCCACCCCGGTTAACATCCCCACGTCGAGAGCACATCGACGCTGTCTACCCTGAGCTGAGAGAAAACCAGCATCGAGGAAGCAATCAACCCCACACCGTCTACCCTGAGTTGAGTGAATATCAACATCGAGGAGACAACAAACCCCTAACAAGAAATGATACTACCACTCATATTAACTCTGTAAGTTAATATTTTATCTCATTTTTTATAATATTGTATTATAACTAATAATCTATATAAATATTTTAAAATTTAATTGAATAATATCAAATAAATAAAAATGGTTGACCAACCAGCTACAACTGGAAATATTTTCCAAACCTTGAATAACGATATTGTTAAAATGCTAGATTTAGCACCGAATTTCGATGGCGACGTAAAAACGCTCGCAAATTTTATAAACACGATCGATGAAATGATGCACCTGATAGCACAAACAAACCCATCAGAAATTACTAAGAAAATAATTGTATTAACTTTAAGAAATAAAATAAAAGGCGTAGCCGCACAAAATTTACATATAGCAAACATTAATTCATGGGACGAATTAAGTAGATATTTAAAAGAAAATTACTCTGATACTAGATCAGAATATACCATTATGTACGAAGCTAGTCATTTTAAGCAAGATAAAGAACCAATTTTAGAATATTTTACAAAATTCAATGACTTGTTCCTTATTTATAAAAGTAAAATTGAATGTAAATTTTTACCAGCAGTAAGCAAATTAATAGTAGAACACCAAATCCAATATTTCGTTCAGTGCTTTATTAATAACTGTAAAGAACCCTACAGGAGCCAATTATCTGCTAGGAACCCTCATAAATTAACTGAAATCCAAAATTTAATTACTAATGATTTATAATATATACATAATCAAAATCAAAATCAAAATCAATTCCAGCCAACAAGACAATACCCAAAAAACCAAATAAATTTTAACCCTCCAAAGAATCAAATCCAATATAATTCCCCAAGAAATCAATCCCCATTATTAAGACCAAATAACAATACTTTTAATACACTTAGAAATCAAAATTCTACACAACAAAGACCTTTTGCCCCGCAAGCAAATTTTAGAAATGCACAAAATAGAAATCCAACTCCCATGAGCACTCAAACGAATCATCCAAATCTTACAAACTTTAGAAGACAACCCAATAGCCAATTCATCTCTGAAGAATTGTTTAATCAAGATTCAGATATTAACCCCAATGACTATGACACTTATGACCCGATAATTGACGAAACAACTGAACAAAATATTGATATCGAAAAAGAACAATATGCAGAAAATCAAGAATTCGTAAATGACAATCAAGAACAAAATTTTCACGAGGTCGAACTACATACATTGAATCGTTGACAAATAACTTCAGTAAATTACCATTTATAAAATTAGGTAATCTTAAAATTTTAATAGACACCGGTTCAACACAGAATTACATACACCCAAAATTAATAAATGACAAAGTTATTAAATATCCCGAAAATTTTGTAATACATACATGTAATGGAAAATCCGTTGGTAAAGAATTCACCTTTTTTAAATATAAAAATATAAATGTTAAAACTTATATTTACAAATTTCATAGAAATTTTGATATTTTATTGGGAGTTCCAGGAATACAACTTTTAAAATCAAAAATAAATTTTGAAAAAGGCGAAGTCACATTTTTAAATAAATTCACATATAAATTCCAATATCTAAACGAAGAAAAGCATAAAAATCTAAATATTGAATTTAAAAATATAAAAATACGCGATGATCACTTGAATAATGAAGAAAAACCCGGATTATACAAAGTATTAAATAAATACAAAGACCTAATCTTAGACGAGAATGAAAAATTAACATTTACCAACCAAATAAAACACGAAATCAAAACATCAGACAATATTCCAGTACATACAAGAAATTATAAATACCCAGAAATTTATAAAAATGAAGTTCAACAACAGATAAATCAAATGTTAGACAATGACATTATTCAGCATTCTTATTCCCCGTGGTCCTCTCCCATATGGGTAGTCCCGAAAAAATTAGATGCTTCAAATACACAAAAATTTCGAGTAGTAATTGATTATAGAAATTTAAATTCCAAAACTATAGATGATAAATTTCCAATACCAGATATTCCAGAAATATTAGGAAAATTAGGCAAATCAAATTATTTTACTTTATTAGATTTAAAATCAGGCTTTCACCAAATAGAAGTAGAACAAAAAGATATTCCAAAAACTGCTTTCTCAACTGATTTTGGCCATTATGAATTCAAAAGAATGCCATTTGGCTTGAAAAATGCACCATCCACGTTTCAGAGAATGATGAACTTTTTATTAAAAGATGAAATTAACAAAATTTGTCACGTATATCTCGATGATATAATTATTTTAGGTACATCCTTAACAGAACATTTACAAAATATTGAAATAGTCCTTCAAAAATTACGAGAAGCAAATTTAAAAATCGAACTCGATAAATGCGAATTTCTTCGCAAAGAAGTTTCCTATCTTGGCCATATAATTACACCCAATGGAATTAAACCAAATCCTGAAAAAATATCCGCTATAAAAAATTATCCCTTACCTAAAACCCCAAAAGAAATCAAATCATTTTTAGGCCTTATTGGATATTATAGACGCTTTATTCAAAATTTCTCCAAAATTACTAAACCCCTAACACATTGTTTAAAGAAAGGAAATAAAATTAATATTTTGGACAAAAATTATATTGATTGTTTTGAAAAATGCAAGATGCTGCTTGCGAACGATCCTATCTTACAATTCCCAGACTTTTCCAAGGAGTTTATAATCACCACAGACGCTAGCAATTTTGCAATTGGTGCTGTCTTATTCCAAAGAGATAAGCATAACAAAGACCTACCTATATCCTTTATATCCAGAACGCTGAATAATCACGAGATAAATTATAGCACAATCGAGAAAGAACTATTGTCAATTGTATGGGCAACAAAACAATTTAGGCCTTATATTTTAGGAAGAAATTTCAAAATTGTAACCGATCATAGACCCTTAGTATGGTTAGACTCTTTGAAGGAACCAAACCAAAAATTAATTAGATGGAAGACAAAATTAGCAGAATTTAATTATACGATTGAATATAAAAAAGGAAACCAAAATTTCGTAGCAGATGCGTTGTCTAGAATAAAACCATCATTTAAAATTGTTTATAAAAAATCAAATATTTTTAAATCAAATAACCCATTAATTCATTGTATATCTAAAGATTTAAAATTAGGAGCAGGATTCGCAAAACAAGTAAAAGAAAAATTCGGATTAGAAAATTTATACAATTTAGACAATAAAATAATGATACAAAAAAGTCCCCGTTTAATTTTACATTTAATGACAAAAAATTATTACTTTGAAAAACCTACACTTTTAAGTATAAAGAAATGTTTAGAAAAATTGCTGGAATACTGTATTCAAAACGACATTAACGAAGTTGATTTACCAAAAATTTGTACAGATTGTGACAAAAAAACCTGGACTGAAATTGAAAAATTAATAACAGACGTATTTGAAAATTCATGTATTATATTTAACGTTTTTGAAAAACTGGAAAACACCGAATTAAACCTAAACACAGACTCTGACACTGACTCAGTAATTGTAGAAACAGGATCCGAAACTATGACAGCACATTCAGACGATGAAAATCCAGTAAATGGTCTTACGTACTTAGACTCACCTATAAACACGTGTCAAAACCAAATTGTTATAAAAGAGACACAAAATAAAAACGAAATAAAAATTGAAAAATTATTTGAACATAAAATTCAACGTATTTATTTATATTTGAATAAAATTGATTGTAATAAAACTATACTAGATTTTATAAAAGAATATTTGAAACCCGGAATTACTTATTATTGTTTAATACCTGACAACCTTAAACCAAATTTAAATTCAGTATTACAAACATATTTTGATCCCGGAAGCTATAAATTAGTCTCATGTAAATCAATGACTAGAGATATACAAGACAAAGACGAACAACAACTGACAATCCAACAATATCATGAAAGTAAAATTATTCATAGAGGCATTACAGAAACATACAATAGACTAAAAACTATCTACTATTGGCCGAACATGATTAAAGACATCCAAAACTACATAAATAATTGTAATACTTGTCTTATGACCAAATATGAAAGAAATCCGATACAACTTCAGAATATATTAACCCCGACAACTGAAAAACCTTTCGAAAGAATTCATATAGACTTATTGTCCCTCGAACAAAATAAAGTACTTACAATAATAGACTCATTTTCTAAATTTGCCGCTGCTTACGTTATAAAAGATAAAAACGCTGTTACTATATTAAATAAATTAATTAAATATTTTTCTCAGTATACTATTCCAAAAGAAATTGTCTCTGACAATGGTTTAGAATTCAACAACAAATTATTACAAATTTATTTAGCTTTACGCAAAATTAATATTCATTATGTATCCATTGACAACCCGAAAAGTAACAGGATTGCCGAAAGATTTCACTCGACATTAATTGAAATTATGAGAACAATAAATTGTAATCCTATAACTAAAACTTTGAAGTTAAAAGAAAGATTAAATTATGCCCTGTTAGCATATAATAACAGTATACACTCTGTTACTAAAAGAAGCCCACTAGAAATAATATTCGGTCAAAACCTAAATGCAAGTTTAAAGCCAGAAGAAATTTTAGTAGAAGAATATTTAAATAAGTATGTTGAAATATTAAAAGAAATTAATAAAGAAGTTAATAAAAATATCGAAAAGAACAAAACAAAATATTCAAAACCTTTAGAAAAGAAGTTTCAAATACCAGAACATGCATTTGTAGGAATTCATAAAAGACATTCAGGAAAAATTGAGAAACCAAAATTTAAAAAGGTAAAAGTAGAAAAAGTAATTTGTGAAAGAGGCCAAATTATAGATGAATCAGGCAAAAAATATAAATTGACAAAATTGAAAAAACCTCGTATTGTTTCAGAATGACTGGACTCGGACTGACACAAGTAATACATGACGAAACTAATCCTGGTATTAATATAGTTGAGCTTGGGACAGTATTTATACAGGTAAATACTGAAATCATACCAGTAAAAATCCCATTACATAACCTTTTCGAACAATATGTTTACCTAGACAATAATATAAAACGATTAAAAATAAATCTAAATTCTTATAATTTCCATGGAAATCTAACCAACAATTTTAATATCTTGCACTCTTTAATGAATCATATTGAAGATAAAATTAAAATGTTTAATTCAAAAAGACATAAAAGAGGACTAATTAATGCATTTGGATCTATAATAAAAATTATTACAGGAAATTTAGATTCTACAGATCAAGAAAGATATGATCAAATAATTGAAAACATTAACAATAATCAAAAAATACTCTCTAAAACAACAAATACTCTAATCAAAATTAATAATAATATGACAGAACAATTTAATAATAAAATCAAAATTATTAACGAAAATAATAATATATTAAATCAAAAATTAAATTATATTCAAAAAGAAATCGGTAAAATAATAGACGCCATAGATATCATAAATGTAAAAAATTTTATAAACGAACTCATTCAAATCGGACAAGAACTCTATTTTACTTTAATCCAATTAGAAGAAACTATTACATTCTGTAAAATAAACACACTACATTTTGGAATAATAAATTATGAACAATTTGTCAACGAAGTAAAAAATATTGATAACCAAATTATACAAGAAATCATCCTCAGAAATATCCAAAATTATAATATTATAAAAACATATTGTTCTTTAAACGAAAATAATCTCATACTATTGATTGAGTTACCCTCAAATGTTTACAAAGAAGAAATTTTCCAAGTAACACCTATCCCTACAAAACTAGATAATGTATATAAAACTATGAATATTATTAATGGATTATATTCCAGAAATCAATGTAAGATAAAAATGTTAAATAAATGTAGTAAATTAAAAGAAAACGAATATTACTGTCAGAATCAAAATAATGAATTTGATAGATGTCTAGAACATATAAGTTGTTATAAGGATTTTCAATTCTGTAACTACATAGAAATTTATCATTCTAATTCCATTATAAAAATTAAAAACTCAAAATTAAATTATTTATACCTGCCAAATAAAAAACAAATAAAATACTCTTGCAATAATAATATCGAAATTAAAGAACTAGAAGGTATATTCAAAACAGAGAATTGCGAATTTAACAATCAAATAAAACTAATAAATAGCTTTGAAAAAATCACGTTTGACAATAATATTTCATTACTACACAGTATTGCAAATTTGACTAATAAAATAAGAAATATAACCAAAATTGACCCTATATATTTGGAAAATGTAGAATTAAACCCAAATGTAATCCCCCATATTACTCACTATATTATTTTATATTCATTTATTATATTAATCATACTTATTATTGTAATTTTAATTTGTGTTAAATATTGTAAAAGAAATCTAAGTTCTCTGAAAGGAAATAAATTTAAACCTAAAGTTGAATTAGTAAATGTTCAAAGTACTAGTAAAAGTCCAACTCTTGAAGAGTTAACTTTTCCTCTTAAGGAGGGAAGAGTTATATGAGGGTACCACCCTGTATATCTAATCTTCATGGAACTTAGATAAGACATTAGTATATAAGCCATTGTTCTATTAGGATAAGTCAGACTGTAGATCTTGTATTCTTCCTGTAAATATCACTAGTAATTGTATTGTTTAAAATATATATTATATTAAAATTAAATTTATTAAAAACTATTTTCCCTAACGAGAAAACATAATTTACACATTCCTTTAAACTACATACATTATTTTAATGTGAAAAACATATTTAATTTGGTGAGTGTATTTATTTGTAATTTACCTGTATATTTTGTAACAAATATTTTAATCTTTATAGCTGATGATGGATTAATGTTAATCCGAAACGTCCACTTTATACTTCAAATTTCAATAAATGGAACACATGAACCCAAATACAACATTTTATTAAACATATTTACAATAGTTCAATTGTTACAGTTTGACATTTCAGGTACAAATGTGTTGGAATCTTGGAGAAAGAATAAAGTTATAACCAACAAAAATACATGTGCTTATAATCCCAACTATTACATTGTTTTATAAGGAAACAATAATCATAACAATACGGTACGTTGACATCTGGTCTGAATACATCTGTTTAAATTCTGACCTGTTACAGGTCGAGTGAAACCGGAGGCAGTAAAAAATAAAGTTAACCTGCATTACAATAATGGAACATGTGTGATTCGCCTCGTGAACTGTCCTAGATAAGGGTGAATCATCACACCCTCCCCATACTTCAATGAAAAAGAAAAATTATGCGAGTGATATTTCTTTTAACTAAATCAAGAAGCTAATAAACGAAAGCAAAATGCAATTGAAACAAAAAAGCTAACACAAGGTAAGAAAATAGAAAATAAATCGTCCAGGGCGGAGATTACCGGGTTCTCTTGCGGTTACGGGGTCGGTGGAGAGCATCGGGTTTGATGACGGTGGTCCACCGTGTCGTGCCGTCAGGTTGCAGAACCTGAAACCTCATCCGCCGGTATATAGCGGACGTCGTGACCACGGGATGGACGGTGGACGACGCCGGACGTCCTTTGGTGGTAGGTGGTGCCGGGGGCGGCTGCTCCTGCCGGGATGACACCGCGGAGACCCGTACCGCTGCCAGCGGCGACGAGCCTGGAGTCCGTGGGAGCCCCGCTGGCGGTGGCGACAAAGCGTCTATGCCTTATTGAACAACCTGGGGTGTCCGTGGTGTCCGGGCGCGTGATGGTGTGGCCAGGATCGGCGACGTGTCTAGCACCAGACAGTCCCCATCCGGAGACGGTGGTGGGGTCGCGCAGGATGAACGGCAGTCTGTCGGGCGGCTGCTAGCCGCGCTGGCGATGGTGTCGGGGAGCGATTCGGTGAACACATCCCGAAGAGCTCCTCTACCAGCTCCTCCAGGGTGGTGCTCGCTCTGGGAGTATCCTCTTTTCCCCTTGCCCTGGAGATGAGCTCCAGGCAGGACACGTTCTTGGAGGTGGCCGAGGTTGGCTCTGGCTGCGACGTGTCTGGGGAAGGCCTTGTAGTCTGCGCCTCTTCCGCCAACGGCAGCCGCGGGACTCGCGACACCCTCCGCGGCGTAAAACGGGAGAGGAGCGGTTCGATGGGCAGTGGGAGCCGCAGAGGTACATCCGGTCGGCAAGCATGGATCAGCGCTAACCCCACTGGTCTGATCTGTCGCTTCGAGGTCACCAGCCGTGGGCGGATGGCGGTGCGCCGCACCTGGAGGTCGGCCACGGCGTCGTGACCGAGAAGCTTCCATAGCCGGAACCGGCGGCTTGTTGGACTCGGAGAGGCTGGCATGGTTACGTATGTCAGTAACACACTTTCACGTTGACATTGGTCAATCGTTGGCCGGCCTGATTTGTTAGGTTGTAGGTTAGCGGGGTTCTGCGTTTTTGAACCGTCCATGGTCCCGAATACCGTGGACATAACTTCGCGGCGACGCCTTTGATGTCTGAAGATAAGGCATGTTCGCGTCACATTATCAGATCGCCAGAACGGTACTGTGCAGCCCGCCGCCATAGATTATAGTGCCCAGCCTGGACAGTCGCAGCTCGAGCTTGGCAAGCTTTTGGGCATCTCGGATCGCTTTCAGCCGGTCGAGGTGGTCGGCCGAAATTTCTTGCTCCGCGTCGCTCTGTGGCTCGTGGCCCGTGGAGCTGTGCTGGCTGGAATTAATGGCTAGCACGAACTCTGGTAAGAGCGCATCCCACTTACGGTGGTTGTTTTGGCAAAACTGAGCCACCATTGGTTTTAGCACCTGATTTACGCGTTCAACCGGGTTGGCCTGTGGCGTGTATGGTGGCGTCAGCTGTTGGTGGATGTGGTGTTCACGGAGGAAGCGCCGGACCAGGCGGTTATCGAACTCGGTGCCATTGTCGGTGATAAGTTTCCTTGCGCACCCATACCGGCATAACACCAGCTCCCGGAAGGCCTGGACGACAGCGGCGGCGGTGGCTTGATGGAAGACGATCACGTGTTAGAACCTTCTTGGTGACCGGGGCAGGTGCCCGATGATGTCGGCTGCCACCGTTTCCCAGGGCTGCCAGACCTTCGGTGGCCCCAAGTGGCCTGCTGGTTCCTGCTGGTCAACCTTAAATTGCTGGCAGCTGCGGCAACTTCTCACGTAGACGATGGCCTCCCTGAACATGCCCGGCCAGTAGTAGCGGAGTGCGAGTCGAGCATTAGTTTTGGCTATACCCAGGTGTCCAGCCATCGGGTGGTAGGGACGCACAGCTTCCATTCCCGCTCCGGCTCGGTCTGACAGGTCGGTGGGGTCCTAAAACCGCCAGTGAAGATGTCCGTTCCGTATCTGGTATTCCGGGTGTAGTTTGGGGATGTCCTGGACGGTTTGACACATCTGACTGTATCAGGGACTTATTGGAGCTACGCTGTTGAGAGCCGGGAGTGGTTTGCGACTCAGTAGGTCTGCCAGCTGGTTCAATGTACCCTTGCGGTAGGTGATCTTGAAGTCGTATTGTTGGAGTGCCATCACCCAGCGCGCAAACCGTCCCGTGGGCTCCTTCATTGAATCCAGGTATTTCAGTCCCTGATGATCGGTGGCGATAGTATACTGATATCCTTCCAGATGCCTCCGAAGCTTCTTGAAGGCCTAGACGATGGCGAGGAACTCTCTTTCTTTAACCATGTAATTTCTCTCAGCTGGAGAGAGGGTCCGACTAATATAGGCTATGGCTCTGGGCTCGTCCTGGCTACCTTGGATAAGGGCGGCTTCGATGCCGACGTCGGAGGCGTCGGTTTGTAGTATAATTTATTCCGAATAGTCGGGGCAGGTCAGGGCTGGTGCTGAGGTAAGGGCTCTCTGCAGGTGTCTATAAGCCACCTCCTTGTGTGGTCCCCACCTCCAGATCTGCTTCTTCCGAAGCAGCGTCGTCAGGGGTGCTATCATGGTGGAGAAATGCGGGATAAATCGCCGCTGGCGACCACGAAGTCATCGAGGTAGGCGAAGGCATACGGCTCGAGTTCAGGGCCGATGACGGTGTCGAGTAGTCGCTGGAAGGTGGCTGGGGCTGCGTGCAAGCCGAAGGGCATCACCCGGAACTGGAGCAGCCCTTTTCCGGAGACTGTGAAGGCAGTGAGTGGTTTGCTCTCTTCGTTGAGTGCCACCTGCCAGTAGCCGTTCTTGAGGTCAATCGTGGAGAAGTACTTGGGCCCCCGCAACTTATCTAGAATCGCGGTGATGTACGTGAGTGGGTAGGCATCCTTCTCCGTGACCTGGTTCAACTGGCGGAAGTCGATACAGAACCGGGTCCGACCGTCCTTCTTCTTGACGATGACGGCGAGTGAGCTCCATGGGCTCTGCGAGCGCTCAATGATGCCGTCTGCCAACATCTTCTCAACCTCCTCGTTGATGATTTGTTGATTCCGGGGATTCCTCGGTATGTATCTTTGTTTTATGGGAGTGGCGTCCTTAAGTTTGATATGATGTCGTAACCTAGGTGTCACCCCTGTTAGACCGGTCTACTTCGGGAGCTCGGCGGCTAGAAACCCCGTCAGGTCGTTTCCAACTGGGTGTTCTTTGGCTACCCGTACCTGGGCCACCACGGCTAAAGAGGGTTGAAACGTTACCTGTCGCTGGACTGTATCGATCCTCGCCCCGAGCGCATCCATTCCCAGGATGACTGGGTTGGCTAGGCCGGGTAGACTTTAGAGCGTTATTTTCCTCCAGACGTTCCTGAGCATGCAGCCGACGATCAGGAGGCCGCTTGTGGTGGCCGTGGAGCCATTGGCCAAGAGGACTTGCATTGCGCCTGTGTCGACGAGTGCCTGCATTTGTCGCCCCTTTATTTTGATGTAGACAAAGAGGCGGCTATCCGAGGCGTCTTGCTGTCGGACCGAAAGTAACTGGGTTGAATCCGGGGCAGGGTAAGTATGGGTATTCGTTCGGTTGAGCTAGATCGGCCCCTGGATAGTCCAGCTCAGGCTGCGTTTCCCGACGGTTCCTTCTTCTGACAGTTACAGTCCCTTGTTAGTATTCCTTCTTTCTTGCAGTGCCAGCAGAAAATTTTCCGCGCATTTGGACATGCGGGTCTAAAGTGACATGTCTGCTTCCCCGCTTGTAGTACTTGCGACGTCTTGGCTGCAGCTAGTGGTACGGTAGCAGCGACGTGCAGTTTGCTTTGGGTAGCGTCAAGTTACTTCTGGAGACGCTCGTACTCGGTCACCTCCCGCATGAGCTCTTGGAGGGTGGAGAAGTCACGTCTCCGAATGTACTGGCGATATTCTGGTCGCAGATTACTGAAGATTTAATATAACTCTTCCTCAGTGGAGAATTTCCCGTCGCGACGGATGAGGGTATGTAACTCAGTTACAAATTCCAGGCCGGTCTCGTTCGGCCTTTGTTTCCGGTGGTTAATTTGGTCCCTTAGCCGCAGGGTGTGGTCTGATCCGACGTAGGACTCTTCAGAGTCGGCTAGGAAATCGGACGATGTATTCCAGTCGTCGCGGTTGTTTGCCATCCACTCCTCCTCGGAGCAATTCTAGTAGAGCGGGAAGGAGCTGGTGATCGTGATCCTCCCCAAGAAGGAAACTGGGTCGGACTTGCCATCGAAATGAGCGTTCCATTTCCTGGCTACTTTACAGATATTATTCTGCCCAGGTGGAACTCTGGGTATTATGTTAATGACCGGCTCGCTGACGGAGAGCGTCGATCTGTCGGGATTGAGGCTCCCGATTCATCTTATTAGATTCACCATTCTTTCTCGTAATTGTTGTACGCTACCGGTGCCATCCTGCCCTAACTCCATCAATCTTGTAGCGAGTTCATCTTTCGGCAGACTGTAAACCCAACTGACGGCTGGCGGCCTGGTGTCTGGCTTCCCGTCGGCCGCGTTCCCGTCGTCGCCGCTCATGTTGTTGATCTGGTTTTTACAGTCCCTGTTCGGGCGCCAATTTTGTGACGGTCACGCTCGCGACTGGAAGCGCTCGGTCACCTAGTACCTGAAACTTAATCAAGGATCGAGGGTAAGGAATCTTAACGCTTTAGCGGGAAGACTCCAGGGCTGAACCACCCTTCACGAGGTGCCCCTGTTTAAACGAAACACGGCGGATCTAGACGCGTAGGTCGATAAACTACCCAAAGCCAAGGTGTGAGCTATCATGCCGAGGGCTGAATGGCACAGTGGTCATTGTGTCGCGAACGATGCCGTTGTGGATACCGGGCGATCTCCCAACGTATTTAGACTTACCTTCGTACTGCGGGGCCCTGCGGAGGCGGACCACCCTTTCCGTAGCTACTCGTGGGAACACTATGGCTTCCTTACCTCTTAATTCAAACTCCGTGTCTGTGTCATCTAACCCTTCCCCTAACCCTAATACTACACCCACCCCTAACCCCTCGAACCCGATTCCCGCGGGTGAGAGAAAAACCCTGCAAACGGCTAGGGCTTCCGAAAGGAGGAACAGGTCGGGCGCAGAGAAACGGCGTCAGCGGAAGGCTTAGGCCGCAGCAATGGAGTCTCTGGAACACGGACCCAACGCTGCTCATGGTCAAGGCCAAACCGATGGTGGAAGGGCTCCAAAAGGAGGTGGTCGGAAACGGCCATCAACCATAGGGGAAACACCACCAAGCGCCAAGAAGGTAGTAACTACGCGCAAGCTGTCAAAAGCGACTTGAAGGTGGCGGTGGTTCACTACCTCTCTGAGGAGCAGAGCGCAGCTATCCAGCACGCGGTCATCGGTGCCCTGGACAAGCTCCCCGCTGGGGGTCCCACGGTTCCATGAATCGTACCTCGCGGAGGGCGCTTTGAAGGTGACCTGCGTAGACCCCGAGTCTAAGGAGTGGTTGCGAGACTTACTCCCGAAACTCGCATCGTGGGAGGGTGCTGTACTTCACCTGGTGGAGAGAGCGGCCCTTCAGAAACCTATTCGTGTGTCAGTGTGGTTGCCGGGCCCTGTTGAGGAACCGAAAGCTGCTCTGGCCCGTTTAGGTAAACAGAACGACGGACTCGTAGTTGAGAGGTGGCGGGTTTACGACCGGAAGGAGGAGGCTCCAAAGGGGCAGCTTCTTATTCTGGGAGTGGATGCTGCCTCCTGCAAGGCTCTAGAGGCCGTTGATTTACGGCCCTTCTTTGGGATGACCAGGGCGGTTGTTAAACTGCTCGGAAAGCCCGAGAAGGCGAGGGGAGAACAGCCGTCAACCAGCAATGGGTGATAAAGGACTGTACTTCACTCAGATCAACTTGCAACACTGCGCTGCTGCCTCTGCGGTAATTAGCAGACAGCTGTCAAAGTTGCACACACACATACTATTGATTCAAGAACCTTGGGCGTACAAGGGTCAAATCAAAGGTATAGATAACAAAATTGGTACAGCTTTCTACTGCACCGATGAAGAATGACCAAGGACATGCGTTTTTGTTGCAAAACATATTAATGCGACCTTGGTGCCCAATTTCTGTTTCAGGGACCTGGTGGCCGTCCTGATTCAATATATGGAGGGAGATATAAAACGAGAGGTCGTCGTGTGCTCCGCTCACCTCCCATATGACTCACCAACACCGCCACCTTCAGAGGAACTGGTTGCACTGGTAGAGTACTGTCGAGTCAAGAGGCTAGGTCTTCTTGTGGGATGTGACGCTAACTCGCACCACACAACGTGGGGGAGTACGGACATAAACCCTAGAGGACAGGCCCTTCTCGAGTATCTATCAACAACGGATTTAGAAATTCTAAATCGCGGCAGTCGTCACACCTTCGTCACTCGTACAAGGAGTGAAACTTTGGATATAACCTTATGCTCTCCGAGAATATCACGTGATATAGTAGACTAGCATGTGTCAACAGAGCCGTCTCTATCTGATCACAGACATATCTGTTTCAGATTGCAGGCAGCCGAGCCAGAACCATCGACTTACAGGAACCCGCGACTCACTGATTGGGACTCTTTTAGAGAGGATCTGTCGGGGAGAATGCGTGGAGTCCCAGTTAGCCTGAAAACCATAGAAGACCTTAAAATGGCTCTAGAGCACTTCCAAAGGGCCATTTTAACTTCTTATGAAGACAACTGCCCCCTTAAAACGAGGAAATTGACAAGCGGAGTACCATGGTGGAAAAACCAAATTGCGCAACTCCGTAGGGAAATACGTCGTCTTTTCAATAAGGCGACAAGATCTAACTTACCTGCAGATTGGGAAGGTTTTAGACAGGCTCAACGCAGATACAAGAAGCTCATCAGGGACTCATGGAGATCTTTCTGCTCAAACATGGAATCCATGCCACGGGCGGCGAGGCTTCAAAAGTCTCTTTCAAAGGACCCCAGAGGAAAACTAGACTATGTGCAGCTTCCAAACGGTGACTACACTACGTTGAAAGTTTTACTTGAAACGCATTTCCCCGGTTCAACCGACAGCGATACTTCTACCACAAATACAGAGGTGAGACACAGAGCTTCGCGAGAGGACTGGAGGATCGCATCTGAAGTGGTAAGCTATAATAAGATGCGTTGGGCTATTAATACTTTCGCCCCTTATAAATCACCAGGAAAAGATAATATTTTTCCAGCTCTACTGCAGAATGGGCTAGCATCAATTGCTGGACCGTTATGTAAGATATTTAGATTTTGTCTGGCCCACAGATATATTCCTATGTCTTGGAGGGACGTCAAAGTCGTTTTTATACCAAAACCAGGGCGTAGCAAGTACGCCCGAGCGAAATCTTTTCGTCCAATCAGCCTAACCTCGTTTCTATTGAAGACCCTGGAAAGACTGATTGACAGACACTTACGTGACGGGGTCCTACAACGAGTACCCTTTCACAGCAACCAGCACGCATACCAGACCGGTAAATCTACCGAAACGGCCCTTCACCACTTGGTAAAAAGAGTGGAGACGGTGCTCACGGATAGAGAACTGGCTCTGGGCACGTTTCTGGACATCGAGGGTGCTTTTGATAACACCTCTTCTGAATCCATTTGCGCAGCAGCTGCGGCTAGAGGTATTGCACCCACACTAGTGGAATGGATACGCTCCATGCTTACGCGACGCAAAGCAACAACCACCCTGAGAGACATCAGAGTCGACATTGACGTCAATAGAGGCTGCCCACAAGGAGGAGTATTATCTCCTCTGCTATGGTGCTTAGTAATTGACAGTCTTATAACAGCTCTTAATGAGCTAGGATTTTATACACAAGGATACGCTGATGACTTAGCTATTCTAGTTGTTGGTAAGTTTTCAAACACTATATATGAGCTCACCCAGCGGGCTCTAAATGTTGTAGAGAACTGGTGCCGATAGAATGGGTTATCAGTCAATCCCACGAAGACTGAGCTAGTTCTGTTCACAAACAAGAGGAATACTGGTATTCCAAACCTCATCCTCTTCGGTCAACCGCTACAACTCTCACAGTCAGTGAAGTATCTAGGTGTCACCCTAAACTCTAAACTGACATGGAAAGAACATGTAGAACCAGTTGTGAGGAAGTCATGCGCAATTTGGTGGTCGTGCAGACGAACCTTAGGTAAGACATGGGGAATAAAACCATATATAGCTTTCTGGTTGTACTGTGCGTTGGTTAGACCTATAGTTACTTACTCGGCTGTGGTTTGGTGGCCCAGAACGTCTGTTTCTACAGTTAGGGCTTCACTAAATCACATCCAAAGAATAGCTTGTCTAGGTATTACCGGGGCAATGAGAACAACACTAACGGCAGCAATGGAGGCCTTGCTAAATCTTCCACCACTTCATCTCAGTATGCAAAGAGAAGCTATGGCTGCTGCATTGAGATTAAAACACACTAACCAGTGGATCACCAGGAACAACACAGAGGGACATAGCAAGATTCTGTCCACTTTGACAGAATCTTCTCTCATTCTCAAATCTGAGTGATTACATGCCCCCAGTGTACATC
The DNA here is from genome assembly GCA_035578165.1 of Stenolophus ochropezus. Classification (NCBI taxonomy): domain Eukaryota; kingdom Metazoa; phylum Arthropoda; class Insecta; order Coleoptera; family Carabidae; genus Stenolophus; species Stenolophus ochropezus. Next base: position 3,519,818 of record JAQOWZ010000025.1, read on the forward strand.
TTTGACAAACATTACTCCATATTACCTTTTTCTAGGGAATCTTGGGGAAATAACGCCCAAGCTCTATTTCAACCACAGGGACTAGTATGGTTTACCGACGGGTCTCTAACCGAAAGAGGAGCTGGTGCAGGTGTCTACGGAGAATCACCTAGAGCAAGGATGTCCTTCTCACTAGGTCTAAATTCTTCTGTTTTTCAGGCGGAGATCTTTACAATTCTGATTTGTTGCCAAGAAAATATCAAAAGGGCTTACCGTGGTAGGCACATATATATCTGCTCGGATAGTCAAGCGGCTCTCAAGGCTCTCGACAACGTTAGAGTAGACTCAAAGTTAGTCTTTGAGTGTAGAAAAACACTGGACGAGCTCGCTAAGGGTAACTTTGTTAAGCTTATGTGGGTACCAGGTCACCAAGGCATTGAGGGGAATGAAGAAGCTGACTCTCTGGCTCGTGAGGGCTCAGACAGGGCACTCATTGGACCAGAACCAGCATTCGGACTCTTCAGAAGCACAGAAAAGCGAGCGATCAGGGATTGGGTGACACGTGAACACCAAATGTACTGGTCAACTCGTCAGGGCTTGAGACAGTCAAAGCTCTTTATTCCAGGACCATCTCCTGAGAAAGCTAAGTATCTTCTTAGCCTTAATAGAAGAAAACTTAGGATTTGTTTACAGGACATCTCCTCAGAAATCACCTGAAAACGATCGGAGTAGTAGACGACGAGTCGTGCAGAAGATGTAGCTTAGTTGCAGAAACAACGGAACATGTGCTCTGTGAATGTGTGGCTCTGGCGGGCACCAGATACAGACATCTAGAGGCTCTATTCCTAGAGCCTTGTGACATCCAGGGCATCCCTGGCAGTAGGCCAGCTACCTTCATTGAAGCAGCGGGACTCTGTTAGGACTCTGTGTACACTCGGGTAGCACAATGGGCCTTCAGACCTAAGTGCATGCGGCTTCTTTGAGGCCCCCCGATTACAACAACAACAACAACATAATCAAGGATCCGGGCAGCTTTTAGGAGAAAAGTAGGGTTCTCAGTATTTGGAATGATAAACACATTTTTTTAAATTAATAATGGAGAAAATAGTTCTAAGTCCCAAAAATAAACTAGCCGGGAGCCAGCGATTGACTAAGACGGTTATAAAGTTGACTCACCAGAATTCTCTTCGATGCAGCCGGTAGACTTTAGTGAACAATAACACACCCAAGTCTCTCTGTACAGCGGCAGAAGGCCCCTATTTATACCGAGAAATCTAATGAATCGGTTTTAAACTGTTTGTTGCGTGACAAGGAGCACTCGGTGTTCTAGAACGATATCATTCTATCTTTTCCTTCAACATGAGATTCCTGCATTAAAAAAATAACAATTTTTATAACCGTGAAAGCCGATCTAAATACATCCTAAATTAGGTCACAGACGTAGAATTTAAGTTTAAACTAGACAAATGACCTGTCAACATTCCCGCGAGACAGTCGCGAGTAGCTGTCAGAATCATAAACTCTGAAGGTTACCAACATGATAAACATTGTCAACGTGTACAGTGCGAAATACCTATTTAAATTAAATCACAAGTGAATTTAACATATTTACAATAGTTCAATTGTTACAGTTTGACATTTCACGTACAAATGTGTTGGAATCATGGAGAAAGAATATGGTTATAACCAACAAAAATACATGTGCTTATAATCCCAATTATTACATTGTTTTATAAGGAAACAATAATCATAACAATACGGTACGTTGACATCTTGTCTGAATACATTTGTTTAAATTCTGACTTGTTACAGGTCGAGTGAAACCGGAGGCAGTAAAAATTAAAGTTAACCTCCATTACAATCATGGAACATGTGTGATTCGCCTCGTGCACAGTCCTGGATTAGGGCGAATCATCACAGACGTTAAATAAAAGGATATAATAAATCGCAACATGTGAGCGGGCCAGTCTACCATTGTACCTCAAAATTCATGCAACAGTATATAAATACACATTTATTTGGCTATATACTACATACTACTACAAAACCGCAAAGTATGGTAAAAATTCCAACTACTGCTGGTGGGTTTTGAAGTATTATGTATTTAAGTCATTGTCACTGTTGTATGATTTTGAGTAACAAGATTTTCATTTTTAAAAAACTACAAAAGTAGAAATATTAGCTACAATTTATTTGATAAGAGTACATTCAATTTATATTTTTTTGTTTTAAATTACATTTTTATGTACATAATGTGTACCATATTATCTATAATTCTTTGGTAGACTTGGCAAAAGAATGACTTGTTACATAATACTTTAAAATCCTATACCAGTAGTATTTGGGATTCTTGCTGTACTTTGCTTCAATATTATAATATAAATTAAAACAATAAATAAGAAAAAATAAGCTTCATAATAATTACTCGTCACAAACCGGCTGATGGGTATGACGCTAATGAAGCATATTACAACATTATTATAAAAAAAATCCACAAAGCGATTAAATAAAAGAAAAATAAGAGAGTAATAAATCGCAAAAGTATGAATGTTTGTATGTAATCGAGTTGCCAGGTTATATAAATTTATTTTTAATTTTATATGAAAGATTTTATAATTTTAACAAGAACTACATTTTGTAATCTATTTGTACACTTTTAATTGAATAAAATAATTCTGTAACTTAAAATGTAAATGAAAATAGTAATAATATTGTTATACATTTATATTTGTAAACTATTAAACTTTTTATTATTTAAAGTATTCTGGCAACTCAAATAATTTATTAAAATAAATTAGATATAATATCATATCAAAATTTCTAAATTTTAAGAAAAATAATTGTAAAAATATCTTATACTAATGTAACTATTTAAAAGTAAAATTCATAATATATAATAAAGATACACAAATACCAAAAATCTTCATGATTCACAACGATGTGAAATGGTATGTTTTTCTTATGTTCTAAAGAATATCATTTGTGAATTTCATATTTATAGATATTGAAAACCGAAGTATACACTGCATTGTACCTGTAAAGTACATCGAAGATTATATATAAGAGTTACATCATTATTTAAACTGTTGCAATTATTACAATCTGAGACGAAACTTTTTCTTATATAAAAGTGTTCAATGTTTACATATTTTTTATTAATTAGTAATATTTCTTTCTGAATACAGAAAAATGGTTTAAATCCTGAGATGGAATTTTCCTTCATTCAATATTACAAGAAAAGGATTCAATTTCAATCAAAGCATATGGACTATTAATCCAAATCAAATATACACTACGTTGATGTTAAATAATATTTGAAAAAATAAATCCATTTTAAAACGAAGGCATCATTTAAATAAAAATTATCTTCCTTTATTATATTAGTTTTTATTCTTTATAGAGTAGCAGTTTCACAAAAAATATATTTTTGGAAAACTTGTCAAGAATAACCTCCTTTGGAAAGCGATATTGAATATTTGGGAACTTAAAATGGAAACCACTCTATTCGCTGACGATTCTGCTACCATCGGAAAAACTATATTATTATTGACAAAGTTGAACAAGAATGGTAAATACATTTATATTTAAAGAAAAAAAAAAAGAGTTCGATTGGTGACGAGTTAGAGAAGTGTCGTGTAGAATATTCGAGGTGAACAATAATAGTTCTTACAAGGTATTTCGACATTACTATTTTTCTAATTTCCAAAATCACTAATAGATGATTTATAAATCCTATATTCCTGACTCCCACAGTTAAAGTGAGGAATAATTATTTTCCCAACCTTACTTAAAAACACACTTAAATTATCAAGGTTAGTAAAAAACAACCATCAATTTGTTTAAAAATTGTTATAGTAGAGACATCTATTGCGCGAAAGTGCAATCAACAGCAACCATCTACTTGTTTGTTGAAATATACCCATCCATCGCGCGACAGCACAAGCTACAACATAACATTGCAGGAAGCTGCAATGTTATCAACTTTCTCAACAATACAATTCCGTATTGCGGGTCAACGTTCTATAGGCAATTTTTATTAGAAAATAAAATACAAATATAAACCAACACTAGACACAACACTCCAAATCCGACAAAATGACCTCAAACCAGGAATCTTATGCACAGAAAATAAATAATAAAAAACAGAATGTACAACCCATATTTCCCTCCAAAGAGCAGACAATAATCCTTAATGCAACAGAAGAAATTGCTATCAAAGACTACGCTATAGCAATCGGAAATATTGTGGGACCAACTAATATACAATTTATATCCAAAATCTCAAATAATCGAATTTGTATTTACCTGTCCAGCAAAGAAATTGTCAAAATCCTAATAGATAACTACAAATCAATCGACATAAACTCACATAAAATAGAAATAGGAAAACTGATAACACCGTCAATTAAACTAATTCTTTCTAATGTCTGCCCCCCAATCTCCCACGGAGATTTAGAAAAAATACTCATTCAGTATGGTGTAAAACCAATCTTACCCATTTATTTTCAAAAAGCTGGCCTACAAGAAGACATTTATTCCCATGTATGTAGTTTTAGAAGACTATTGTACATATCTCAACAAAGTAAAACAATACCTGATAGTATATTACTCAAACATGAAGAAACAGACTATAGAATATTCCTAAGTGGAGACAATGTCATATGTCATAAATGCAATACAACAGGACACCCCTACAACAAATGCGAACCACAATCTCAGCTACAAAATAATGAACAATTTCCAAAAATTAAAGAAAAAGAAACCAACAACAAACCAAAGTTAAATAATTCGAATACTAAATTAACACAAAACAACCTACAAAATCAAACAATCGAAGATGATCTAACTCAAAAAGACACTCTATTACCAGACCAAGTAGAAGATAAAAGGGCCAATAAAAGACCAGCTCCAAAAACCGATTCAGAACCTAAAACAATACAAAGTAACCCACAAAACGAAACCATGGATATCGATATTGTAACCCAAAATGATAAGTCATTACCAAACCTAGTAGACGAAGAAAACACGAGAAAAAATTACCCTATTAATCCATCACCATTCAAACAACCTGAAAAAAAAAACAAAAGAAGACTTCGAAACCATCCCGGTCAAGATCACAAAGCCCAGCTAGCCAGCAAACAATAGAAGAACAACTACTACCAATGGAAGAAGAAATTAAAAACAATTCAGAAGAATATATTCTAACAGTCGATGAATTAAAAGACTTCCTCCAAAATGTCCAAGGATCAAGTGAGCAAATTAATGTTGCTAGACAATACACAACTGACATAGACAAATTATTGAAAGTGCTTGAAACTACCAGAGCACTTACTGACAGTAGAAGTTTAAAAAATAGAATAACACGCATGTCAACAAGAATAAAAATACAACTACATGAAGAAAATAAGAAAAAAACCAAATAACAACACTGCACAACAATGATTATACTCCAGTGGAACAATAATGGCATCCAAGCCCATCTAGCACAACTACAAATTTTAACACAAGAACATCAACCCAAATTCATATGTATTCAGGAAACTAGACTTGCAGAAGGAAAAAAATTTAAAATAAAACAATACCAGATATTTAGAAAAGATAGAGAGATCGACACAATAGCTAGCGGAGGCGTAGCAATACTTTGTAAAAACTCAATACAGGTCCAGCCAATTGATATTAACACTGAAATAGAAGCAATTGCTATTCGAACTGAATATCCAAGCCCAATCACTATTTGTAACATTTATATCCCACCAAACAAAACAGTTACCATAAATGAAATAGAAAACCTTATAAATCAACTTCCACATCCTCGAATTATCCTTGGCGACTTCAACGCACACAACGTGTTATGGGGATCGCAATTTAACAACTCGAGAGGAAAAACTATTGAAGACACGCTTTTTGACAAATTTTTCCTACTAAATGATGGGCCACAAACCTACCTCTCACCTCGATCTGGTAACACGAGTGTATTAGATCTCACTTTCGCAAATGATAAAATAGCGACAGAATTGAAATGGGAAACAATTCCCATTTTGCTTAGTGATGGACACTTCCCAATCAAAATATCATACTCCACAAACGACAAAAATATAGACCATGGAAACGAATGTAAAAAATGGATTTTGAGAAAAGCAAACTGACAACTATATGAAAATATACTAAAAAATATTAAAAAAGAAACAGACTTTAATGATATCAATAAAATCATAGCAAACTTTACATCCCAAATTACAAAAGCTGCAGAAACAACCATCGGTTATAAAAATATAAACCAAACACGGAAAAATGTTCTTCGGTGGAATGAAGTATGTGCAGATGCAATAAAAAAACAGAAAAAAGCTTTATATAAGTTCAGAAAATATAAAACCAACGAAAATGTATTAGAATTACAAAGGGCCAAAGCCTATAGCAAAAAAATAATTAAAAAAAGCAAAAAAGCATCCTGGCAACAATTCGTCTCCACTATCAACAAAGACACTCCCATGAAAACAGTATGGAACAATATTAAAAAAATTAAAGGCAATGAAACACCCAGAGAAATTAGCAATCTTAAAATAAACAACAACTCCATCACAGACTCCAAAGAGATTGCTAATGAAATAGAAAAACACTACGAAAGAACATCAAGCGATTTGTTTTACGATCAAAATTTTCTACAGGAAATATATGAAAATGAAAACAAAGGTATAGAAATTCAACCAGACATATTAAATCCGCTTGACAAAGAATTTACTCTCTGGGAAATGAACACAGCAATAAGTGAAATGAAACAAAACTCAACTCCTGGTCCAGATAACATCCCACCAATCTAGGTGATTCTCCGTAGACACCTGCACCAGCTCCTCTTTCGGTTAGAGACCCGTCGGTAAACCATACTAGTCCCTGTGGTTGAAATAGAGCTTGGGCGTTATTTCCCCAAGATTCCCTAGAAAAAGGTAATATGGAGTAATGTTTGTCAAAGATGTACACTGGGGGCATGTAATCACTCAGATTTGAGAATGAGAGAAGATTCTGTCAAAGTGGACAGAATCTTGCTATGTCCCTCTGTGTTGTTCCTGGTGATCCACTGGTTAGTGTGTTTTAATCTCAATGCAGCAGCCATAGCTTCTCTTTGCATACTGAGATGAAGTGGTGGAAGATTTAGCAAGGCCTCCATTGCTGCCGTTAGTGTTGTTCTCATTGCCCCGGTAATACCTAGACAAGCTATTCTTTGGATGTGATTTAGTGAAGCCCTAACTGTAGAAACAGACGTTCTGGGCCACCAAACCACAGCCGAGTAAGTAACTACAGGTCTAACCAACGCACAGTACAACCAGAAAGCTATATATGGTTTTATTCCCCATGTCTTACCTAAGGTTCGTCTGCACGACCACCTAATTGCGCATGACTTCCTCACAACTGGTTCTACATGTTCTTTCCATGTCAGTTTAGAGTTTAGGGTGACACCTAGATACTTCACTGACTGTGAGAGTTGTAGCGGTTGACCGAAGAGGATGAGGTTTGGAATACCAGTATTCCTCTTGTTTGTGAACAGAACTAGCTCAGTCTTCGTGGGATTGACTGATAACCCATTCTATCGGCACCAGTTCTCTACAACATTTAGAGCCCGCTGGGTGAGCTCATATATAGTGTTTGAAAACTTACCAACAACTAGAATAGCTAAGTCATCAGCGTATCCTTGTGTATAAAATCCTAGCTCATTAAGAGCTATTATAAGACTGTCAATTACTAAGCACCATAGCAGAGGAGATAATACTCCTCCTTGTGGGCAGCCTCTATTGACGTCAATGTCGACTCTGATGTCTCTCAGGGTGGTTGTTGCTTTACGTCGCGTGAGCATGGAGCGTATCCATTCCACTAGTGTGGGTGCAATACCTCTAGCTGCAGCTACTGCACAAATGGATTCAGAAGAGGTGTTATCAAAAGCACCCTCGATGTCCAGAAACGTGCCCAGGGCCAGTTCTCTATCCGTGAGCACCGTCTCCACTCTTTTTACCAAGTGGTGAAGGGCCGTTTCGGTAGATTTGCCGGTCTGGTATGCGTGCTGGTTGCTGTGAAAGGGTACTCGTTGTAGGACCCCGTCACGTAAGTGCCTGTCAATCAGTCTTTCCAGGGTCTTCAATAGAAACGAGGTTAGGCTGATTGGACGAAAAGATTTCGCTTGGTCGTACTTGGTACGCCCTGGTTTTGGTATAAAAACGACTTTGACGTCCCTCCAAGACATAGGAATATATCTGTGAGGCCTTAATAAATTACTACATGAAATGATAGAAACATTCTTCAAATTTTGCGTCACAAATTCTACGAGAAAACTTTGCAATGCCCAAATAAAGTAAGACAAAATTCATATTAACATTCTCTGAGGCCTTAATATATAGTATGTCCTCGAATCGAGATGTAAAAAAGGAAAAAAAATATTTTTTATTTTACGAGAAAAATGTATTCTTGATCAAAGTTTTTGCATGTTTGAAAACTACCAATTCAGTTTTAACCTTTTCAAATTTTCTTTTAGTTTTAGAGAAAAGTCGAAAATAGTTCGACTTAGAATTTTTCTAATTGTAAGTCCCAAAAAACAAGTTTGCGTTGTCATATAAATTATTGTTAACATGACTTTAACTTTAGTTTCATGAATTTAACAACTAAAATAATATAAACAATAATTATTCTACTCAATCGATTCACGGTTTGTTGAGCGCACAATTCTAGTCTTCGATGTTATTCTTTAACTTCTTTGAATTTCTTCCAGAGTTAAAGACGTCACAGCGTCTCTAATTCTTTTCTTTAAATTCGCTACATTCGGTCGAAGATAATTTGCATAAACTATTTGTTTCTAACGGCCTAAAGATAAATATCAGCTATAGTCAAATCAGGGCTCCTTAGTGGCCATAACAAGAGACCGATTGCCATAGCATTGAATTAGGTAAAATCGACAACATTTTCAACGATTACAACAGATTTACCTAATTGACAGTCAATGAAATTAAATAAATAATGTCAGTTACTGTGACAACGCGAACTTGTTTTTTGCGATTTAGAAAAATTTTCAAATAGGTCGCCCTATTTTCGTTTTTTCTCTTAAACTAAAATTTGAATTGGCCATTTTTTTCACTGATTCTTCGAAAAACCGCTCTTTCGTTATGGCAATTTCAATATATTTAAATAATATAAGTGTTAATCCTGGTTCATTTCATTCTTTCACATAATTTTTTTTGTTTAGTTATCGTCTTTTGCTAACGTTTTTGGCGGTTTTTCGTTAGCATTTACATGGAATCCTGAAGACTCATTCGTTCCGCCCAGAGGATTTTTACTACATAGTTTATTATCATTATTATTTATTGTAATATTTTAATAATATATAACTTTCCTATTTTGTGTATCTAAGTTATAATTATACATCTGTTAAAGAAAACTGATTTTAAATGCTTCAAATTCCTTTCTTTTAATACAATTTTCTTAAAATTTCACTACCTGTTCATTAAAAATGTATGTTAACACTACTCGGTCCCACGCTTTTGTACTGACACTACAGTCTGTGTTGCACACGAATCTGAAAAACATCAGGCGACCACCAAGTCGCGACGCATTTCAGGTGTCATCCACTAAAATGAAGAAACATAAAATATTCAGTCTTAGCTGGAATTGGTTACTGTAAACATTGTATAAAACTTATGCATTGTCATTCCTAATTCGTTTGTACTTATAAAAATATTTTTTTTTATTGAACAAATAAATTTGTTCTTTAACTGGCGCAGTAGGTAGGGTCCTCAGCGAAATACAAAAATCGATTTCGTTCGTTTTAACGATTAACTGAAGATTCGAAATCAAGAAGATTGTCCGGTTGCGTCGCGCATCAGCTACGAAAACATCGGGGCCGAGGGAACATCGAACCCCACATCTTCAAGGGACACGCATCGCCCATCCAGCCGTTGCAACTGACCAGAGTGACACGCCGAGCGAATATCGTCGATCACAGACCAATGGACATCGTCTTACTCTTGTAAGTACCTATGTCAATTAGAGAATTTAATATCGATACAGAATTAAGTAATACAGATACAGAATCGGATTCTGGTGACTCACTAACATCTTACAATAATCCCATTAACAATTTAAAATTAGAAAATTCCTTTATAGAACAAATTAATAACCTCACAATGGTTCTACCACCACCAATTAAGAAAGAATGTCTGGACATGATCCCAGAATTCAATGGCGATAGAAGACACTTACCGCGATTTTTAGTAATTTGCGACAAATTAGTAAAGAAATTTTATAACACAATAGATGAAACAGATTTTCAAAATGAGTATTTAATGGCAACTATCTTAAGTAAAATTAAAAAAGAAGCCGCTAACAATTTAGCAACATCCACCATATCAACATGGGACGATGTAAAGAAAGCATTGTTGAACTCGTTCCAAGACAAACGAGATTGTTTCACAGTAACAATAGAAATGACGGAATTAAAACAAACTAACGAATCACCGTTTGATTTCTATACCAAAACTTATTGCAATTACAAATTTCTTACATCAATAATAACAAACCTACTTAACGAATATTTCCGCGAGTACGCATTGAGAGTATTCCTTAAAGGTTTAAGAGAACCCTTAGGTACGTTGATGAGAACCAATGACCCTAAAGATCTTAATCAAGCTCTTAGTATGCAAACAAATGATTTTAATATGGAATCATCTTCACGCGGACACCACTATAAACAGACACACCACCCACAAAAACCTAAACAACCACCACCACCTCCTAAATTCACACCCCAGAAAAATACACAGCCATTAACTTATAATTACAGTCCTAGTTTTAGTAATCCAAAACCTTTCACTAATAATCCGCAATACAATTCCAATAATCTAACTAACGTATTTAAACCCAATAACAACCAAAGGTTTCCCAAACCGACGCCTATGAGCATCAGCACAAGGCAGTCCTCACTTCCTAGAGCAGATCCCTCTTATAACACACAATATCGTCCAATACAACAAACACAAAGACCAAATTTCATTGCTGAAGAATTGTATAATACGGAAACAAACGATGTTGTTACAAATGACCAAAATTATGACGAAAATGATCAAAATTGTGATGAACATGACTTTGAACAAAATTATGATCCAGATTCTTTTTTATCGAAAGTAGCCTCGGAAGAACAGTCGAACTCTTAAATTTAAACAATTCAAATACACAAAGCGAACTACAGTTCATTATACTCCCCGAGCATAACTTAAAAGCCTTAATTGACACCGGCAGCACAAGATCTTTCATAAAACCCGAAATAGCATACAAAAATTTTGGCAATAAAATTATAAATGATCACTTTAAAGTCACAACAGCTCACGGCACATCTATTGAAAATTTTAGTGTATATTTACCACCTTCCAAATTATCCAAACTAATTGAGACCGAGGTTGTACGAATTATCAAATATTTCTACTAAATATTTAAAAAGGCCTCAAAAGCAATATATTTCTGTAAACACAAATCTAAAATTAATTTTTTTAATGAAAAATATATACATGCATATGTAATGTAAACAAATACAATACTTTAGTTAGTTTTAAGAAATTAAGCGAAGCTTTTCTTCTGAATTACTGTCGCCATTTAATTTTTTGGATTACCGGACATTTCAATTATCAGGGATTGTATTAACGACGCTCTACTGTACTTAGAACAATATTTACAAAACAAATTCTGAAATTTTGAGTTTTCACTTTTCTATATGATGTGCGATATGTAAAACATACTACAATCTATAACAAAATTAAAATTATCTGTTCTACTGGTTTTTAAAATGTATATGTCAGATAGTGAAATAAATTTTTAATATATTATATACTAATTGGAGTAAATGATTGTTCAATGGATCCTGATCTAAAATATGGTTTAATAAATTTAAAATTTTTTTATTGAAGTTTATCTGTCTTTTTGCCATTATAATTAATGTGTTAACAATATTTCCTGCATTAATTTGGCTACCTTTAAAAACTATTTCTGTAGTTCTGCATATTGATATTACATCACTGGAGGGTTTTATTAACCCGCCTTTATTTTTTCTATTATTTAACACAGAAAGACTATGTTCATCTGTTAAAAATGAAAAGCATGCATTACAATTAAGATGTAATTTAGTTAACTTTCTAGCAACAAATCCTGAAATAGATTCAACAACATCAGTCGTAAACTGTTCTAACTGTATATCTATATCTATTTCACTATCAATATCAATATCAAGCCCTGAATTTAGATGATCTAATTCCGTACTTAAATGTTTATAACTACTAGATATTTTCAGGATACTGGTTTCATACTGAGCCAAACTATTTGCAGTTTCTGAACTGTGTAACTCAACATGAACCAATAATTTTTTATATTCTGACTCAAATTGAACCGCCGTAGGGTTATTATTAAAACTGCCTCTGCATCGAATATTAGAAAAAAACATTTCAATATAATCTTGACTTAATTTATAAGTGAGCAAATAAGACAAATAATGATTTTTAATAATATAAGTTTGTACTATTCCTTCTATACTTTTCATAACAATTAATAATCATAAAAAACCCGTTTTTCTATTTGTTTCAAGAACCTCAGTACCGTTCTTATCTGAAAGTCCACATATATATATATATATATATATATATATATATATATATATATATATATATATATATATATTTTAAATAATCTTGCACAAAAGAAAAATTTGTGGCAGAAATGGGTTTCTTATTATAAATTTTACTTAAACTATTGTGAGTGTTTAAAATATCGAATAAATTATTCATATATCGGCAAAATAAAGAGGTATCTTCTGCTCCCCTGAAAATTCGGAAGATTTAAGTTATTGCAGCAGTATAAAAGAGCATCGGCTACGCTATTACTAAATGTTTGTACTGCCAGTTTCACTTTCATTTTCTCATTTTCGTAGTAAAGGTGTCTTCGTCGAATTTTGGTAGCTGCGTGTAGCCATAATTTTCTTGCAGTTCCACAAGTAAACCGAAGAAGTTCCAGTTTACTATATTACCGTCGTTATCATATAAAACACCAAAATCTCTTAAATAATTTCTAATGACTTTAATCATATGGCAGGGATCTAATAAAATATATACGGGGGTATTTGTAGCAGGATGTGGAAAATGTGTTTGCAAAGAAGTAGTATTTTTTAGTTCAGCTCCTAAAACTTCAGCCATAGAAAAATTCGTTGCAGTTCCATCAAACGTAAGCGAAGTGATAACAACACCAATATCATGCAGCATAGTTAAACATCCATTTATTAAATTTGCTTTCTCTGAACCTTTAATGCCATTTATGAGAAAGTAGGCAAAAGGAATTTTCCATCGACAATTAACTGCAACTAGAAGAAATACGAGTGCATCTTTTGTTTCTGGTAAGGAATCATTTTCCATATGAAAACCGTAATTAACGTAGCCAATTTGACGAGTACCATTCCATTGTATGTGTTTCCTTATAGCCATTTCGTCCATCATAGACTACATATTAATTGTTTTCCTTCTTTTTCTTGTTCTTTTATTTTAATCTCTACAGCTCGTAAACCTTCTGATGTATAACCTGGTGACCCATCAACAGATCAGTACCAATTAAGCAAAGTTTTAGGAGGAGGGAGGCATTTAGAAAATATTTTTCGTACATAGCTGTAAGCAGAACTAGAATAAAAATTAAGTGTGAGAGCAAATGTTCTCAGTTCTTCAGGATGTTTTTTAGTAGTAGTTATTCTTAGTTGTCTTAGTAAAACTGTTTTTGTGCTGGTGCAATACATTCCTATAAAATTTTAAAATTTAAGATAACATTACGCAAAAATAATAAGAAATACCAATACAATCTGAAAAAAATGGCACTCTGTCATATGATTAAAAATAATAAATAATAAAACATGAGCACATAGCAAATACCTCCTACCAAGCAAAATATAAAGTTATATTTATATTTACATTTACATTTTATGGATAGGATGTCTCGCGACCCGAGGGACTTATCTTAAGGGTGTATTCTTTATGTAATTTTATGTCCAAAATACCTTATACAAAACGCAATGTTATAGGAGTTATTTAGGGGTCAATTTTACTTTAAATTAATTTAAATTAATTTGTGATTTATTGGGTTTTTCACCCTGTCGGTCCATGAACCAGCGTACAGTAAATTAGAGTACAAAAATTTACTGTAGTTTAAAAGAAGTTTAATGAATAAAAAGAATGTAATAATGGGTGAATTTATAACTCACAAGAAGAAGTATGGGGAAAAATAAGACGCTATTTTGAGTTTGGCCATGATGGCCTATTATATTCGCCCACTAAAAGAAGTCACATGCAAAAACATAAATTTAAATTTCCAACCACCAACCTACCATAAATACATGCTATTAAAAAATCGAATAACTGAATTAAATATGTATGTAATTAAAACTTTCGCCATAATAATCTACCTGTAAGATATCGGCACATTCTTCCGTTACTTTTTTTGAATTTTTCTGATGATGAATTAGTTCTTGTAAAGAATTGACTTTTCTTTTTAATCTATACTGATTCATTTTGAGCTTTCATTGTTTTCATTGTTCTTCCATATTTATTTATTTGCCTATTATCAATGTACTAAACTTTTTTGGCTTCATTGGACTTAAAATTTTCTGACTTATACCATTATAAGTTTTTACCAGTAATTATTTCAATAGGCAATGAAGGAGGTTTCTCGCGAAACCTATGAAAATATACATGCAATATGTTTATTATTATTATTTCCATAAAAAAATAAAACGTTATATATAAATAAATATATATAATATTTACTTTATTGACGGTACAGGCTCTACTTCTAATAGGGCAGATTCAGCCGTAGATGGTTCACCTCTATCAGTTTTTAATTTCTTGAAAACATTCCCGTCATTCTCCTCCTTATTAGGTGAAACTGACCGACAACGTTTTGTGGGTTTTCTTAATTTCACTTGTTTTAGCAAATGCTTAGGAAAACCGAAAATTGAGGGTACTACATCTGGTTTTAATCGTCGTTGTAGTAAATGAGTTACATAATCGGATTCAATAAAATGTTTTCCACAAATTTTATTGTGCTAAGTAGGCTTAAAATCCTAGCGCTTTAATGCTACTATCCACTTTTTCCTCAGTTTCCCATTTTTCGGAAAACTGATAATATTAGTGGTATGAAATTGACATAACCACAATAAATTAATGTACATATTAACCTGTGGAACGAAATCCCGCCTTTTACAGCACGTTCCGTGCGATTATATACACAACATGCATGTACCATATTTATTAAACTTTACTAATTCACAGCAATAAGCAAAATATTTTAAAATTCGACAGCGTCATGACTGAAGAAAACACGTTTCTTGCCACAAGTCACGTAGTTTTTTCTCTGTTTTTGTTGCTCTATGCTAACCACAGGCTGTCTCTCTTTAAGCCCCTTCCATTTACGAAGTATTATAAGTTCTATGGGCGTCGCCCTGGTATCTTCAGTCTGTAACTTAGACAATTCGCTCCGCGCTTCTGTACAGTGCGGACGTGTAATCCTTCTACCTGTTAGGTTGTTAGCGTTAGGTCAACGCTCAGGGCTTAGCTGAGTGGTCGAGCGAGTCTAGCCTACCTGTATACTTCCCGCTGTGATGTGTTTTCCCAGGCCACTGGATGCGTTGAATATCTGTGTAACCTGGTGAATCCCATCATAGCTGCTCGCGTTTGTTGCGCTTGTCGGAACTTTGGTTACGTTGAGTAACTAAGTAATCCGGCTAGTGGACGACGTAGAGCCAGAGGAGTGCATAGCATAGTGCCGTGAAACTTTCACTCCCCGAGAGATCGCGATTGTGCACGTATGACGCCCCGCGAGGCAGTCTCGAGGTAGTGTGTGATAGTGACATTATAGTGATAGTGATACATGGTCAGTCGTGTGTAGTGGCCCCTCAGTGATTTCCCCTGTGCCCTCCCTAGTGCAGTGATAGTGACACTTATTATGGTCAGTTGTTTGTAGAGTGAACCCCTGCATCAGCTGCCCAAGCCCGAAAGTGTTAGTGACTTCCATCCCTCCCGAAGCTGAGAACGAGCCAACCCCGCCCCCAGACACCTCCCAGACGCCGGTAGCAGCCATCTCCAGACGAGACACCATCATCATGTCCGAGCTCGAGGATGTCAACGCCGCCATCGCAGCTCTGGAACGCAGATGCCTTGCCGAAGGCACCACCGATGATAAACAGCTCATAGTGTTGTACGCAAAGAAAATTAAACTGCTAGAAGCACGCTCTAAACGACCACAAGCTGTGATTGCCATCACAAACAAACCCGATACGGAACCGGCCGCTGTACCAGGCCCTTCAACTGCATTTCAACCGAGACCTGTATCTAATGATGCCAAGAAAACTAAAAAAGCGAGAACAGAGGATCCGAACCCAGTGCGGATCGAGAACAAATTTGACAGCCTGTCTCAGGACAGTTCTGATAACATGGACACCAAGCCAAGCCGCAGGGCCCGCCGAGACTACCAAAACCAAGTCACCACCGCCAATCTTTATAAAAGGTGTGACTTCATGGAAACACACAG
Organism: Stenolophus ochropezus; assembly: GCA_035578165.1. Lineage (NCBI taxonomy): Eukaryota > Metazoa > Arthropoda > Insecta > Coleoptera > Carabidae > Stenolophus > Stenolophus ochropezus. The sequence continues at coordinate 3,536,378 of JAQOWZ010000025.1, forward strand.
CTCACGCAATCCGCATGGCTAAAATCGTGGTTAAGTCTTCACGTAACACGACCAACGGGATACGAGTACAGACACAGACCTTTGAAGATTTTAGAAAATTGCAAGCTTTATGCACGAAAACTCAAATTGAGTATTACACTTTTCAACTAAAAGAAGAAAAGCCACTTCAAGTCGTTGTTCGGGGGCTCCCATCAACAGTGACGAACGAAGAAGTATTCGAAGAAATAAAATCCAAACATATTCCAGTCCTAAAAGCCTACCGAATTGGAATTCACAAAAATCTGGTTGCCGTCCATGTTGAGAAATTCGAAGAAGGAAGAAAAATCTACCAGCTGACCGAATTATTATATTTAAAAATTACGGTAGAACCAAAGAAGAAATCTACAACTCCGGCACAAAGTCATAGATGCCAGCAGTTTGGACATTTTTCTACAAAGTGCAACTTCGGACACCGATGTGTTAGATGTGGCGAAAATCACGAAACCAGCATGTGTGAGAAGAAAGATAAAGACAAGCACAAGGCAAAGTGCGCAAATTGCGGTGAAGAGCATACCGCAAACTACAAAGGCTGTGGCGAATACCAGGCAGCACTAATTAAAAAGAAAACCATTCGCTCTTACGCTGCAGCTGCCAAAGCTGTCCGAGAAACAGCCCCAGCAGCTCCATCAACTACACCTCAACCGCAGCCATCGACATCTGCTTCGATCAACAACGAGCGCGCGAGCGTCAAACAAACTGCTTCCCGAGCTCCAACATACAGCAAGGTAGCAGCATCGAAGCCAAAAACTAAGAAACTAGAGACCAGAGATGCAAAGCCCGAAACGACGGCTCCATCAATGAGCAGCAACATCCTTACCGAAGTCCTAAAGAACATAGACATAGAATCTATATGCCAGACGATACTTGGTGCCATCAGTGGGATCTCTATCTCACATCCGGCCATCGACATACTGAAGTTAGCGCTCCAATCGCTTCCAACTCTAGTTCAAGCGCTCCGAAATGGCTGTTAGGAAAGTGAGAGCAGCAAAAAACTTGCGAATTGTCGCATGGAATGCAGATTCCGTTGTGAACAAAGTTGATGAATTAGAAGAATTCTTATTCTCGCACCACGTCGACGTTGCACTACTATGCGAAACATTTCTAAACGAGCACACCAAGACTCCTAAAATTAGAAATTACAACGTGTATCGAAAAGACCGTGGCAGAAGAGGAGGAGGATCAGCCGTGCTAGTAAAACGCACACTCGACCACGTAGAGCTAGACACACCAACTCTACAACATTTGGAAGTGATAGCCCCAGAGGAACCGACACATTACAGTGGAATAGCCGGACAATCTCCAGACGTGCTGGATATTGCAATAATTAAAAATTTACAAAGGGATATAGAGATCAGTACTGTAAATGATCTTTCGTCGAGACATAACCCCAACATTATTGATGTCAAATCAAATGACACCAGTACTCAACACTCAGAGCACACAAAAAAAGACTGGGAAGCATTCTCTCAGCTGACGGAGAAAAACTTTGGAGAAATACAAAATATAAAAACAATAAACGATCTGGAGAAAGCTGTTGAAGATCTCACAAATAAAATTCAAATAGCAATACGGCAGGCCTCTGTGAAGAAACAACGAAAGTACATAACTCCATCCCTTCCACAAGAAGTGCTAGAACTTATACGTCGCAGACGTCAAGCCAGACAAACATGGCAAAGAACACTCCATAGAGATGACAAGGTAGAATACAACAGACAAACCACCAAAATCCGAGATGAAATCCGAAATCAGAAAAACAAAAACTGGAAGGCAGCACTTGAAGCAGTAGAAAATGATGATTCACAACTTTGGCGAATATCAAAAGGCCTGCGAGCACAGAGAGCTCCCGCGAGAGCAATTCACGGGCTCAATGGGCTAGTATTTGCAGTCGGACATGGATTTCATCTCCAACACTCATCGGAAGGTCAAGCGAGAACTGACAAAAACCGACAAGAGCAACTTAAACGACACCGGCCGAGATCCAAGAAATTCTAACGCAGACAAACATCAAGAAAGCAGCTGGCCCAGACGGTATACCTGGATTAGCAGTTCGAGCTTTACCGAAGAAAGCAGTGGTATGTCTGACAAACATAGTAAACGCAATGCTACGACTATCACACTTTCCAAGTGTCTGGAAGAAAGCCACAGTAGTTGCTCTGCCAAAGCCGGGAAAAGACCTGATGTTCCCGCAGAATTATCGACCAATCAGCCTTCTAAATCTATTGGCTAAAGTCAGTGAACGGGTGTTGCTCAAACAGCTTCAAACAGCAGGCGAAGATCTCCAAATCATTCCGAACGAGCAATATGGCTTCAGAGCAGAACACTGTACAGTGCACTAGCTGGTGAGAGTCATAGACTACGCTACAGAGGGAATGGGAAAGAAAATGGCGACGGGGGCAGTCTTCCTGTATGTAGCAAAAGCATTTGACAAGGTGTGGCACCAGGGTCTTCTTGTCAAGATGCTAAATTCTGGCTTTCTGCTCTATCTGGTGAAGATTGTAGCTTCATATCTAAAAAGCAGGAAGTTTAGAGTGAGATATGAAGGCAAACTCTCCAACGAACGCTCAATAACAGCAGGTGTAGCACAGGGGTCGCTTCTATCACCACTGTTATTTACCATATACACCAGCGATTTGCCGAAACCAGAAAATGGAACGGAAATAGCAGAATATGCTGACGACACTGCTGTATTTTACAGAAGTACAAATGTCAAGCTATTAACCAAACGACTGCAACAAGCCATTCGGAGGATTGAAGAATGGTGTATAAAATAGCGGATGGAAGTAAACCCCGATAAAAGTACAGCGCTACTTATAACAAAGCGCCTGCAACATCCAATAGATAATATTAAGATATTCGACCAACCCATTCCATGGCGAGATAAAGTTCAATACCTAGGAACCACAATAGACAGGCGCTTGAACTTCCAAGCGCATATCAAAGAAGCTGTCACCAAGGCTAAAGTGACATACCTAAAAATGTTATGAAATTAAATAAATAATTTATAAAATCAGGTATGTATTATAAAATTAAAATTTTACTGACCGTCAAATTGTAGTTGAAATAAATAATGAGAGATGGGATATTTCTTGGCTAGGTGTTGATATTAAAAACGAAGATGGTTACTGGAAATCAGTCACTCTTTATTGTATTCAGCCTCTACAGTTTCGACCCCACATGGGTCTTCTTTTGAAATAAATAATATTGGAAATTTTGGTTTAGTTTAATATGTTCTTAATTTGGGGAGATGAGATGTATTGTAAATTGATGAAAGCATTTTAGTGGGGAATTTTTTATATTGGGGATATAATTAGTTATTTTATATTGAAATTATTATTTATTAAATGGCGGGAGTTTTCTGAAAATATGTTGTTCTGGAAACGTTATATTTTCGTTTAATAGTTGATGTTTCACACATTGTTATCCTTTGAAATTTTTGCTTGCACTAATTGTGACTCAGGATCAAATCTATAAATTCCACCTGTCCATTTGCAACATAACTGAGAAGTTGGTCCTTGTAACCCTAAGTTCTTCGCCAAATCCGCGTATATTAATGTTCCTGTACTTACTTCATCCAAAAGTGTAGTGACTTGCATTTCTTTCTTTGGATCTTGAAGACGTACTGTTAACTTTTTTTTAACTTTTCGTCCATTAATTTTATTTTCAATTAGATGATTTCCCCATTGCGTAATGAGATGAGCTGACATTTTTTCAATTAATGTTGAAAGTAGACTTCTTTTGTTTATTACTTCACTCTCAATATTATCCACTACAGCCACACCACCCATATGACGTGTTTAAAATTTGTAAAATTTCTTCCAAATCTTTTGCTGTAGAAAGTAGCATTTCTACCTTGCGTCTAGCTTCACCATTTAGATTTTTAATTAATCTTATGACATTTTCAGTATTTCAAAATCCGCAAGTTTTAGATGTTAATTTGTATTGCAAATAAAATGCAGGCCATTGAATGCTCGACGTTCCATCAAATATTGCTAGACTGTCTCCTGTCGTTTGTCTAGCAAGCATTTTGGTAAAAGCATTAGACAACTCTTTAACCTAAATGTCAGTGCCGCGCCAAGGGAAGTTGGCGCCGGGGTGCTAAATTGAATGCGCCGCCCCAATTAATTATGTACTGGTTATATCCTAAAAATCTATATGTATGCTTAAGGGACAGTAGTAATGGTATAAAGTGTATTGAGAAAAGCTATAATAAAATATATAATAATAATTCTTGCAAAATAAACATTTATTTTAACAAAAAATGTGTTATACAGAAAATAAAATAAATGTAAACATCAAATTAATAACAAAATTTATGAGTAAACTAAACTAATAACAACTATATTTTTTATTGTAAATAAAAAAACTAAATTATAAGCTATAATTGCATTATAAAAATTTCACTTTTTTTGCCTTTTTTGCCGCAAATTCGTTAGCTAAATCAGTAGTATCTAGTTCTCTAGTAATTTTGTTTTCTATACTATTGCTAAATTAGTTAACCGTTCCTGTGACATACTGGATCGTGAATAATTTTTTATCAGCTTTAATTTTGGAAAACTCCACTCAGCAGAAGCTACAGTCACAGGAACAGATTAAAATATTCTTAATGAGATCATAATATTTGGGAACATATCCGTAAGGTTATTGGAAAAAATAAAATCTATTAATTCTAATGCATTCATATCTGTAATGTTCACAGAATTTCAATTTGATCAAATAAGTCTGTTTCATTTATATCAGATTCCTTCCGTTCGCTATCAGATAATTTGATTTGCAAAGCCATGCAGTGCTTCATTTTTGTCTTTCTACTTGTTTCTAATAATGAATAAATATGATTTAAAAAATTGAAATTTTCATTATGTACTTTTAAGAGCTCGAATCGCTCTTCTGTTTTAGATATTGCTGTATCCAAAACGATAACATAAAAATTATTTTTATAATATTCAACTGGTTAATCAGTACTTTCATCTTTACTTTCATAATGAAACAGTATTTTTTTCTTACGCGGTCATATTATGCCGACTCAATCAATTTCTTCGGCAATGTTTCGCGCTTTATTTATTTAATTATTCTATCTATTTAATCGTCATTACTCCCACTGTATATTCGGTGTTTTTAAACTAGAAGAAATAAAATGTTCTGTGGCAGCCTGCCGCCTTTGAATAAAAAGCGGCAGGAGGACAATGCGGTAATTGCTACCTTCAATTAACGATATGCCGATGTGTAGCTGCGTTTCTTGTTAACTTATACCTACTACGAAATGAAAATATGTATTTTTTGACTTTTTGTATCTTTCAGTTTTTGCCGCCTTGGTGGAATTGTAAAAGTAGCATGTTATTTTTTTAGAAATTGTTTAGACGATATGCCGCCCCCTGAATCTTGCCGCCGGGGTTTTGAGCACCCCTAACATCCCCGCTTGGCGCGGCCCTGCTCAATGTTCTATTTTGTTGTTATTTGAATTGTTTGAAGATTTATTCTGGTTTTGATTTTGTGGAAAAGGTACCAATGAATCGATATTTTGTTCAGGTTCTGATTCATTAATCCATTGTTAAATTCGTTAAGTTTTTATGTTTCTTTAGAAGATTACTTTGAGCATCTAAACGCATTTTCTTAATTTATAACAATTGTTTCTTATTTTCAAGCTCAAATTTCATTTTTTTCAATTCTTCTTTTAAAATTTTGTCGTCTTTTTCCAATTGTAATATTTTTAATTCTTTCAATAATACTTCTTTGTGAAATAGTTTTAAAAAGTAGGTTTCGATGTTTGGATAATTCTGGTGGTACCTTATTGTATAGTCTCGATAAAGTAAAAAAAATTATTATTACTTGTTGTGTCTTACATAACATTTGTATAAAAAGGAAAATACCTGCACCTGAGATCCATACATCGATGTCACAAGAAAACGACAATGTATTTAATGATGTCTTAGATAACAACGATAATCATAATAGACAAACTGGAATACAGATTCGACAGTCTCTTGTGGATGGTTGCTTTCGTCTATAACATTATGTAATGTTAGGTTAAGTTATAGTAGAAAAATAGTTTTAATACATTTACATTTCACCAGAAATAAATTAAACTCTTTCATTTATGTGTTGCTTTCCGTATTTAGTTTGTATGTATATTTGCATTGTTAATAACAAAATTCTTACCGAATTCGTTCAACGCATGTACTGAATGTTTGGGATTTATATAATTCTTAATTAAATTTATAAATAGTTTATTAAATATTACCCTCTCTAAATTATTTAATTAATAATTACATTTACACTTTTACACAATAAAGTTTAATCATTATATTTCGCGCTTATATCAATATGAAGATGAAGCAAAACCAGGGCAGGGAATATAGCTATTAACGCAAATCACGGAACTTATAACGGTTAACCTATCAGCATTCATACATTTCTTATAATTATATTGAAAAGCAGAGTTAAACATCAATATAATTATTTATTTATAATAAAGTTAGTTATAACAGCAAGGTATTTGTTTGTTTTTTCTAATTCAGCAGTTATTTTCGCCACATGTTCATTAAGACTTTCGCCCTGTTGAAGTATACTTTTATTAATTTCTTCTTTTGGCAGTGAAGAACTAAGGTAAAGAAGCTGTTTGTTATATACTAAGTTTTAAATTAAAAAAAGCATTTTTCTCTGTTTGAGTGGCCTGTGTATTTGTAGAATAAAGAATTTCTTTTGGATCTATATTACCATTAAATTCTTGGGACATAGGAATTAATTAATATTCTTCAGGCGGAGGAACTATGTCAACTATATGCCAAGTTGGAAAAAAATAAAAAAAGTAATTTTATGAATTATTTGTAAAATTTCTTATCTTTACCATAAGAAGCACTCTTTTTAGGAGGACAAATTAATTTGTAATCAGATGGAAGTTTTGTAGATTTTAACAAAGAATCTGATTTATGGGAATTGGACATATGAACTTCAGAGGTTGAAGGAAGGGTGATGTATTTTCTAGAAATAGATGAAAATTTACAAAAGTGATATTAATATTTCTTTACTTGTAGGAAACATTTTGGTAAATATACCAGCAGGTAAACCGATGTCTGCTCCATTTTGCATACCAATAATGCCGGCCGTTCCTATTATTGAGACTCTCTTCTCATCTAAATCAGTAGTGGTTACCGTACTTATCCCACCCCCAGTCTTTTTCATATCTCTTTGTTTTGCGGCAACTTTAAATTTTGTAATACATAAATTATTAAATAGTACTGATATATGCTTACATGTAGATTTTGAAACTGTTTTTAAGTTTTTCCACTTCGCCTTTACATCTTCTATTGTACGGCTGTGGGAGGAAACAACATTTATTTTGTTAGTTATTTCCTCCCACAACCGTATTTTTTTTATTGCCGGTATATTTGGAGTATGTTTTCCGAATAATAATTTATTATGTTTATCTACTTCTTCTATTAATGCACTTATTTCATTTTCATCAAAATTCGCTTTTCTATTGCGTTTATGCACCATTTTCTACTATTTGTTGATTTAACAAAACATAATCTAAACTTTGTTGAACTATTACCAATTATTTTTGAGAGTACGGTTTAGATTTAATTTTTAACCCGGGTTAGCGTAGGATTAGCTTAACCAGAAAATCGACTTAGATTAACCTTTTTTTGTGAATCTGGCTGTAAATGTTTAGTACTTCCATATCTTGGCTCTTATTATATTTGCGTGTGTGGGTCGCACACTCTTCACCTCAATTTTCTTAAATAGGATGTTAGCGACGTCCTTGCCTTACTTGGTCTGCTCGAGCAAGGTTCCTACGTCTTCTTCAGGGCCAGAAGCTCGCTGTGAAGATCCTTCTTCACAAGCTGCAGCTCGCTCCTTGTTTTATTCATATCTGAAAGCAGAGATGAAGAACGTTAATTTGTTAAGCAATGAAGAAGAGACCCAAGACAAAATAGTGATTATAAAAGAAGAAAAATGATTTTATAAATCAGATATAATTTTACAATATTGAATATACGACTATTTACTAGGAATAAAGTATTGCAGCCTCGAAAAAAATCACTTTTATATTTCAACATAAACATATATTTGTTTTAACAGTGTTACTTAATTCAATAATTTTTTGAATTTAATATTAAACTTAGTAATATAAATATTCTCAATTATTTTTACATTTCTGTTAATTATGTAAACTTTGCGATGTATTCCGATAAAATTTAAATGAATGAGTATTTGCTACGAATAATTTAATTCGCAATAGGAATAACTACAGGTATCTAAATTCAAGAAGAACTGTTCCATTCTACTTACTATTCATCACTGGTCAGCCTCGGAGGAAGCACTTTATTAGTTTACGTTACAAGATTCTACAGTTAACAATGTTAAACGAATAAAATAAGTAACTTAATTAGGTTCGATTTAGACTCGAATAACGACGGCTTCAAGATAAGACACAAAAATTACCTAATGTCACTAAGACAATATAGTTACCCAAATTTGGAAAAGAAAGACTGTCACAGGAAGATCACTCAGATATGTTCAGACTAAAGTCAGCGGAAAGAATCATCTTTAACAAAATTATGTGACATGAACTTCACATAATGTTACCCCACTTTTACTAATGAGGGTGTGTATCTTAAAGCTTTATTGGCCACATCATATTTATTACAATTGTCAGTTTTATTAACTTACTCCCGTCCGCACAGCGACGTAATGTGAAATGTGATCTTATAATTATTTTTCTTTATGACTGCCCTTTTCTATTTAACTTCAAAATTTATTGCTTCCTTCATCCCATGAAGAACCATTCACACTTTATTGTTTACAATTATTCCAACGAAAATGAATCTTAAAACCTTAAAAAATGTGTTTTTACAATTCTCTATTCTTCAAAAATTATGCCTTTTATTTCGCCAGCTGCAACCACATCTGGCGTCACGTATTTAATTTGTTTAAACAATCTCTAAAATAAAATGGCGCAGAGCGAACGTGATACAGAACCAACTAACCTGTCTTGTAGAAGCTGTAGGCAGCCTCCTGATCATTTCTATTAGCCTGGGTCTCCTTCACCAGCACATCCACTACGCCTTTCAGCTTTTTCTGTCCGGCCTTCAACTCCAGATTCTCGGTATGAAGTTCCTCCAGCACCCTGCTGGATTTATTCAGTTCTACAAATAAAAGCGAAAGTAAATGTGTGTAAGGGCCGTGATATCCACCTCCTAATAAACTACCTAAAATTTTTATATGCCATGTATATTAGGTATTAAAATTTACTTAATATTTGTTAATTGTCATAAATTTAAATTTGTTACAATTCAGAGGTAAATTGTGACAAAGTGGATGATTTATTAGAAGTCAAAGAAACAGAAGATAATAGGTGGCGCCATTAAGCGGTAAAAAATAGGAAATAAGCTTGGATATCGACAACGTATTTAGCTTGTGTCAACTGACATTTCAACTTATTATATATATATATATATATATATATATATTATTTTCCAATTGATTATGCAATGTTTCACAACACTTTAAATCTCCACCTTCCATATTCACGGTATCTGTCAGCTGTCAAGGTACAAGAATAGTCGGATTTTTCCCGATGTTGAGCGCTCGCGTCGAAACAGCAATTCTCATCACAGACATGTCGGGTCTCTATACGTGACAGAGTTGACAATTCTACCAAATAAAATAATATTGAGTTCTTGAAAAGATTTCGAATGACCTAAGAAACAGAATTATTTTTTTTACCATTTTTTTAAAATGAAAAAATTTGATGTGTCCAACACATTGCCTCCTGCCAGTGTAGTTTTATGTTCTATATAAGTTTTTCAATATATTCAGTTTGTAGTTTTAAAATTAGTTGATTATAGTAAATCAGATTTTTTAAATTCATATCATCCCTAAGGTTTCTTTTATGAAATTTGTATGACCAAAAAAGAAGCTATTTTTGGCATTACTAAAACCGGAACCGAACAAATAGGCCCATTCTGAACAAATCTGTAAGTCATACAGATCTGTAAATCTGTTAAAATCTGACAAAAACGCATCTATTTTTGTTGATAAATATAAAATTATACATAAGAGTGGCTACTTTCGTTGCGATTTTATTTATTATTTACAGATTTACAGGTATGCAAATCTTACAGATTTATTCAGAATTGTCCTATTACCTTTATTCATGCACGCAAATATATTCCTTTCATATTTATTCCACCTTTTTATTTTTACAATGAAATTAGTTCATATTTACTTATTTTATCACTTAAATTTACTTACATTAAATTTGGCATAATATGTCAAATTTTATGAATTCGTATATGTATAAATTATAAGTTTTGTATATATGAAAATATTAAACCAAATGCACATATTACAAATAAAGATATAACCACAAAAAGAAAATGATATGAATATAACAGAGGGTGGTAGAAGAAATATGAAACAACAATGTTTTACTCACCGTCCTTGGTGGCATTCTGGACCTGCCTCAAGCCCTGCTGCACAAGCCGTAGTTTCCTGCTCACCTCACTCCTGGTCTTGTTTATTTCTGTAAATGGAGATGCTTGCTGTTAAGGTGTTGTGGATGTTCCCACTCTCAGATGCCGGCAGTTCCGTTAGTAATCACAATAAAAATATTAAAAAACAAAAGCAAAAAAAACATTTAAATATAAATTAAAAGAAAACTGGTTTTCTAATAAACACGTCTGCAATATCATGTACATTAAGTTTTGCAGATTAGTCAGTCTTATACGGTGAGTTTATTTTAACGAGAAACATGCGACTTGTCATATCCATGGTTACAAGGCTTTCTTTTTTAAAATGAAACAGCAATAGTATTTTACAGTGTTAGCAAGGTAAAACAATTTTTACAGGAGATAGGGCGAACCTTTTTAAAAAATTAACTTGCGTATACTGTACAATATTTTATTTGTTATGCTCATGTAAAATAAATACTTCCTTGTACACTACATTATATACATTTTTTGCTGCACTTGATTTAAACTAATTTCACTTGAAAGTCAGATCATTCTGCGGCTAATACTTCTTCATCTTTAATGTTGTCTTACAAAAAAATTAAGTAATTAAATTTTTCGTTTAAATCAAACTCACCAAGTTTAATTTGTTGATATATATGATGTAAATCTTTTTTATCTTCCTTTCATGTTACATATTATCGTTTCAAATTATAATACTTTTAAAAAGGTGCAAAAATGTTGTGACGTCCGTAGGTTTACTTTGAAGACATATTTGGTACACTGTGATTAGGCGCATTAGCACGTACTTTAAATTTTGCAGATTAATTTTCTACGGTGAGTTTATTTTATCGAGAAACATACGATTTGTCTTATCCATGGATACAAATTTGGTAGCAATGTATCAAGGCAGTATTATTATTCATAAATTCTTTATGTTATAAGATTCTACAGTTAACAATATTAAACAAATAAAATTTAAAAAATAATTAAGTTTGATTTAGAATCGGATGGCAACGGCTTCAAGTCGCAAAGATTTCCTAATGTCACTAAGACAATCTTAAAACCTTAGAATTTTTTTTACAATACTCTATTTCTGTAAAATTGGCCTTTTATTACACTAGCTGCCACCACATCTGGCGTCACGTACTTATCATGTTTAAACAATTTCTAAAATAAAATGCCGCAGAGCGAACGTGTTACAGAAACAACTCACCTGTCTTGAAGAAGCCGTAGGCAGCCTCCTGATCATTTCTATTAGCCTGGATCTCCATCACCAGCTCATCCACTACGCCTTGCAGCTTTTCTTGTTCGATCTTCAATCCCAGATTCTCAGTAGGAAGTTCCTCCAGCACCCTGCTGGATTTCAGTTCTGCAATTGAAATCGAATGTAAATGTCTGTTAGGGCTGAGATATTGACCTCCTAATAAACTTCCTAAATTTTTAATATGCCATATATATTAGGTATTAAAATTTGCTTAATTTTTGTAAATTGTCATAAATTTAAATTTGTTTCAATCCAGAGGGGAATTATGATGAAGAAGTTAATTATTTATTTCGCACCCGGCGTGATTACGCTATTGGGACCGGGCAAGTTAGTATGTGGCGCCGCTAAGTGGTAAATATAGGAAATAAGGTCACATATTCACAGTAAAGAAACTAACGGAGACAACTATTAGACAAGACAAAAAAAATATTTATAACATTTGTAGATCTGAAAAAAGCTTTTGACGGAGTACAACGGGAAAAAATATGGGAAATTCTAAGAAAAAATAAATTAGTACACATCTAATCAACGCCGTAAAAAGCCTTTACAGAAAGACATCCATTTATGTAAGAACAGGGAATGAAACATCGGAAGAAGACAAGGAGGAGCACTTAGTGCACTACTGTTTACAGTATTTTTGGACAACATAATTAAAAACATAAAAGACCAAATTAAAACTGTAGAGAGAGGCTACCACAACCTAACAAGAATGATAATATCCTGGTGTGCATTTGCAGACAACCTGATAATACTATCGAAAAGTGAAGAGGATATGCAACATAACCTATATGGAACCAAACACAATATATTAACATAAATATAAAGAAAACAAAAATCATGATAATAGCGAGACAAAGTATAACTACTTATATACCGTTAAATGGAAAGAGAATGTAGCAAGTAGAAACATACATATATTTAGGAACCACAATGAACAACAAGGGAACGCTAGACGATGAAATAAATAGCAGGATCCAGTTAGCAAATAGAAGTTACTTCGCACTAAATAAAATAATACTTAACAACAAACTATTTACGAAGAAAACAAAGATGGTGCTTTACAAAACAATATATAGATCCTCACTAATATACGGAAATGAATCATGGACATTGAACCAAGGTAATAAAAGCAAGATACAGCCAGCATAAGTGAAATATTTAAGAAGAGTGGAAGGAGTGACAAGAATCGACAGAATAAGAAATGTTTAAATGCTGGCAAGAGGCAAGGAAGACAGCGTAAGACAGAAAAAAATGGAAAAAATTGATAAATGCAATAGACTGAAATTTCGAAGAATGAAGAAAACCAATCTCGACACCCGCAAGAGTAAAAGAGAGTATATACCGGGTGTCCCAGCTCGACCGACACATAGGAGTTTTACATGGGAAATCAGTTAATTATGAATAGTATCTCCCAAGTGCAAGATGTTAACTTCAAATTTTGTATACTTATCGGAGAATATTAATTCTATGGATCACACTTATTTGAAATATGCAATTTCGTCTGCAGGATGAAATTTATTAAATTTAAAATTTTATATTATCGTTCAAAATCAGACAGCCATGGAAATAAAAGAAAATATTTATCTGACAGTTTAGTGAAGTATCACTGATTTTAATTCTTATTCCCTGTATTTTAATATTATTTAAGTTGAATTTAGTTTCTTTCTGTTAAATAATATACCAATATTACAAAAATATAAATATCTACAATGGAATGTCATTAACTGTCAGAACTGTCACATAGATATTTTCTTTTATTTCCATGGCTGACTGATTTTGAACCAAAATGTTAGATTTTATAATTTAATAAATCTCGTCTTGCAGACGAAAATATATATTTCAAATAGAGAAATAATATTCCCCAATAAGCACATAAAATTTCAAGGTAATATCTTGCACTGGGGAGATACTATTCATAATTAACTGATTTCCCATGTAAATCTCTCATGTGTCGGTCGACCTGGGACACCAGGTATATATATATATATATATATATATATATATATATATATATATATATATATATAAGTATATTCTTGTTCGGGTAACTTAACCACTAAAAAAATTATAATTGAAATGAATATATATATATATATATATATATATATATATATATATTCATTTCAATTATAATTTTTTTAGTGGTTAAGTTACCCGAACAAGAATATACTTATAGAAAAGAAATATCTTAAAAGTGCATTCTACACAAATAAGAAGAAGATATTGTTAAGTTAAAATATTTTTGGATTAAAAGTAAAATATAGGAGAAGAATAAAACATTATTATTTAAAATGAAGTAAAATAAACATAAACAGTAAGATGTTTACGTATATTTGTAAATGTAAGCTTTTAAATTTTCGACACATAAGAATTTTGGCTGTTATTTCAAAATGAAATACAAACTATGAGAAATATAGAACATGTAGGCAACTTTCTGAGTTTAAAAATAGCAATAAAATAAATTATATTATAAAATCGTTTCCTGGAATATATAAGAACTGAATAATGCCTACAAGTTATGAACCCTGGAACTAAAGAATTGACATAAAGAGACTTTAATTCACTTGTTGATAAATAACACAAATGTACATAATATAACTTATTTATTTGTCATAAGGATTTTCAGCCAGATTCAAAAAATGGGATCAGCTCTTGAACAAGTTAAAATATGTCAAATTCAAGCTAAATTTGATATATTTAAACTAGGTGTTTAGTGAATCCTGTTTTGTGAATCTGGCTGTTTAAGTTTAGGTACGATATATGTAAGCAGATTATTTACACGTAAAAATAGATATTCCTTTTCTTATAGAAGAAAAATTTCTAGTTTATTAAGAAACACACAGAACTACGCAGAATGATTTACTTTTGCAGTTTATAAATGAAATATAATAAAGAGGATATGTTATAAGAGGCAACAAATTATGAGTTTATTTAAATGTTTTTCCATTTATTCATATTTAAATTAGATAATTTGTTGTCATTATTATTTATTGTAATAATGCATTCTACTATTTTGTGTATCTAAATTATTATGAAATATTTGTTAGAGAAAAATTAACATCGTATAGACTACTTCTTTTGAATTTTGTTAAAATGGATTAATCATTTTCGTAAAGATATTTCTATTTTAATATACTATCCAATCCATATAAAAGCAAAACTTCATTTTAAAATAACATAATTTAGATTTGCAAATGTATCTGTTTCAAAAAAAGAATTCGTTTTCAATCACAGTAGTTGCAAAGTTGAAACATTTTTCTATAGGTATATAGAAATACAAGATAATCAAACCAACTGATAACTAACAATTTTCCTGAATAAAATGACGTTTTCAAATATTTTTAATTTTGACATTTCAAAATAAAAAATATATAATTTCCATAACATTATCATTATTACTAATATACTTCTCATATACAAATAAAGTTTTCATGAAATTTTAATTTTTGAATAATTTTATGTTAATAAAATTAACAAACATATCGATTACTTCTTTACCAATGAATATTTAGTGTCATCTATGAGGGAATGGGGTCAATACCCGAAATTTCAAACCTCGAATATACATTCATCAAAAGTTTCACGTATGGAATAGTACAATACTAGAAAATTCAAACACAGTACAATGCGTACATCGGAAGATTCAAATCCAACTGTATTCAAACCTAGAATGATGCTTACACCGAAAGTTGCTTACACCATAAGTTTCAAATCTCGAAAACTGGTTCCTTGTTTAAACGCGAGGGGAAAACACAATGGGTTTGAGAATGTAGTTAAGTAAGCTAGTTGTCACCAGATGTCAATCTATAAATATATAATTTTTGAGGAAATATAAACGACATACGTTTTCTTTTGCAAACAAAACCAAAGAAAATAGATATTTGTATCTCTAGTCCGGAATCTAAGCTTTTGCAAAAGCGAGCTTATAAGCAAATAAATAAATAGTTTCTGGGCCTATGATACACAATATTTTTTACGCCGATTACACATTAATTTATTAAAGAAATATTTTTACTACTTAAAATATTATATGCTACAGAATTTTATGTCAATAGCATGTATTCAGAAAAAATCTAAATGTATGAGTATTTACTACGAATACTTTAATTCGCAATAGAATAACTATAGGATTCAAGCTGAAAATAACAATTTATTTCTACACAGGAATTAACAACGAGTTTATAATACTTATCTGACTTTTGTGATATGGGAGAACGGTACTAACAATTTGGACTCCTAATAATTATTAATATAAAAATAGGGCGACCTCAGATTTGCTGTGCTATCAATTAAGGTTCAACACCTCACACTACTACTACAAATGTAATAATGTTCATTCTACTTAATATTCATCACTGATCCATCCCGGATGAAGCACTTTATTAGTATACGTTACAAAATTCTACAGTTAGAAACAATCAACGAATAAAAGAAGAAAATTAATTAAATTTAATTTCGTTTTTGATGGCGATGATTTTAAGATATTACGTAAAGAATACTTAATGTTACTAAGATAATTAAATTACTAAAATTTATTAAAGCTAGTGGAAAAAATTATTTTATATAAAATTATGTGTATGAATTTTTTATAATTTTTTTAATTATGGCATATATTTTACAGCTTTTTTAAATATTTTATAAATGTTAGTTTCTTTAAGTTATTCTCGTCCGTGTGGTAATGTGATGCGAAATGTGATTTAAAATTTTTTTTTTTCTATATTTTCGGTACTTTTTTATTTAGTGTTAATATTTATTGTTTTTTTAATCTTATGTAGAACCATTTACTTTATTGTTTATAAATATTCCAACGAAAAGCAATGTTATAATCTTAAAAAAATGTATTTTTACAATACTCTATTTCTCCTTTTATTACGCCAGCTGCAACCACATCTGAGGTCACGTACTTAATTAGTTTAAACAATCTCTAAAATGAAATGGAGCAGAGCAAACGTGTTACAGAACCAACTAACCTGTCTTGAAGAAACTGTAGGCAGCCTCCTGATCATTTCTATTAGCCTGGGTCTCCCTCACCAGCACATACATTTCGCCTTTCAGCTTTTCTTGTTCGGCCTTTATTCTCAGATTCTCGGTATGAAGTGCCTCCAGCACCCTCCTGGATTTATTCAGTTCTGTGAATGAAAGCGAATATAAATATGTATTAGAGCCAAGATATCCACCTCCTAATAAAATTCTTAAGAAAAATTATGTGCCATATTAATTAAGTATAATGAGAAAAAAACAATAAAAAGACCGATTAAATCAAAGGTCCTAGAATGACAAATTTTTGGAAAACAATTAGTGGGATATGGAATGGAAAGACACATAAAGAGTAACATAAATTTATGTACAATTAAGAATTATTTTTAGAAACATACAGATAGAAAATATAAAAAAGTATGCAAGCAAAAACGAAATACTTAAAATAATTTAAATTTTTTATAATGTAAAAGATATAATCTAAATTGAAGAAAAATATTGCCAACGAAGAATGAAAACTACACTTTCTGCATTACTGAGCAACGAAAAACAAAAACAAGAAAATAAATCTTCGTTTAACCTTGCTTGGCGAATATTAATGTATTAAATTAATGTACTGAGTCTTGTTTAACGGCATTTGCACAACAATGTGTTCTCGCACTATTCATTAAAATTAAAATTAAATTGTTAAAACAGATAAAAGATAGAATCGCCTTATAACATAGGCGCCGACTCTGTGGGTGCTCCGGAGCTCGAGCACACGACAGGATTACCTGACCAAGTTATTTTCTGTTTTAAAATATTTTAAATTTATCTCAAGATACTATAAGTTCTATTTTATTTTTTAGAATCCTACGTAATTTTGAATTGTATTTAAATAGGCCACCAGTGTTATTTTGAAAACTATTAGAGATACGAAGTTAGTTAAAGTAGTAAACATTTTCTACATTACAAGACTATAAAAATGATCGAATTAAAATTATACTTCTACTAATGGTGCTCAAAATTTGAAATCTACATAAAAATACAGATCCAATAACATGTTTAAAGTTATTTGTCAGTTAAAAAATATAATCTCTATTTTAACGTTACGTTTGAAAAATTTTTACCTAAAAATAGAAGTTGCCATAAAAGAATAAAAATAAAACTCTAATTTTACCTTCAAAATAAAAAATTTAATCAGAAGAAGGCAGATTTTGACGGTTGATATTTATTTTTTCATGGCAACTGCTATTTTCATGAAACAGTATACAAACTTATTGCTAATACAGGGACACAGAATAGATAGCAACACTCTGAAGCGGGACCGTCGATCTTATTGTTCAGACAATATATCAATAGCCCTATTGTGCGGGGTAACCAAGCGCCAATTTCAAACTTAATCTCATTCGCTGCAAATAGGAATATGCAGGATAAATAAAATTATAATCATTTTAATAAAAATAGAAAACAGAAAACACATATTGCAAATAAAGTCGAGAATAAAAACCAAACAAAATATAGAAAATAAA
The DNA here is from genome assembly GCA_035578165.1 of Stenolophus ochropezus. NCBI lineage: Eukaryota > Metazoa > Arthropoda > Insecta > Coleoptera > Carabidae > Stenolophus > Stenolophus ochropezus. The sequence continues at coordinate 3,554,620 of JAQOWZ010000025.1, forward strand.
TTATATTTTCTATATATCACAATCAAACGAAATTATAATAAATATGAAATTATCAAATTGTCAGATGACTATTGTAGCGAAAATAAAATACAAATATTGCAAATAAACTTGAATGTAAACACAAACAATATAGAAAACAAAGCTAATCACAATTAAACAAAATTATAATCAATTCAAGATTACCAAAATGTTAGATGACAGTTGTTGCACAAACAAAATTCAGATATTACAATATAAGTCGAAAATAAAAAGAAATAAAATGTAGAAAACAGAACTAATCAAAATCAAATGAAAATATAATGAATATAAGATTATTAAATTGCCAGAAGTTTTTGCACGTGCCCAGGCGGTCAGTACACATATTCTCCGAGGTGATATTTACGCGTGCGAGTAGAAAATTCCGACCCACATGTAGTCCAAGAATATTCTCCTAACGTTCTGAAAATATCCTGTATATTCCGTTATTTAAAAATTACTCTTAGAATATTACGAATATTCTGGAATATTCCTGATACAGTTTGTTCAATAATTCTTTGTATATTCCTTTATAATATACATATATTATTCTTGTGTCATCTAGAATATATAATAATATAATATTAATATTTTTGTAGACATTCTTACAGTACTATTGTAAAATATATTTAGGATATTCTTCTAAAATATTCATAAATATTTTTTTATTGTTTACTGTATTTTTACTTATGTTAACATTTTTTTAATTGTTTGTATTTGCAACCTACATTTATTTTTTTGTTTAATACATTTTGGATACTTTTTATTTAATACCAAAATGTAAAGAATATAACATTACCATTATTATTAAATATTGTAAACGTATATTTTTTTATTTAGGTATATATAAAAATATTAATTATAAATATAAATTATAATGACAGAAATTTTTCGTAAAAATGATAAATAAAATTTTGATACAACTACAAACTAGGTACGTAATAGATGGCGTGCATTGTCAAACAGCATGTTTGTATTAATAATTGGTTGTTTCAAAAAATAAATTATTAGCTCCTAAATAAATATTGGGCTGTTTAAGTAAGTGTTTATTAAAGTAATTACTAACAATATAATCACATCATATTATTATTTTACTATATTGTCGCCATAAACATGTACTTTTGATATTTAAAATTATTGCTTATGTTTTGAGAGCAGGTTGTTCACTCTGCTCTTATAATTATCTGGTATTATTTATTTTTTAAATCCTGGTCTTATAAACAACTTTACTGGTCAGTAAAATTATTTTCTGTTAGTTTAAATTTCTGATTAAGTTAACATTCAATTTATCTATGCATATATAACTTGTTTTAATTTAATAAATTTTAAAGACAACTAGAATTTAAGTAAATAGTTTTGTCTTTAAAAGCCGACCTGGAAAAGTATAAATATTATTGCTATCAAATTATTTTATTTATCTGTATTAAATGATCATTTAAATTTCGCGCTTATAAGCATAACAGGTGTATTGTGGTGTGTCTTGGCAAGATTAGTATCTCTGTCTTTTTCTAGTGTTGAGTTGTGTTAATTTTCTTGCTTTGTCATTCATAGCTTTAATTACATTGTTAGTTTATCAATTTTATGGGGAAATACTTTTACAAATAATGACGAAATTATTAATAAATATTCTGTGATTATTATATCAGTACTTGTAATTTTGGGGCAGTCTATCACGAATGAAATTAGATGCGCTTTCTTTTGTACCTAATTTCATAAAATTCAAGCAAACCGATAAGTTTGTGGTGCTGTTGTCTGGTGGTCGGCTAGTAAAAATAAAAGTAAAACACGTGTCGATTGAAAGTTTAAACGAAACAATTTACACTTACCTATATTATTTATTTCGAGATATATACTTCTTTATGTATGTTTTATATTATTTCTGAATAAATCAGAATTTATATACACTACAAATCTAATAATTAATTTTGTTGGTTACGCTATCGGTAAGAAATGAATACAAGAAAAAGACGATTTTTTTATCTAGACATTTTAATAGACTTGTTAAAAAGAGAACCGATGAAATCTGGTGTCAAATTAATTTAGAAAACCCAATTGAAACTAAAGTAATTAAAACCACATAAAGTAACTCACTTAGCATTGAATCATTGGATAATGTTTTGAGTAGCAATGAATTATTATATAATGCCCCGTCTAGCATTGAATCATTAGATATTCCTAATTTAAGTGAAAGTATTGATACATACAAATACAACTTATTTGGTTCTAACGAAGTATCTACCAAAGATTCTGATGCAAATATGCAATTACGCGAGTGGGCAGTTCGACACCAAATACCACATGGTGCTTTAAATGATTTATTGAAAATTTTGTTACAGTCTTCAGGTTTTTCTTCTTTGCCAAAAGATTCGCGGACTTTTTTGCAAACACCTAAAAAATAATATTACTTGTAGTTAATCCGGGTAAATATTACCATATAGGTATTCAAAATTCTTTAGATATGTTACTTGATAACTACACTTTGCCGGAATTACCTGATGGCATTCCAATAAGCAAAAGTTCTTCCAATAAGTAAAAGTTCTGGCAGTCAGTTAAATCCAATTTTAGGAATTTTATTAAATTTTGTTTTTGAGAATAACATAATGGTTTTCGGTATATATCATAGATATGAGAAACCCGCTAGCTCTAATTCATTTCTTGAAGATATTTTTAATGAATCTATGTCATTAACTCAAAATGGTATTTACGTTTACGGAAATTTAGTAAAGTTTAAAATAAAAAGGTATCTTTTTGATGCTGTAGCTAAAGCCTTCGTATTATATATAAAAGGGCATTCTGGGTACTTTTCTTGTACAAAATGTTCTCAAGAAGGTAAATATATAAAAGGAAGGATGTGCTTTCCTGATCTCATATTCAAAAAACGTACTCATAAAGATTTTCTCGAGACAGTAGATGCAGATCATCATACTGGTACAACAATATTAACAAATATTTCAAATATTAATTTAATTACTGAAATACTATTAGATTATATGCATTTAATTTGTCTAGGTGTCGTCAAGAATTATTAGTTTCAACATGGTGTTTTGGTGCTCCACCACATAAATTACTAAGTATTAAAATAAATGAAATGTCTAAAAAATCCTTGTCTCTTGCATTCTACATGCCTTCTGAATTTGCAAGAAAACCCAGGTCTCTACTGGAAAGTAAAAGATGGAAGGTTACAGAATTTAGAATAATTTTTTATATACTTCCCCATTAATCTTAAAACAATATTTGTCAAAGACAAAATATATTCATTTTTTAACGTTGCATGTAGCTGTTAGTATATTATTAAATGATAAAAATATTAACGAATTTATGGACTATGCGGAATCATTATTGATACATTTAGTTAAATCTACTAAAATCAATTACGGTTCACATTTTTTGTCCCACAATGTACATAATTTATTACATGTGGTAGATGATGTACGAAAATTTGGTAATTTGAACAAATTTAGTAACTTCTCGTATGAAAATTATTTACAATATTTGAAAAAATTGATTAGGAAACCTGCCGATATTCTCCCACAAATATTTCGTCGTTTGACCGAATTAACAATGATTAAACTAAAAAATACTAACCACATAAATTTAAATAAAACTGAATATGTACTTAAAGAGAAACATTTTGTTTTGGCATACTTGTTAAGGATTGTGCAGATCGTCAATATAAATGTGTTATATGTAGTAAATTCAAAATTTCTCTTTTAAAACGAGATTGTTGTTGTTTAATTAAAACGATGATATTGTTGAAGTGAAAAACATTGCTTATTGTAAAAATATTGACGATTATATGATAATTGGTAATAAATATCGGTCAAAATCTAATTTATACAAGCTACCATGTCCATCTTCACTATTGGGTACATACGTTGTTGGTGATATAGACAGCGAATTAAAATATTGGCCTCTAAAAACTGTATTATCAAAATTTGTTCGTTTTATTGAAAAAAATCGCGTTATTGTTTTTCCTCTTCTTCATACATAGATGAAAATTATTTTTTTAGATATTATTTGTTGCTTATATAAATTTATTAATTTTATTAACATTAAATAAATTAAGTTCAATAATGAGAGGTTGGTATATTGTCTAATTCATCGAAGAAGAAGACCTTATCGAAGTTGTGCCATCGAATTAGATATTAGAGAATAAAAACTTTTGTTTATGGCCTCCATACACTAGAAGTAATTTGCTTAATGCAATAAAATGTAAAGAAACTCCTGAAAATCCTAGACAACACATAAAATTAATATTATGTCTGATAAATTGTATACCAAATTTATGGTAGCTACGTCAAGAGCCACAAAAGCCAAATTTACGTCAGATTCCTTATCAGAAAATGATGAAACCATAGGAGAAAAAAGGAAACGAATTTCTAAACGACAGATATCAATCAGCAGTAGTGAAGTATCAGACAGTATCGATCTTTTACCTCTCCGAATTTGACTGCAGGTAAAATTGTCGTAATTTATTGGTTACACATGATTAAAACAGTTTTTTTAAGAAACTTCGTTCAATATAACTACTCTGGATCAAAATGGTTTTTCAAAAACTCATTAAGCTAGCATTTCTGCTTCTAAAGACAGTACAAGTATCACATTAACTCCCCGCTCCGCTTTAAGTATTGCTACACCTTCATTAAAAGAAACTATTGACGGTAAGAAAACAAATATTTGCTACTAATTTGATGCCATTGTTTTAAATATATTTGAACGAAACTAATATATGCTATGTTTCTGCTTGAACAGTATTCCATCATTAGTATCCGTGAGATACGTCAAATAGCCATTTATAAAGTATTGTAGCGATCCCAGGGTCGCGGCGCGGGTGGCGGCCACTAACGGACAGGTTACAACAAGTCCGTCCGCTCCCCATTGTTCTGATTTTCAGAAGGGTCGGCGAATGTTCCAGAAATTGAAGGGTCGGCGAATATTCCAGAATTAAGAGTTTTGCTTAAATTCCCCGAGCAAAAGATCGCGAGGACAGTCATATATTGATACGGGTAGTGAGCACATGGTAATATAAATAAATAGAAGGTGATATAAATAGTTGGTAATATAAATATTGTGGAAATAAATATCGCCTAGTTTTAATTGTTTAAATAAATTATCTTAGTGTTTAAGTCTTTATTAATAATTGTTAGTCTTAAATTAGTGTTTATATTTGTTAATTCTTAGTGTTAGCTATTTTTCATTATCTTTTATAATTCATATTTCTGTTATTAAACATAGTTATATAAATATTAGTGTTTTAATCAATTTTACACTTCACCTAAATAAATAAAACGTTACAATTGGTGTCAGGTGTGAGGTTATTAAAAACTGTGAAGAGTAAAATAAAAATAAATAAAATGGCGAGTAAACAAGTAAAATTAAGTGAATTAAAAGTAACCGATCTCAAGAGGGAGCTGGAAGACCGAGAGTTAGAGACATCGGGATCCAAGGCTGTTCTGCAACTTCATCTACGGCAAGCTTTGGTAGAAGCTGGTGAAAATCCTGATGACTTTTTATTCGAAATTGCGGGTAGCTTGCCCGATTTTGGTAAAATTATGGAGGAAAAGTTAGCGGAAAATTCTAAAGCATTGAAATTAGAACTGATAGAAAATGTAGAACAGAAATTGACGGAAAATTCTCGAACTTTGAAAAAAGAATTAATAGAAAATTCCAGAATATTAAAAGAAGAGTTAATGGAAAATTCTAGAAAGTTTGAAGAAAGTTCCAGAATATTGAAAAAAGAGTTGATGGAAAATTCTAGAGTTTTGGAAGAAAAACTGAATAAAAAACTGAAAGAAAGTTCTAAAAATTTAGAAGATAAATTGGAAAATTTGAAAAATGAATACGATATGAGGATTGCAGAGTTACAGAAAAATGTCTCAAAAACTACGTCATCAGCGGTGTCAAATTATGATATAGCTAAGACGGATAAAATTCAGGAAAAGAAACCAGATAAAGAAAATAGTTCTAGATTGCATATAAAAACACCAGAATTTGACGGCAAGACATTGTGGCCGAATTATGTAAAACAATTTGAAGCCGCTGACAAAGCAAATGGCTGGACTTCCAAGGAGAAGGCTACAGCGCTGACAGTTTCACTGCGTGGAGAAGCCATCGATATCCTACAGACGCAAAATAGGATGAAAAAGAAGATTCGAACAACTGGTTAAGCGATTGGATATGCGATATGGCAATGCGCATCTGGAGCAGGTGTACCAGACACAACTGAGAAACCGGTATCAGAATTCCAAAAATGAACTTGCAAGAATTTGAAGCGGACATAGCTCGTCTGGTTCGTCTTGCACACCCTACAGCTCCTGACAGCGTTTTGGAATGCCTAGCCATACAAGCATTTATCTACGGGGTCCGAGATAATGAAACTCAGCAGGCACTACGATTGGCTCGACCAAAAACTCTGGCTGATGCACTTTCATATGCTTTAGATCATGAAGCTGCAAAACAAGCTTCACGCAATCAATCGCGAGTGCAAAATATCGATGCTGAGAGGATGGAAGACACTGAGCATCTAGTTGACAGGATAAGACGAATTAAATCTGAAATTCATGCCGCTGGAAGAAAGAAACTCCGCTGTTGGAATTGCGGTGAATTAGGTCACCCGAAAAGGCTCTGCAGAAAACAACAGAAGAAAGCAGAACCAAGAAAGGATGAAAAGGATTCGGGAAACTAAGCCGGGTTGATGCGAAGGGGCAATCGTCGACCCGTAAACCAGTAGCCCCAAAATCTATTAGTTATGTCGCATCCATTCATCATCAAGCTAACAGCATCTATGTAGACGGCTCTATCGACAGAAGGCTGCTTAAATTGTTGTTGGATACGGTTGCGATAAAAGCAATAATCAGACCTGACGTAGCAAGTGAAATATGCAGAAAACACCTACTTCCAACAAAGTAGCAGATACGCGCAGCCACCGGAGAAGAAGTTACTTTATCTGGAGAAATAGATTTGAGCATCACTGTTGGAAAAACGTGCATTAAACATCGTGTCCTGGTAGCTGACGTTGAAGATGAATTTATTCTCGGCATGGACATTATAAAAAAGCATGGATTTAAACTTGACCTGAAGAATGGAGTGATGATGGTCAATGATGAAGAACTGGTATTAAATCCACTAGATGACAATGCCATGCGAGTATTGATAACGGAAGATGTTACCCTCCCAGAACTGAGTGAGTCAATCGTGGAAGCACAGCTAGAGGGTAGCTTCTGTGAGGGAAACATTGTCATGCTCCAGCCGAAAAACGATGATGCCAAAACTGGGACCGGAGTTGTAATTGGAAAAGCCTTGCTCAAAACCGACAAGATAATCCCCGTTCGAGTGATGAACATAAATTTTTATCCCGTTATACTGAAAAAAGGGATAGTAGTAGGTGAATGTTCAACGGTATCATCGATTATTCGCACTGTGACGGCCAAAGACAACACATCCTGTAAAGTTCCGGATATTCTATTGAAAGAGCTGTCAACATCGTTCCAGAACTTGACTGCAGACTAGAAAATCAGGGCTAGGAACTTAATTGGGAACTTTCAAGATGTGTTCCAATTTGACAAGAAGGACAAAGGAAGAACCAATGTAGTCCATCATAAAATAGACACCGGAGACGCAAGAACCATCCGCCAAACAGCAAGAAGATTACCACTGGCGAAGCGGGAAGAAGCAGAAGAAATTATGGAGGACATGAGGACGGAAGGTGTGATTAAACCTTCAAGCAGTCCATGGGCTTCAGCAGTGGTGCTAGTAAAGAAGAAGGATGGCTCTATGAGATTTTGCGTCGATTATCGTCAACTTAACAACGTGACGAAGAAGGATAGCTACCTGCTACCCCGAATAGAAGATACACTGGACACATTGGCAGGATCAAAGATCTTCTCTACTCTTGATCTAAAGAGCGGATACTGGCAAGTGGATTTAGACCCAAGAGACAGAGAAAAGACGGCATTTACCATCGGTACCGGTCTTTGGCAATTTACTGTTATGCCATTTGGGCTCTGCCATGCCCCTGCAACGTTTGAACGACTTATGGAAACCGTGTTGGCTGGACTGTCGTGGAAAACATGTTTGGTTTACCTCGACGATATTATTGTGGTAGGAAAAACGTTCAAAGACCACATGAAGAACTTGGAAGAGGTTTTCCAAAGATTTAAAAAGGCTAACCTGAAACTCAGTCCAAAGAATTGTCACTTATTTCAAAAAGAAGTTCATTATCTTGGACACGTAGTTTCTGGTAAGGGTGTTGCAGTTGACCCGGAGAAAATAAGGGCTGTGTGTGACTGGCCATTACCGAGGGATAAACATGAATTAAAAGTTTCCTTGGTCTCTGTACATACTACCGACGTTATGTACCTGGATTTGCCAACATAGCGAAGCCATTGACAAGGCTTACTGACAAAGGCAGAAAATTTATCTGAGAAATGGACTGTCAAGCTGCGTTCAAACAACTTAAATATTCCTTGACAAGCGCACCTGTCCTAAGATATCCTGTACCAGAAGGAGAATTCGTTCTAGATACAGATGCCAGCAACGTTGGAATTGGTGGCGTTCTTTCCCAGATACAAGACGGACAAGAGAAGGTTATTGCCTATTTTAGTAAGATCTTGTCAAAACCAGAGAGGAATTATTGCGTCACCAGAAAAGAACTTTTGGCTGTCGTGAAATCCGTGGAGCACTTCTACAAATATTTGTACGGTAGAAGATTTTTTATATGAACTGACCACGCTGCTCTCAAATGGCTGCTACAATTTAAGAATCGTGAAGGTCACGCAGCTAGATGGATTGCAAGATTGCAAGAATATAACTTTGTTATTGAGCATCGAGCATGTACAATCCATTGTAATGCTGACGCATTATCAAGAAGACTTTGCCAGGACGAATGCAAGCATTGCAGTCGTCTAGAAGAAAAACTCTCTACCATAGCCAGAACAACAGTAGTGAATAATAGTTGACAAACGGAAGACCTTCGCAAGGACCAAGAGAATGACTTGGACTTGAAAATCATACTGGATTGGAAACGTGACGATAGCAGACCAGTTTGGGAAGATGTTGCACGACACTCACAAAGTGTAAAATCGTACTGGGCGCAGTGGGACTCTATTGTTGTTGAAGAGGGCCTCCTGAAACGTGTCATAGAGAATACTGAAGGTACTGAGAGTAGAACCCAGCTGATATTCCCTAGGAACAGAGTACCGGAAGTATTGGAGGAGATCCACGACGGATCTGGACATTTTGGAGTAAATAAAACCCTCGAGAGATTGCGCCAACGATTTTACTGGGTAAATTGCAAAGAACATGTTAAGGAGTGGTGCAAGAAATGTGTAGTAGCGGGAAGTAACGGGCCACATAGGAAAAGAAGAGCTCCAATGCGCCAATATAACGTTGGAAGTCCCTTTGAACGCATTGCGATTGACGTGGCCGGACCATTCCCAGAAACTGACGAGGGAAATAAATACATAGTGGTAGTAATGGACTACTTCACTAAGTGGATTGAGGCCTACCCATTACCCAACCAGGAAGCCATAACGGTCGCTGAAGTTTTGGTGAAAGAATGCATATGCCGATTTGGAGTACCGCGAGAGATACATTCCGACCAAGGAAAGAATTTCGAGTCTGCTCTGTTCCAAAATATTTGTAAGATATTAGGAATAAAGAAAACCAGAACTACTGCATTACACCCGCAGTCTGATGGCATGGTTGAACGGATGAATAGAACAATAAATCGGTATTTGTCAAAGGTAGTCTCTAACCATCAACGAGACTGGGACCGACATCTTCATCTGTTCTTGTTGGCTTACCGTTCATCCGTGCATGAGACAGCAGGGCAGACACCAGCTAGCATCATATTCGGACGGGAGTTGCGCTTACCATGCGACCTGATATTTGGCAGTAAACCCGGTGAAGATCTAGCCTGGGAGGACTACGTAACGGACTTACGGAGAAGAATGAACGACATCCATGAACAATTCCGTACAACCATTCAAGGTGCCAGCGATCGGATGAAGGACCAGTATGACGTCAACGCTGAGAAATGTGGTTATCAATTTGGTGTGGCTTTATAATCCACAAAGACGTCGCGGCTTATCACCCAAGCTGCAAAGGAATTGGGAAGGTCCTTACGAGATCATCAAAAGAATAATTGATGTGGTCTCCAGAATTAGGAAAACACCTAATGGAAAGCCGAGGGTAGTCCACTTCAATCGCTTAGCCTCTTTTGCTGGTGATAATTTTGACGATCATCGTGGAGTGACGGTTCGCCGGGTTGTAGCTAAAGAACCCACATTTGATGACTTCATGGAAAGCCATTCCACTGGTCACAAGATACGATATGGCGTGACAAGAGAAGAACAACGAGATCTGTTCATCGCATCCCCAGAGTATTCCCTCGCACATTGTGTAGCGAAAGACATTAAAACGTCCCGCGGCATCGCTTCAGTCTTTAAAAGAAAATTTGGACGAGTGCAAGAACTGGCCAACCAACGTCCAACTGTCGAAAAAACGCTACAACTGAAAGATGATAACGCAGAAAACAAGCGGTACCTTTACTATCTGGTTACGAAACAATACTCACATCAGAAGCCGTCATACCGAAATTTATGGGACTCGCTGTGCGACATGAAGGACCATCTGTTGGAAAACGACATAATGAAACTGATAGTACCGAAGATAAGCTGTAGACTAGATAGTTTGGATTGGAGGATTATTAGAAGCATGTTAGAGACAATCTTCCGCTTTACTGGAGTGGAAATTCTGGTCTGCAGCTTCAACTCTACCGGGCAAGAAGAGCTCAAATGGACCGTCGACTGTTATTTCTTCAAGACTTTCAGATGCACCAAGGGTGATGCGTACAGATTTCGTCATAAAGAACTGTTCCAGGACGAAACAGTCTTAAGGAGGGGGCAATGTAGCGATCCCAGGGTCGCGACGCGGGCGGCGGCCACTAACAGACAGGTAACAACGAGTCCGTCCGCTCCCCATTGTTCTGATTTCCAGAAGGGTCGGCGAATGTTCCAGAAATTAAAGGGTCGGCGAATATTCCAGAATTAAGAGTTTTACTCCGAGCAAAAGATCGCGAGGACAGTCATATATTGATACGGGTAGTGAGCACATGATGATAAAAATAAATAGAGAGTGATATAAATAGTGGGTAATATAAATATTGTGGAAATAAATATCGCCTAGTTTTAATTGTTTAAATAAATTATCTTAGTGTTTAAGTCTTTATTAATAATTGTTAGTCTTAAATTAGTGTTTATATTTGTTAATTCTTAGTGTTAGTTATTTTTCATTATCTTTTATAATTCATATTTCTGTTATTAAACATAGTTATATAAATATTAGTGTTTTAATCAATTTTACACTGCACCTAAATAAAGAAAATGTTACAGTATACATATTTTATTATTTCTTATATATCTGTGGTAGAAAATTTTAACGTTGCTAATAAATTTCCTAATAGGTCTAAATTACAAATAGACATATTCACATATGTACATACATATACATGCATGTACTGATATATATTTTTTTTGTAGATAAGTGGAAACAACAAATTATTCGACAGCTCGTTGTTATTGACAAAAGACTTAAAGAGCAAAATAAGTTTTTTGATTATATAATTAATTATATTGAAAAGGACCATAATAATACAACAGGCCTCGTAAATATAGTTGAGGATATACTGAAAATCATACCTCTCGAAAGTTCTTCACTCACTCACACTCAATTTATAATCCATACACTTTAAAAAATAGCCTGGTCAACAACAAATTAAATAAAAAAGACATTTAAGAAAACAGTGGAGTTTACGAAATTAGTTGTAGCGATTGTGCAGCAATTTATATAGGTCAAACAGGTCGTAATTTTAACTTAAGATTTTTAGAGCATCATAGAGCATTTATTAATGGAAAATCAAATATAAATGTTGCTAAACACTGTTTGGAAAATAACCATAAAATAGAAATTACAAATTTGAATGTTAAATATTTGTGTAAAAAGGGATTAAGAATGGACTTTCTAGAATCCTTGGAAATTCAGAAAGCCTTGAATGAACATAAAGTTCTTATGAATGATCAAACAGATTTTTATAACACCCCACTAATTAGTCCTCTTTAATCTCTTTATTGCTTTTACTTTACTGTTTACCGTTATTCTTGTCTCTACATTTAGGATATATAAATGTAAAATTTTTTGTACAAATTCATTTATGTATTACCTGATGATGGTTTAACAGACCGAAATACGTATTGTAATAAACATTTAATTTTTAAAACTTACCGAGTGTTTTTTCTTTTTAAACTAATAAATACATTTATTTTCATTTTTTTAATTGCATTTCTGACTTTTTGGACTGTATATAGAATTAACTTTTTAGGTTTTGAGCACCCGATAAAAGTATAAAAAGTCAACGCCACTGTATTACAGTGAACCATTTTTTAGTTTAAATCGAACCTACAAAGTTTAATTTGTTGTTGTATATAATGTAATATGTTTTATTTACATTTTATGTTATATATTATCATTTCGATATATTAAACTTTTAAAAAGTTCAAAAAATTCAGCCTTGTAGTAACGTCCGTAGGTTTATTTGGAAGACATATTTGTTGTCGTAGTGGTTAGGCGGATGGGATAGTGTGTAAAATGAATTAAATTGTTGTGAGGTATTTGGGTGCCACTATATTGCAGAAGATTCTTCAATTCGTGGGTTTGGAAATTAATACATTATGTTTGACGTTTGAAAGAAAGTGAAGTTGCGAAAGAACCCAGATACCTCACTAGACATGGGGCGAAGTAAATTCAGCCTTGTTTTCAAGGGAATCAATATTAAAAAATAATTTAGGGAAAAATAATAAATACGGGTCTAATATTCTGCATGATTCTATCGAAAGCCAATAATTTTAAGTGAAAGAGAAATTTAAATTTAACCTCACTGATTTTAATAATACATATAATTATCGCAGTTTATAAACTTATTTTACTTAAAAATTATGATTATCAATTTATGTAAAAATATAAAATACTTTTTGAAATGTAAATTAGAAAAACTTTTATAAGTGCTCACCCGCCATTTTGGATCTTTATGAAAACCGTAGTATATAGCAACACGGTGTTGTTTCAGTGCCTTTTAGTAAGTTTTTATATGAAAAAATGTAATATTGATGAATTTGTTGCACATTAAAAATTGTGTTAAAGCCTGTAGAATTTTAAATATTATAATTGTGAAATTATACATACAAAAACTAACAAATACTGACAAAGTTATATTTCAGAGCTTTGTAGAATAGTGTTTAAAAAAATACATTTATGTAAAATATAAACAATAAAAACGCAAAATAAGAAATAATTAAAGCTATAAATGTTAAAAACATGTATAAAAACGTACTTATCTTATTGTAATTTTGAAACATTTTTTCTGATAAATATAGCAATTGTTCACGATACTTATTTCTCCAATTATGTTCAATTATCAAGAATCTTAATGAATAATTCGGAGATATTTTCCCTTTTCTTGTATATAGTCAGCCAAAGATATAAATTTCTTCACAGAAGTTGTCAAAGTCTGAGTTATAATTTTTTGGTTTCTGAAAATACTCTAACTATATATTTATAAGTACAATTAAGTCTGAAGATGCAAAACAAACTGTGCAGTTTTCTAAATAAAATTTATTTCTTGTGCATATAATGACTTCTCGTTGCATTTTTTTCGACTTTCTGAAGTTTAAATTGTGCTTCTAATAATAATAAATATATTTGAAAATCAATCTAACTAATACTTTCATATTTTTCTTATACTGTGCGTTACCAATTACTCTATTATTATTTAGAAAACAGTTTAATAATATAAAATATTGTTATACTGTTTTTGGTATTTTTCTTGTTGTAAAATTGGTACGTCTAACAAATACACCCCACTTTAAATGTCAAATTAATAACGTGAAATATTTTAAAAATAATAATATAATTTATATTATTTCGGAGTATAATAACCGAACAAACAAAACCAATTTAAAAGGATATTAATATTTCCTAACTCACAAGGTATAGATATAGTGTGCAACGAAATGCGGAACATAGGAGTTTTACATGGGATTTCAAAAAATTGCGGATACTCTCTATCCAGGTAGATTTAGAGCAAAGTTTAGAAAAAAACTACAAGAGTACAAAGTTGTTCAAAATTAAATTCTATATCAGATAAGATCATAATTGTTGCAACAGCAAGTCTGCAGTACGAGATATATTAAATATATATATATATATATATATATATATATATATTAATATATATATATATATATATATATATATATATATATATATTAATATGATAATATTTATAAACAAATTATTTGTATATTTATTTATTGATGTATTGTTTATAATTATTGAATATGTATAATGTAGTATATATTTTATATTATCATATTGCTATGATCTGTCGTGCTGAGTAGACGTGTTGTAGTGCGTGCGAATCTCTCTTGATATTTACTTTCTAAATCCTCGTTTACTGTGTTATATTTTTCAACATGACCACTAGACTACAAAAAGAGGAGATCACTAATATAGTGAAAGAGGCGACGGACAAAATTGTGTGCGAGATGAAAAAAAACTTTGAAGCTTTAACTAATCAGCTTGCTGTTCTACAACAACAATTAAAAGCAAAGGACGCTGTTATTGAATCACTTAGTGAGGAGGTTGACCGTCTTCATCAATACAGTAGACGTAACTGTTTGCGTGTATTTGGAGTGCCAGAGACCAAGAACGAGTGTGTAGATGACGTCGTCCAGAAGGTTTGCCAGGAGAAGCTGGGCGTCCCTCTCAACCCAACTGCCATTGACCGCTGCCATAGACTTGGACGCCATGTTGCAGATAAGTGCCGACCCATTATTATTAAGTTTACCCGCTATAATGATCGTGCAACTGTGTATAAAAATAAATCAAAACTTAAGGGTACGGGAATAGTGATGCGTGAGGACTTAACTCGTGTTAGGGTAGATATTTTAAATGCAGCAAAAAATAAGTTTGGTCTTCGCAATACATGGACCAGTGATGGAGTTATCCATGTAAAAAGTGCAAATCGGCTTCACAAAATATCTACAATGAAGCAGTTCAATGAACTCTGTGTTTAATATAAACAATTTTCAACTTGCTCTGTCTTCTACAATTGCTTTGCGCGCACAACTGATGTTGACTACAGGCCCGTCTTCAGTATTTGTTTATTTTGTATTTTACATTCATTTCAAGTATTTCAGTTTTTTTTTTTATATTCATACCTGCATACATTATTATACTATTTTTTGTGTTTTCTAAACAATATATACTATATTTTTGCTTGTTACATAATTTCCATTGTTATCAAATTTAATACCATTGTTAACTTTATTCAAGTTACCACCTTGCACATTTGTTTATTATTATTAATATTATTTATATATTTTTATCTCTTTCTCTACGTTCTTTTCTGTGAGTTCTCTAAATTTTTGCTTTCTTTTTACTCGTCACACAGTTAAATGTCGGTTACTCATCTTTATTATCAAAATGTTAGAGGTCTGAGTACTAAAATAAGTACATTCTATAATAATCTTGCTTCCTGTGTTCTGGACATTGTTTGTTTAACTGAAACATGGCTCAACAACAGTATATACACTTCCGAATTATTTTTACCTCATTATGATGTCTACAGATGTGACAGGGATCCACTCAGGAGTGGCAAATCCCGCGGTGGAGGAGTCTTATGTGCTGTCAACAATCTTAAATTTAAATCCATTCCTATTAATATTACATTACATCCTTCCTCTCTTGCTGATCTTGTTTGCACTAAACTATTTCTAACGCCTACTACTTTTGTTTACATTATTGTCATCTACCTTCCTCCACCTATTTCCCTTATTCAACAAAATTATATTTTTGAAGCTCTTGAATACTTTATATCAACATATGACTCTAATTTCTTAATATTAGCTGATTTCAATATTCCGAATCTGATCAATAGTTACCAAGGCCTTCGTACTGATAACTTCACTAATAATTTTGAAAATTTTACTTCGTTTATAAATGCTACACAATTTAATCATATAATTAATTCACATGGTAGACTGCTTGATGTTGCTATTTCTAATCTGTCTTGTTCTGTTGTTGAGAATACTGATCCAATTATTGAAGAAGATTCTCACCATCCTACTCTTTCAATATTCTTGAATCATGATTCCTTTACTAACATACCAAACTCTTCCTCTTACTTCAATGCTTCTTCATACAATTTTCGCTCTGCTAACTATGATTTACTTTATGATATGCTTTATGATGTAA
Organism: Stenolophus ochropezus; assembly: GCA_035578165.1. NCBI lineage: Eukaryota > Metazoa > Arthropoda > Insecta > Coleoptera > Carabidae > Stenolophus > Stenolophus ochropezus. The sequence continues at coordinate 3,570,946 of JAQOWZ010000025.1, forward strand.
ATTGGGACACATTGAAAGAGTATGATGATGTCGATGCTGCCTTTGCTAAATTTTATGATATAATTTATAATATCTTTGATCAATGTATTCCTATCAGTATTAGTCGTCCATCTAAATATCCACCTTGGTTTAATGCCAACATTATAAAATTAATTAAATGTAAGAACAGATATCATAATTTATTTAAAATATATAAAACTCCCCACTATCTTTCGGAATTCAGACGTCTACGTTCTGTTATCAAAACAGAAATTAAAAATGCACATAGACATTATTTAAATAATATAGATAATACCTTGAGATCTGATCCAAAACAATTCTGGTCGTACGTTGGTAATAAAAAAAGTTCCTCTCACATCCCTGGCACTATGCATTTAAACAATCAAAATTACACCAATACCACTGAGATAGTACAGGGCTTTGCAGACTATTTTTCTACCGTTTATGTTCCTTCTGATAACTCGACTCCCCCGACTATTTTCACCAATTCTCTTTATCCTTCATCTAATATGGTTAATATGCCTCACATCACTGATGATGATATCACTTCTGCAATAAAACGCCTGAAGTTATCCAGAAATCCAGGTCCAGATAATATTCCATCTTACATCATTAAAGCATGTAGTCATATTTTTCTTGAGCCTCTAAAATATCTATTTAATCTTTCTTTAAAAAATAATACTTTCCCCTCTGTTCTTAAATCCTCTTCTATTTGTCCAATTTTTAAATCCGGTGATACATCTGATATCTCCAACTACCGACCTATTACTATTCTTTCTAATATTTCCAAATTGTTTGAATCTATTATCCAAAAACATATTTATAGTAATGTCAAACATCTCATAACTTCTCAACAGCATGGCTTCGTGAATGGCAAATCAACAGCTACCAATCTTATAAATTTCACTGAACATACCCTTAACACACTACATGATAATTCACAAGTAGATGTTATTTATACGGACATTAAAAAAGCTTTTGATACTGTTGATTTTTATATTCTTCTCCATAAACTAAATACTAATTTTAATTTTTCTCCTGACCTACTTTCATTTATTTATTCTTATTTAATAAATCGCGAAATATCAGTTCGGATTAATAAGATCAAGTCTGCTCCATTTATTGCCACTTCTGGTGTTCCCCAAGGGTCGAACTTGGGACCTTTGTTGTTTATTTTATTTATGAATGACATTGCTGATGTAGTTAAGAATTCAGAGGTGTTGATCTATGCTGATGATTTGAAAGTATATAAAACTATAAACTCTCTAGATGACTGTAAACTCTTGCAAGATGACATAGAAAGACTTTTAACTTGGTCCCAGAACTCTAAACTATTTTTCAATTACAGTAAATGTAAAATTATGAGTTATCTTGTAAAAAAATCTGTCTACACTTACTCCTACGCCATGGAGAATATCCATCTGGAACGTGTTCATCAATATAAAGACCTTGGAGTAATATTTGATGATAAATTGACATTTAACATTCATATTGAATACATTACTAAGTCATCTTTTCAGATGCTAGGATTTATCATTCGTACGTGTAAGCCATTTCATAGTTTGTCAACTTTAAAAAGTTTATATTATGCCTTAGTCAGGTCTAAACTGGAATACTGTTGTCAAGTTTGGAATCCAATATATAGCAGATATATTCACCTTATTGAAACTGTCCAAAAGCGCTTCATCAAATATTGCTATTACAAGAAATACAATGAGTATCCCAGTTTTGATATTGATTATAATAATTTGCTTTCGGAATTTGATATGTTTTCTTTGTTTACTCGTAGGAGAATCAACTCTTGCCTATTTCTTTATAAAATATTAAACAATATACTGTTTGATAGTTGCATTCTAGCACTCTTACCTCTTTCTGTTCCGCGTATCACTTCCAGAAGCAAATTTACTTTTCGTTGTAATAAAATGAGGACAAACTACGAAGGGAAGTCGCCGATCAGACAAATGTGCACTGTGTTAAACTCTCTTCCATGTAACATTGCTGTTTTCAATGACTCTTACAGTGTGTTTAAGAGAGCTTTGATATTTTTCTATAAGTCATGTCGTAACAACGATCTAGTGTAACCATCTCTCTCTACATTGAATTTTTGCAATATGTCTATTTGTTCTAATTTCTTTAGTATGCTTTGTATTTATTTTGTATTTACTTGTATGTTTGTATTTTGTTTAAGATCATCCTGTTATTGGGACTTTTGTCCTGTTGGAATGATAATAAATAAATAAATAAATAAAATAAATAAATTAATAAATACATTGAAATAACGTATTCAACTTGGTCACATATTCGTATTGAATTCATAAAACTTACAAAATTTTTCACTTTATAATAAAATTATTGTTGGTTATATCAAAAAACAAAAACAATTAACACAGAACAACACAGTGGTTTATTAATACTGTAGAACATACAAAACTTAAAATAAATATCGTGGATGACAAATCAATATATATAAACTCTCTATTATTTTTCCTACTTATGTGGTTACTAGATATTTAACAATAATTCATATTTCCAACACTTCCCCTTGAATTATTGTTAATTGTATTATAAATATAAATTTTCACTTTCTAATAACATTATATCAAATCTGATACCGTATATCTATAACATGAAGTATATACTCTTAAAATAAAATATTTTTATATTTTATAACGTTGTAGTTTAATAATTATAAATAATAAAAGTTGTTACGAACGCACAAAATTCGTACACGACGTAGCTATCAAGCGAACAAGTTGATTTCTGCGCCGTTCGGTACATTTTTATAGGACATCAGATTACTGGCGTTGACTTTGTTTATATATTTTGATGATTATTTTATCATCAATTATTTAATTCACATAACGTATATATAGGTACATATTTTGTATTAAATATGGCTGATGTTGCGACAACAAGTGCTGAACTTCAATCCAGTCCCAAATCGACTGTAAAAAAGGAGAGAAAAACCAAAACAAATTGTCCAAAGGCAACTCATTCTTCAACTGCAATTATGGTAAATAATGCTATACAAAATTTAAAAGAACGTGGTGGCTCATCTCTTCAAGCTATTAAAAAATATATGTCTGCAACATATAAAGTAGATGCTGAAAAGATTGCACCATTCATAAAGAAATATATTAAAGCAAGTGTTGCGTCTGGGGCACTTGTTCAGACAAAAGGTAAGGGAGCTAGTGGTTCCTTTAAATTGGCATCAACTGCTGTTACAAAGAAATCTGTTGTTGCTGCATCAAAACCGAAAAAATCTGCAGCAGCATCAAGATCAACGAAATCAAAAGCAGACTAGAAAGACAAGAAAAGTACTGCAGCAGCGGCGACTGGTAGAAAACCAACGCAAGCAAAGCAGTTAAGGCTGCAGTTTGAAGTGTTGAATTCGTAATTCTACTTGCATTTGAAAACTAGTGGATGAAATCTTTTGAAATTTTGATATGTTATATTAGGATACTGTATCTAGGGGCAGACATATTTTATATTTTTTTTTATTATTTGTTATGTCCGAAAATTGAAATGAAAATTATTATTTGCAAACTTTATAAAAAATGAAATATGTCTGCCCCTAGAATAAAAAATAACAAATTCAGTAAGATAAAAGTTTTTAAATAATAATGTCCTATTGGAAATGGGAGTAGAATTACGATTTTTCCATAAGACGCAATGTTAATTTAGTTCAGAGGTTTGGCGTGAGAGGTCGTACTACCTGAAAAAAACTACTTTCCTTATAATATGGTGAGCCAATTGTGTTGCACATGTAGCTTCGCTTAAAAGTAAACAGTATTCAGTTGGACAATTACTTGCACTTATCGCAGTAAACGCAGAAAGTGGGAGGGTTCATCTTCACCCTTATTTTTTCTAATACAATACGGAAGGGTCAGATCCAATACTGTTGTATGTATATATTTTTACAAAAAGTCCGCCGGATGATTATTAATTTGTTTTTTTATGTGTATTCTAGAATATTTCAATACTGATAATTTTAAACTATTATTAATTTTTGTTTAGAGAAATTTATTTTATTACACTTTTTCATTACTTAGTGGATTTTTTGAAACAAAAATATATTTTATTGTAGAAAAAATTAACTGTTTTTTATTTATTAGAAAATGAATGTTAATTATAAAATAAAATGTGACGATCATATGTGTCACTTAATTACTTATCATTGTTAGCAAATAAAGCATGTTTGAATATTGTACTTATGTCATTAAATATTTTTATTGTCAAAGTCCAAATTTTTAGCCGCTTGTTTGTTCATTATTGATTTACATAGTTAATATTAATGTGATAAATTATATTAGAATATAATAACAAGTGTAAGTAAAATTTTAACTATTCATTTACAAATATTAATAAAAAAAGTAATGAATTTGCAAGTAAAAATAGCGGCCGTAAAGTAAATTTTGACGAATATCAAAAATTGATTTTGAATGAAAATTTATAATTTCTTGTTGTAATCGCCTAAAAAATGTTGTGTGCACGTTGGCAAAAAGTTCTTTTTGGGCCTTATCTGATTTGTAGCCTCGGCTGCAAACTTCGGGTTCGGCCAAAAAAGATTACTTTTAGAACCTTGATACACAAATAACTATTTTTCGAAAACTGTCATGAGAAGTTGTTATTTACATGACCACTATCAACCCGCCAAATGATTATTTTTTGTCACATGTATCATCAATGGCTTTTTTTCTTACTTCGATTACCGTGTAATATTTCACCGTCACTGTTATTTGGACTCATTTTTACCATAAAACAACAATTTTTATTTAGAATTGACATTCATGTCAAAATGACAGATAATTTTATTTTTGTATTGTGGTTCAATGGTGATTGTAGTCATGGAAACAAATATTATGTGATTTTTTAAGATAAATACTAATCACGTCTACTGTCAAATAGTTTTAATAAAGAAATTCATAATAAATCATACAAAAAATATTGTATGATACGAATGCCATATGCAATGTGTTTGTTTTACACTTGTACGTTTTTATATAATGTACGTGTATCATGAACTTCTATTTTCTATAACTGTCAAAAATAGTTGTTGTTTATGTATTGAATTTTTCATAGTACTATTTCAATAAATATATTATTGGTAAAAAAAATGTTGTCTTTAGTGTGTTCGATTGACTTTTTCAGTGACATTCTCTCTCTCGCATTAAAGACACAAAATTGGCACATATAACGTAATGAAACCCAGGCGTCCTATCTTTAATAATTTAGGCAAGGAAGGGGTCTACTGCATCGAAATAATTTTGATTTCATGATGATGATAGTGTCGCCGCGTAGCGGAATAGTTTGTCAAGCCCGATTGGCCGGCAGCCTTAAGTCTAGGAAGAGTGCAAATTTGGAGAAGAAAAAATCATCTCCTGCTAAAGTTGCCAAACCAAAATCTCCATCAAAAGTGAAGAAAACAACAAAGGCACCAACAAAAAAGCCTAAGTTACCTAAACCATAAACAACTAAACCAAAAGTTGTTAAGAAGAAGGCTGCTTAGCCAAAAAAGAAATAAAAAGATACAATACAAAATTATGATATTGTATCAAATATTAAAAAACGGTTCTTCTAAGAATCACCATATATTATTTATATTAAGATTATCTTTTTCATTATGCAAACAAAAAAAATAACATTTTCTTTATACCTGTATATTTAGTAAAGACATAATACCAGATTTTACTTATTACTATCACAGTAGGAATTGGTCTTAAATCTTTAGTATAATACCAGATTAGGAATAAATTATACCTGCAAATAAACAGACAAACATACAAACACACACACAAGTACACAGTTTTATTAGATATCATTATGACCCTTAGGGCCGGTACTTTTGCTTCTGATTAAAAGACTGATTAGATAATCTACTGTTAAATTAATCACATCTTTTAATCATCATTAAATAGATGTGAGTACTTCTTGACAATTTTTTTAACTAACCAACGATTAACTCTAATTGGCAATAAAATAAAAATATCCCTAAATTTGCATTAACTTATAACAAACGTACGCTTTTGATTATTTCTATAATGTAGAAGAAGACAAAAAACAATTTTAATGTGCAAACGTAAATAAAAGTTACTCCCTGTCAGTTGAATTTGTTTATTTGTTTCTGTCAAATGCAAAAATATTGAAAATGGATAAGAAACGCGATACGGTACGAACTTTATTATAACAGAAGTAGATTTTTTAATGAAATGTATATTAGATGAAATACATGTAACAGAGACCAAAAAAAAACAAATGCAGCAAGTGCCAAAGATAAAAACGAGGCATAGAAAAGGAAATTGTCAACGATTAAATAATTACTTTATAATTTTTGAACATTTTTGAATTAATTCTTAGTAAGGGTACTATGGCAAGTAAAATTTTATTCATCACTGTATTTTTTGAAAATCGGAATCTATGATAAAATTCTTCATCATTGCATGTTTCTATATAATTTGGACGATCTCTTATTGTATACGATGTTATATTATATATAAATGGAATTATATCTTCGTCATTGTCATCAAATAAATTATTTAATTCTTCAAGAATCATATTTTTTAGATGAATTGTCAAATTCCCAGTTATAGGTTACGAATAACAGCTGATTATTTATTTGACAGACTAGAATCGGGCTGTTAAATTTAATCAGTCATAAGAGTTTTTAATCAATGGTTAAATATTAATCGGTACGAAAAGTAATGAAAATAGTTGTTTAAATTTGATCGGTCGTTATTTTAGCTTAATCAGGAGCAAAAGTACCGGCCCTTAAAGTACTAGTACATAAGTGTCATAATCTGAACATTAGGTAAAATAATCCGTATATCTTTTTGGATTATAATTAACGAATCGATTATAATTATTAATTATTATAAATAAATTATTTATCAATATATGACATTTCTGTAAATCTAATATATTTTTATCATATGTGAATAGTATTTCATTTTTTTGATTAAATTAAGGAATTAGCATTATGTTATGAGATAAATAAAATTCTTCTTTTACATTATATATATGGTGGTTCTTAAAAGAATCGATTGTTTTGTTTTATATTTTGTCCTAATGATAATAATTAAGAACAAAATACAAGATGTTATTTAGGCAAGTTCTCCACGAATACGTCGTGCCAATTGAATATCTTTTGGCATAATTGTAACACGTTTTGCGTGAATTGCGCACAAATTAGTATCTTCAAATAGACCAACCAAATATGCTTCACTTACTTCTTGTAAAGCCATTACAGCTGAACTTTGGAAACGTAAGTCGGTTTTGAAATTTTGTGCGAGTTCACGTACAAGACGTTGGTATGGCAATTTACGCATGCGCATCAAATGCGAAAACCACAACCAACCACAGTGCAGAACGCGTTTGAACCACTGTCGGACCTACCTGATTCGGACTTGAGCAGCGAATACGAAGAAAACGAAATAGAAGCCCCACCCACAGAAATGGAAAACAACATGGCGGTCAGGAAAAAGGCACCTGCACCTATTATACTGACAGGAAAAACTTTTAAACACAAAGAACTTATTGTAACACTTAATGAAAGTATGAGAAAAGGTTTCACGATAAAGTATACGAAAAACAACACGAATATATATGCAGAAGATGCAGAAGAAAAGAAAAATATTATAAAACTATTGAAAGAAAAAAACGCAGGTTTTCACACGTACACAGGCACAAAAGAAAAGACGCACGCGTTTGTCCTTCGAGGTCTGGATGCAGATCCCGACCCAGAAGACGTAAAAGCTACACTCATTGAGAAAAATTTAAAACTCACAAAAATATATAGAATGACTACGAAATACAGGCCGCTCTTTTTACTAGTGACGTCAGCAGACGCAACACTGCCAAAACTGCAGCGAGATATTAAAAACATACTTTACACAAGAATAACTTGGGAGAGACATGTCAACAAAAAGGAGCTTTCCCAGTGTCACAGGTGCCAGCAATGGAATCACGCTACAGTCAACTGCAACCGAGAGCCGAGGTGCCTCAAGTGTGCAGAGGCGCACATGACGTCGGAGTGCCCGAAACCACGTAACACTCCGGCTAAATGCGCCAACTGCAAGGAAGAGCACCCGGCCAACAACACAGAATGTCCGGTGTACCAATACAGGCTGCGAAAGAAAAACGAATGACATTACACTGGTAAAGCTACTTCAGCAAGATACGAGCCAGCCCCAATTCCAACCACAAACGCCTGGGCCAACCAGAACCACCAACAACACCACAGACAACCACCAAGAGTCAACTTCAATGCGAGGAATTTCCCTGCGCTCCCCCAGCGAGGCAGGAGCTTCGCCCCGACCCCCAGCCAGCATGCGGCCTACCCTGTCCCCCTTGCCCCCAGCCAGCATGCTGCCAACCCTGACCCAAAACCCCCAGCCAGCTAGCAGACAACCCTGCCCCCACCCAGGAGCAGCTGCAACAGCAACACCGCGCCTTGAACACTGCAGACAGTGGCAACGTATTCGACCTGATAAATGAAGTAAAAAAATTTAAAAAATGATAAACATTAACAAAATGATCAGAGCTTTGAAAGATCTAAATAGCACGCTTGCCACTGTCAACCGTGCCGAAGAAATATTTAAAAAATTTGTAACATTTGCTACAAATATAGGTTCATACAACATATAAGTATTAATCATGAAATTAATTAAAATTTATTCATTTACTCACTAAAAATAAAATATATCACTACTAACAATCACATTCCATCTAACCCACAATACTAACAACAAAACAATGTAAATATTCATTAAATAATATCACTGTAAATATCATTAAATCATATAGTACTAATATTTGTAAATAAATAAAAAAATCAATACGTTTATAACTTCACTGTAAATACCATAAATATATTCACTAATTATAATATCATAAACCACTCACAATACATCAGAATCACCTCAACTAGTTAAAATTAAAATTCACCTAAATATCTCATAACAGCACAGTTAACGTCACTCACTAGGTTATAAGTTTAGTTTTAAGATAATTTCTTAAAGCAGGTTTTTTGTAAATTTTTTCCTAAAAGACATAAGCCAAAATGACATCACATCATAGTCTTATATCATCTGTAAACCATCAACAATGTAATTTGTTTAAGCTAAGCAAATTAAAATATAAAAAAATATTTTGTAAAGCTCTATAGGCTAGGAAAAACTTAGACTAGAATTAATTTAAGAATAACAATTGGTATAATTGTTACAATCTTTGTAAACAATGAATTTAGTAAATGATTTCTAAACTGATCTCGTCCGATCTCATCAGATAAGCAACATCGTGCGCGGTTAGTACTTGGATGGGTGACCGCCTGGGAACACCGCGTGCTGTTAACATTTTTTTATAATTTAACTTCACTATATATCGAGAACTATTTTTCGTTCACAGCAGGGTGCATAATGTGCAAGTACCTACCTGTAATTTAAGTCGGATTAACTTTTACTAAGTACTAAGTAAAAGATAATCCGATTATGTTCATACAATAATTATATACTTTTTATTTTGATAAACTCCTAATTCAAATAAAAAAAACACACACACGCACACAAATACAAACATACATACATACATACATACATACATACATACATACATAGATACACATAAAAATATAAAATTTTATATAATTTAAGATATCACATAATATATAAATTGATATGATTGTTTTTTTTTTTTAATTTAATTTATTAAACTGTATAGAGGAATAGCATTACATATTTTAATAACTTTTATATTTTGAAACTAAATATATATGTAGAAGAAGAAAAATTTTGTATGCAGTAATCCTATATACTAAAAGGCATGTGTCCGTGATGTTCATTTATTTTCATCATGACGATCGCCAAACTTTGTCACAAGCCAAACTGCCTGAACCATGAAAGGTATTGTTGTAATTTTTTTTTAGTTTGCAGGGAATAATGTGTAGTTGTGCCTTTTGGGGGTCTCATATTTTTACTGTGAGTGGTTCTTGTGTAAAAAAATAAAAACTGTGCAAAATTAATAACTTGAAACAATGGATCCTAGTAGCCATGTCTAAATTTAAAAAGAGTCACGAGGTCATCTGTCACTTTTGACAATCTGTCTATGAACTTTAAACGATTATAACTTTTTATAGAACATTAATATTAAAGAAGTAAATACAGTATCATGTATTATAGTCTCGAGCAAAGGTGTTACAATTAATTTAAGTTTAAAACATAACGTATTTCCTATATACTAAAAAGGCATGTGTCGTGATGTTTATTTATTTTCATCATGACGATCGCCAAATTTTGTCACAAGCCTAACTGCCTGAACCATGAAAGGGATTGTTGTAATTTTTTTTTTAGATTGCAGGGAATAATGTGTAGTTGTGCCTTTTGGGGGTCTCATATTTTTACTGTGAGTGGTTCTTGTGTAAAAAATTAAAACTGTGCAAAATTAATAACTTGAAACAATGGATCCTAGTAGCCATGTCTAAATTTAAGAAGAGTCACGAGGTCATCTGTCGCTTTTGACAATCTGTCTATGAACTTTAAACGATTATAACTTTTTATAGAACATTGATATTAAAGAAGTAAATACAGTATCACGTATAATAGTCTTGAGCAAAGGTGTTACAACTAATTTAAGTTTAAAACATAACGTATTTAAATAATAATAATTTTGACGTTTCCATTGTCAAAAGTCAATGATGCCAAATGTGTGATGAAGTAACTAAATGAAAACCAAATATTCCTAACCTAACTTTACTGACAACGGTGGCAGTTGTATTAGGGTTGACAATATTAATTTATAAATTTAAAAATTAACTACTATTTTTTAATACAAACAGTGTTGCCAAATTATGAAGTAACTAAATAAAAATCAAATATACCTAATTAAATGGAACACTTTGCTGTGTTTGATATCAAAACAAAGAAAACCATAATGGCCGGTTTTGAAATGACAAAAAAATGTGTCATGTCGATCTGCGTTTGTTTTTCGGAAAAAGTTGTTAGAAGTAGGTTGTCTTTGGGTTTTAAGGAAACGAATGACAAAAATGTTCTACGTAAATTAGAATTTGTTTTTTGCAAAATGTTGTTAGAAAAATGTTGTTTGGAAAAAGTTGTGAGAAGTATGTGGTGTTTAGTATCAAATGAAAGGGCTCGATAAGGGCTGGCGTGTAGAATGAACAATAAATGTCAAAGTTGATCGGCTTTTGTTTTTTGCAAAAAATTCCTAAAGGTATGTCGAGTTTGGTCTCAAATGAAAGGTCTCGTTGAGGGCTAACGTGCAGAGTTGACAAAAATGTGCCATGTCAATCGCCTTTTGTTATTTGCAAAAAGTTTTGACAAAAATGATCCATTACGGTCTGCTTTTCTTTTTACACAAAGTTTTCAAAAGTTTATAATGTTTGGTATCAAATGAAAGTTCTCGGTGTGGGCTAGCCTGTAGAAATTTCAAAAATATTCCATGTCGATTGACTTTTGTTTTATGCAAAAAGATATCAGAAGTATGTTGTGTTTGGTATCAAATGAAAGGGCTCGATAAGGGCTCGAGTAGAGAATTGACATAAATGGTCTATGTCGATCGGCTTTTGTTTTATGCAACAAGTTGTCAGAAATATGTCGTGTTTGGTATCGAATAAAAGATCTCATTGAGGGCTAGCGTGCAGAATTGGCAGAAATGTTCCATTCCGATCGGCTTTTGTTTTCTGCAAACAGTTCTCAAAAGTATGTCGAGTTTGGTCTCAAATGAAACGTCTTGTTGAGAACTAGCGTGCAGAATAGACAAAAATGTGCTATGTCGATTGGTTTTTGTTTTTTGCAAAAAGTTGTCAGAAGTGTATGGTGTTTGGTATCAAATGAAAGGTCTCGGTGAGGCCTGACGTGCAAATATGAAATAATTGTTTCATGTCGATCGGCATTTGTTTTTTGCACTGACAGCGGAGCTCTAGGGAATGCTCGGCGTAGCCGAGAATTCGCTAGTCCATATACTAAACGATTAGATTCACTATCTATATATCTATCTATAGATTCATCACGAGCATCGAGTAACTTTTGTAATCGCCTACAGCCTGAACCATGCAAGTGATTGTTGTAATTTTTTTTTTAATATGTGGGGGCTAATGAGATCTGGTGCCTTTTGGGTGTCTTATATTTTTACTATTAGTAATTTTCGTGTAAAAAATTAAAACTTTGCACAAATGCTGCCTTGAAACAATGGATCCCAGAGGCCATGTCTAACTTTAAGAAGAATCACGCCGTCATCCGTCACTTTTGACAATCTGCCTATGAACTTTAAATGATTATATCTTTTAATAGAACATTGATATCAAAGATTTAAAAACAGTATCATGAATAATAGACTTGAGCAAATGTGTTACAACTAATTTAAGTTTAAAACATAACGTATTTAATTAATATAAATTTTGACGTTTCCAATGTCAAAAGTCAATGTTGCCAAATGTGTGATGAAGTAACTAAATTAAAACCAAATATTCCTAAACTAACTTCACTGAAGACGGTGGCAGTTGTATTAGGGTTGACAATATTAATTTATAAATTTAAAAATTAACTACTATTTTTTAATGCAAACAGTGTTGCCAAATTATAAAGTAACTAAATAAAATCAAACATTCCTAAATAAAATAAATTGAATACTTTGCAGTGTTTGTTATCAAAAGAAAGGAAACCATAAGGGCCAGTTTTAAAATGACAAAAAAAATGTGTCATGTCGATCTGCATTTGTTTTCCGTAAAAAGTTGTTAGAAGTAGGTCATCCTTGGGTTTTAAAGAAAGTTATATTAGGCTAGGTCACGATGAGGGCTAGCGTGCAGAATGAACAAAAATGTTCTATATCGAACGGCTTTTGTTTTTTGGAAAATGTTGTAAAAAGTATGTGGTGTTTGGTATCAAATGAAAAGGCTCGATAAGGGCTGGCGTGTAGAATTAAGAAAAAAGGTCAATATTGATCGGCTTTTGTTTTTGCAAAAATTTCTCAAAGATATGTCGAATTTGGTCTCAAATGAAAGGTCTCGTTGAAAGCTAGCGTGCATAATTGACAAAAATGTACCATGTCGATCGGCTTTTGTTTTATGCAAAAAGTTGTCAGAAGTATGTCGTGTTTGGTATCAAATGAAAGGTCTCGGAGAGGGCTAGCCTGCAGAATTGACAAAAATGTACTATGTCGATCGGTTTTTGTTTTTGCAAAAAGTTGTCAGAAGTATGTCGTGTTTGTTATCAAATGAAAGGTCTCGTAGTGGGCTAGCCTGCAGAATTGACAAAAATGTACTATGTCGATCGGTTTTTGTTTTTTGCAAAAAGTTGTCAGAAGTATATCGTGTTTGATATCAAATGAAAGGTCTCGGAGAGGGCTAGCGTGCAGAATTGATAAAAATGTGCTATGTCGATCGGTATTTGTTTTTTGCAAAAAGTTGTCAGAAGTGTGTGGTGTTTGGTATCAAATGAAAAGTCTTGTTGAGGGCTAGCGTGCAGAATTGACAAAAATGTTCCATGTCGATCGGCTTTTGTTTTATGCAAAAAGTTGTCAGAAGTATGTCGTGTTTGGTATCAAATGAAAGATTTTAGAGAGGGCTAGCGTGCAGAATTGACAAAAAATGTGCTATGTCGATCGGCTTTTATTTTTTGCAAAAGGTTGTCACAAGTATATCGTGTTTGATATCAAATGAAAGGTCTCGGAGAGGGCTAGCGTGCAGAATTGATAAAAATGTGCTATGTCGATCGGTATTTGTTTTTTTGCAAAAAGTTGTCAGAAGTGTGTGGTGTTTGGTATCAAATGAAAAGTCTCGTTGAGGGCTAGCGTGCAGAATTGACAAAAATGTTCCATGTCGATCGGCTTTTGTTTTATGTAAAAAGTTGTCAGAAGTATGTCGTGTTTAGTATCAAATGAAAAGTCTGGGTGTGGGCTAGCGTGTAGATATGATAAAAATGTTGCATGTCGATCGACTTTTGTTTAATGCAGAAAGTTGTCAGAAGTATGTCGTGTATGGTATCAAATGAAAGGTCTCGGTGAGAGTTGGGGTACATAAATGACAAAAATGTTTCATGTCGACCGGCTTTTGTTTTTTTGCAAAATATTATTAGAAGTATATCGTGTTTGCAATCTAGTGAAAGGTCTCGGTGAGGCCTGACCTGCAAATATAAAATAATTGTTTCATGTCGATTGGCATTTGTTTTTTCCACTGACAGCGGAGCTCTAGGGAATGCTCGGCGTAGCCGAGAATTCGCTAGTCCCTATACTAAACGATTAGATTCACTATCTATATATCTATCTATAGATTCATCACGAGCATCGAGTAACTTTTGTAATCGCCTACAGCCTGAACCATGCAAGTGATTGTTGTAATTTTTTTTTTAATATGTGGGGGCTAATGAGATCTGGTGCCTTTTGGGTGTCTTATATTTTTACTATTAGTAATTTTCGTGTAAAAAATTAAAACTTTGCACAAATGCTGCCTTGAAACAATGGATCCCAGAGGCCATGTCTAACTTTAAGAAGAATCACGCCGTCATCCGTCACTTTTGACAATCTGCCTATGAACTTTAAATGATTATATCTTTTAATAGAACATTGATATCAAAGATTTAAAAACAATTTCATGAATAATAGACTTGAGCAAATGTGTTACAACTAATTTAAGTTTAAAACATAACGTATTTAATTAATATAAATTTTGACGTTTCCAATGTCAAAAGTCAATGTAGCCAAATGTGTGATGAAGTAACTAAATTAAAACCAAATATTCCTAAACTAACTTCACTGAAGACGGTGGCAGTTGTATTAGGGTTGACAATATTAATTTATAAATTTAAAAATTAACTACTATTTTTTAATGCAAACAGTGTTGCCAAATTATAAAGTAACTAAATAAAATCAAATATTCCTAAATAAAATAAATTGAATACTTTGCTGTGTTTGTTATCAAAAGAAAGGAAACCATAAGGGCCAGTTTTAAAATGACAAAAAAAATGTGTCATGTCGATCTGCATTTGTTTTCCGTAAAAAGTTGTTAGAAGTAGGTCATCCTTGGGTTTTAAGGAAAGTTATATTAGGTTAGGTCACGATGAGGGCTAGCGTGCAGAATGAACAAAAATGTTCTATATCGAACGGCTTTTGTTTTTTGGAAAATGTTGTAAAAAGTATGTGGTGTTTGGTATCAAATGAAAAGGCTCGATAAGGGCTGGCGTGTAGAATTAAGAAAAAAGGTCAATATTGATCGGCTTTTATTTTTGCAAAAATTTCTCAAAGATATGTCGAATTTGGTCTCAAATGAAATGTCTCGTTGAAAGCTAGCGTGCAGAATTGACAAAAATGTTCCATGTCGATCGGCTTTTGTTTTATGCAAAAAGTTGTCAGAAGTATGTCGTGTTTGGTATTAAATGAAAGGTCTCAGAGAGGGCTAGCCTGCAGAATTGACAAAAATATACTATGTCGATCGGTTTTTGTTTTTGCAAAAAGTTGTCAGAAGTATATCGTGTTTCATATCAAATGAAAGGTCTCGTAATGGGCTAGCCTGCAGAATTGACAAAAAATGTGCTATGTCGATCGGCTTTTGTTTTTTGCAAAAGGTTGTCACAAGTATATCGTGTTTGATATCAAATAAAAGGTCTCGGAGAGGGCTATCGTGCAGAATTGATAAAAATGTGCTATGTCGATCGGTATTTGTTTTTTGCAAAAACTTGTCAGAAGTGTGTGGTGTTTGGTATCAAATGAAAAGTCTCGTTGAGGGCTAGCGTGCAGAATTGACAAAAATGTTCCATGTCGATCGGCTTTTGTTTTATGCAAAAAGTTGTCACAAGTATATCGTGTTTGATATCAAATAAAAGGTCTCGGAGAGGGCTATCGTGCAGAATTGATAAAAATGTGCTATGTCGATCGGTATTTGTTTTTTGCAAAAAGTTGTCAGAAGTGTATGGTGTTTGGTATCAAATGAAAAGTCTCGTTGAGGGCTAGCGTGCAGAATTGACAAAAATGTTTCATGTCGACCAGCTTTTGTTTTTTTGCAAAATATTATTAGAAGTATATCGTGTTTGCAATCTAATGAAAGGTCTCGGTGAGGCCTGACGTGCAAATATGAAATAATTGTTTCATGTCGATTGGCATTTGTTTTTTGCACTGACAGCGGAGCTCTAGGGAATGCTCGGCGTAGCCGAGAATTCGCTAGTCCTATATACTAAAAGGCATGTGTCGTGATGTTTATTTATTTTCATCACGACGATCGCCAAATTTTGTGGACAGCCTAACTACCTTAACCATGAAAGGGATTGTTGTAAATTTTTTTTTAGATTGTAGGGAATAATGTGTAGATGTGCCTTTTGGGGGTCTCATATTTTTACTGTAAGTGGTTCTTGTGTAAAAAAATAAAAACTGTGCAAAATTAATAACTTGAAACAATGGATCCTAGTAGCCATGTCTAAATTTAAAAAGAGTCACGAGGTCATCTGTTACTTTTGACAATCTGTCTATGAACTTTAAACGATTATAACTTTTTATAGAACATTGATATTAAAGAAGTAAATACAGTATCAAGTATATTAGTCTTGAGCAAAGGTGTTACAATTAATTTAAGTTTAAAACATAACGTATTTAATTAATATAAATTTTGACGTTTCCAATGTCAAAAGTAAATGTTGCCAAATGTGTGATGAAGTAACTAAATTAAAACCGAATATTCCTAAACTAACTTCACTGAAGACGGTGGCAGTTGTATTAGGATTGACAATATTAATTTATAAATTTAAAAATTAACTACTATTTTTTAATACAAACAGTGTTGCCAAATTATGAGGTAACTAAATAAAAATCAAATGTAACTAATTAAATGGAACTCTTTGTTTTGTTTGATATCAAAAGAAAGAAAACCATAGTGGCCGGTTTTGAAATGACAAAAAAAATGTCATGTCGATCTGCATTTGTTTTTCGGAAAAAGTTGTTAGAAGTAGGTTGTCTTTGGGTTTTAAGGAAACGAATGACAAAAATGTTCTACGTAAATTAGAATTTGTTTTTTGCAAATGTTGTCAGAAAAATGTTGTTTGGAAAAAGTTGTCAGAAGTATGTGGTGTTTAGTATCAAATGAAAGGGCTCGATAAGGGCTGGCGTGTAGAATGAACAATAAAGGTCAAAATTGATCGGCTTTTGTTTTTTGCAAAAATTTCTTAAAGGTATGTCGAGTTTGGTCTCAAATGAAAGGTCTCGTTGAGGGCTAGCGTGCAGAATTGACAAAAATGTTCCATGTCGATCGGCTTTTGTTTTATGCAAAAAGTTGTCAGAAGTATGTCGTGTTTGGTATCAAATGAAAGGTTTCGTTGAGGGCTAGCAAGCAGAATTGACAAAAATGTTCCATTCCGATCGGCTTTTGTTTTCTGCAAAAAGTTCTCAAAGGTATGTCGAGTTTGGTCTCAAATGAAAGGTCTCGTTGAGGGCTAACGTGCAGAGTTGACAAAAATGTGCCATGTCAATCGCCTTTTGTTTTTTGCAAAAAGTTGTCAGAAGTGTGTGGTGTTTGTTCTCAAATGAAAGGTTTCGTTGAGGGCTAGCGTGCAGAATTGACAAAAATGTTCCATGCCAATCGGCTTTTGTTTTTCACAAATAGTTGTCAGAAGTATGTGGTAGTTAGTATCAAAATAAAGGTCTCGATGAGGGTTAGCGTGAAAAATTAACAAAATTGCTCAATTTTGATCGGCTTTTGTTTTTAGCGAAAAGTTCTCAAAAATATGTTGAGTATAGTCTCAAAAGAAAGGTCTCGTTGAGGGCAAGCTTGCAGAATTGACAAAAATGATCCATTACGGTCTGCTTTTCTTTTTACAAAAAGTTTTCAAAAGTTCATAGTGTTTGGTATCAAATGAAAGTTCTCGGTGTGGGCTAGCCTGTAGAAATTTCAAAAATATTCCATGTCGATTGACTTTTGTTTTATGCAAAAAGATATCAGAAGTATGTTGTGTTTGGTATCAAATGAAAGGGCTCGATAAGGGCTCGAGTAGAGAAGTGACAAAAATGTGCTATGTTGATCGCTATTTGTTTTTTGCAAAAAATTGTGAGAAGTATGTGGTGTTTGGTATCAAATGAAAAAGTATGATATAGGCTGGCGTGTAGAATTAACAAAAATATCAATGTTGATCGGCTTTTGTTTTTTGAAAAAATTTCTCAAAGGTATGTCGAGTTTGGTCTCAAATGAAAGGTCTCGTTGAGGGCTAGCGTGCAGAATTGACAAAAATGTTCCATGTCGATCGGCTTTTGTTTTATGCAACAAGTTGTCAGCAATATGTCGTGTTTGGTATCGAATGAAAGGTCTTGTTGAGGGCTACCGTGCAGAATTGACAAAAATGTGCTATGTCGATCGGTTTTTGTTTTCTGCAAAAAGTTGTCTGAAGTGTATGGTGTTTGATATCAAATGAAAGGTTTCAATGAGGGCTGGTGTGCAGAATTAACAAAAATTGTCAATCTCGATCGGCTTTTGTTTTTTGCAAAAGATTGTCACAAGTAAATAGTGTTTGGTATCAAATGAAAAGTCTTGGTGTGGGCTAACGTGCAGAGTTGACAAAAATGTGCCATGTCAATCGCCTTTTGTTTTTTGCAAAAAGTTGTCAGAAGTGTGTGGTGTTTGTTCTCAAATGAAAGGTTTCGTTGAGGGCTAGCGTGCAGAATTGACAAAAATGTTCCATGCCAATCGGCTTTTGTTTTTCACAAATAGTTGTCAGAAGTATGTGGTAGTTAGTATCAAAATAAAGGTCTCGATGAGGGTTAGCGTGAAAAATTAACAAAATTGCTCAATTTTGATCGGCTTTTGTTTTTAGCGAAAAGTTCTCAAAAATATGTTGAGTATAGTCTCAAAAGAAAGGTCTCGTTGAGGGCAAGCTTGCAGAATTGACAAAAATGATCCATTACGGTCTGCTTTTCTTTTTACAAAAAGTTTTCAAAAGTTCATAGTGTTTGGTATCAAATGAAAGTTCTCGGTGTGGGCTAGCCTGTAGAAATTTCAAAAATATTCCATGTCGATTGACTTTTGTTTTATGCAAAAAGATATCAGAAGTATGTTGTGTTTGGTATCAAATGAAAGGGCTCGATAAGGGCTCGAGTAGAGAAGTGACAAAAATGTGCTATGTTGATCGCTATTTGTTTTTTGCAAAAAATTGTGAGAAGTATGTGGTGTTTGGTATCAAATGAAAAAGTATGATATAGGCTGGCGTGTAGAATTAACAAAAATATCAATGTTGATCGGCTTTTGTTTTTTGAAAAAATTTCTCAAAGGTATGTCGAGTTTGGTCTCAAATGAAAGGTCTCGTTGAGGGCTAGCGTGCAGAATTGACAAAAATGTTCCATGTCGATCGGCTTTTGTTTTATGCAACAAGTTGTCAGCAATATGTCGTGTTTGGTATCGAATGAAAGGTCTTGTTGAGGGCTACCGTGCAGAATTGACAAAAATGTGCTATGTCGATCGGTTTTTGTTTTCTGCAAAAAGTTGTCTGAAGTGTATGGTGTTTGATATCAAATGAAAGGTTTCAATGAGGGCTGGTGTGCAGAATTAACAAAAATTGTCAATCTCGATCGGCTTTTGTTTTTTGCAAAAGATTGTCACAAGTAAATAGTGTTTGGTATCAAATGAAAAGTCTTGGTGTGGGCTAGCGTGCAGATATGATAAAAATGTTTCACGTCGATCGACTTTTGTTTTATGTAGAAAGTTGTCAGAAGTATATCGTGTTTGGTATCAAATGAAAGGTCTCGGTGAGGGCTGGGGTACATAAATGACAAAAATGATTAATGCCGACCAGCTTTTGTTTCCTCCAAAAAAATATTGGAAGTATATCGTGTTTACAATCTAATGAAAGGTCCTGGAGAGGCCTGAAGTGCAAATATGAAATAATTGTTTCATGTCGATCGGCATTTGTTTTTTGCACTGACAGCGGAGCTCTAGGGAATGCTCGGCGTAGCCGAGAATTCGCTAGTCCCTATACTAAACGATTAGATTCACTATCTATATATCTATCTATAGATTCATCACGAGCATCGAGTAACTTTTGTAATCGCCTACAGCCTGAACCATGCAAGTGATTGTTATAATTTTTTTTTTAATATGTGGGGGCTAATGAGATCTGGTGCCTTTTGGGTGTCTCATATTTTTACTATTAGTAATTTTCGTGTAAAAAATTAAAACTTTGCACAAATGCTGCCTTGAAACAATGGATCCCAGAGGCCATGTCTAACTTTAAGAAGAATCACGCCGTCATCCGTCACTTTTGACAATCTGCCTATGAACTTTAAATGATTATATCTTTTAATAGAACATTGATATCAAAGATTTAAAAACAGTATCATGAATAATAGACTTGAGCAAATGTGTTACAACTAATTTAAGTTTAAAACATAACGTATTTAATTAATATAAATTTTGACGTTTCCAATGTCAAAAGTCAATGTTGCCAAATTTGTGATGAAGTAACTAAATTAAAACCAAATATTCCTAAACTAACTTCACTGAAGACGGTGGCAGTTGTATTAGGGTTGACAATATTAATTTATAAATTTAAAAATTAACTACTATTTTTTAATGCAAACAGTGTTGCCAAATTATAAAGTAACTAAATAAAATCAAATATTCCTAAATAAAATAAATTGAATACTTTGCTGTGTTTGTTATCAAAAGAAAGGAAACCATAAGGGCCAGTTTTAAAATGACAAAAAAAATGTGTCATGTCGATCTGCATTTGTTTTCCGTAAAAAGTTGTTAGAAGTAGGTCATCCTTGGGTTTTAAGGAAAGTTATATTAGGTTAGGTCACGATGAGGGCTAGCGTGCAGAATGAACAAAAATGTTCTATATCGAACGGCTTTTGTTTTTTGGAAAATGTTGTAAAAAGTATGTGGTGTTTGGTATCAAATGAAAAGGCTCGATAAGGGCTGGCGTGTAGAATTAAGAAAAAAGGTCAATATTGATCGGCTTTTATTTTTGCAAAAATTTCTCAAAGATATGTCGAATTTGGTCTCAAATGAAAGGTCTCGTTGAAAGCTAGCGTGCAGAATTGACAAAAATGTTCCATGTCGATCGGCTTTTGTTTTATGCAAAAAGTTGTCAGAAGTATGTCGTGTTTGGTATTAAATGAAAGGTCTCAGAGAGGGCTAGCCTGCAGAATTGACAAAAATATACTATGTCGATCGGTTTTTGTTTTTGCAAAAAGTTGTCAGAAGTATATCGTGTTTCATATCAAATGAAAGGTCTCGTAATGGGCTAGCCTGCAGAATTGACAAAAAATGTGCTATGTCGATCGGCTTTTGTTTTTTTGCAAAAGTGTGTGGTGTTTGGTATCAAATGAAAAGCCTTGTTGAGGGCTAGCGTGCAGAATTGACAAAAATGTTCCATGTCGATCGGCTTTTGTTTTATGCAAAAAGTTGTCAGAAGTATGTCGTGTTTGGTATCAAATGAAAGATTTTAGAGAGGGCTAGCGTGCAGAATTGACAAAAAATGTGCTATGTCGATCGGATTTTGTTTTTTGCAAAAGGTTGTCACAAGTATATCGTGTTTGATATCAAATGAAAGGTCTCGGAGAGGGCTAGCGTGCAGAATTGATAAAAATGTGCTATGTCGATCGGTATTTGTTTTTTGCAAAAAGTTGTCAGAAGTGTGTGGTGTTTGGTATCAAATGAAAAGTCTCGTTGAGGGCTAGCGTGCAGAATTGACAAAAATGTTCCATGTCGATCAGCTTTTGTTTTATGCAAAAAGTTGTCAGAAGTATGTCGTGTTTGGTATCAAATGAAAAGTCTGGGTGTGGGCTAGCGTGTAGATATGATAAAAATGTTGCATGTCGATCGACTTTTGTTTAATGCAGAAAGTTGTCAGAAGTATGTCGTGTATGGTATCAAATGAAAGGTCTCGGTGAGAGTTGGGGTACATAAATGAGAAAAATGTTTCATGTCGACCGGCTTTTGTTTTTTTGCAAAACATTATTAGAAGTATATCGTGTTTGCAATCTAATGAAAGGTCTCGGTGAGGCCTGACCTGCAGATATAAAATAATTGTTTCATGTCGATTGGCATTTGTTTTTTGCACTGACAGCGGAGCTCTAGGGAATGCTCGGCGTAGCCGAGAATTCGCTAGTCCTATATACTAAAAGGCATGTGTCCTAATCTATATTTATTTTCATCACGACGATCGCCAAATTTTCGGACAAACCTACAGCCTTAACCATTTATGAAATTGATATGTATAATAATATCAAGTTGTAGAGAATGATGCGTAGGTGTGCCTTTTTGTTGTTTTATATTTTTACGTCGAGCAGTTTTTGCGTAAATTAATAAAAACCACACACTTTTGTCATTTTGAAACAAAAAATTCTATAAGGATCCTAGTAGCCATGTCTAAATTTAAAAAGATTCACGCTGTAATCTGTCACTTTTGACAAATAGTCTGTGAACTTTAAACGATTGTATTTTCAAATAGAACATTGATATTAGAGAAATGAATACAGTATCATGTATAATAGTCTTGAGCAAAGGTGTTACAATTAATTTAAGTTTAAAACATAACGTATTTATGTGTCGTGATGTTTACTTATTTTCATCACGACGATCGCCAAATTTTGTCACAAGCCAAACTGCCTGAACCATCAAAGGGATTGCTGTAAATTTTTTTTTAGATTGCTGGGAATAATGTGTAGTTGTGCCTTTTGGGGGTCTCATATTTTTACTGTGAGTGGTTCTTGTGTAAAAAAATAAAAACTGTTAAAAATTAATAACTTGAAACAACGGATCCTAGTAGCCATGTTTAAATTTAAGAAGAGTCACGAGGTCATCTGTCACTTTTGACAATCTGTCTATGAACTTTAAACGATTATAACTTTTTTTAGAACATTGATATTAAAGAAGTAAATACAGTATCAAGTATATTAGTCTTGAGCAAAGGTGTTACAACTAATTTAAGTTTAAAACATAACGTATTTAATTAATATAAATTTTGACGTTTCCAATGTCACAAGTCAATGTTGCCAAATGTGTGATGAAGTAACTAAATTAAAACCGAATATTCCTAAACACTTTGCTGTGTTTGATATCAAAAGAAAAGAAACCATAAGGGCCGGTTTTGAAATGACAAAAAAAAAATATGTCACGTCGATCTGCATTTGTTTTGCGCAAAAAGTTGTTACAAGTAGGTCGTCCTTGGATTTTAATGAAACGACACAATGTGGATTGGAGTGCACGAATGACAAAAATATTCTACGTCGATTAGAATTTGTTTTTTACAAAATGTTATCAGAAATATGTGTTATGTATCGAATGAAAAGTCTCGGTGAGGGCTGGTGTACAAAAAAGAAAATTTTCCTTGTTGATCGGCTTTTGTTTTATGCAAAAAGTTAATAGACGTATGTCGTGTTTGGTATCGAATGAAAGGTCTTGGCAAGGACTCGCGTAAAGAATTGACAAAAATAATCTATGTCGATCGGCTTTTGTTTTTTGCAAAAAGTTGTATAAAGTATATCATGTTTGATCCCAAATAAAAGGTCTTGTTGAGGGCTCGCGTGCAGAACTGACAAAAACGGTCTATGTTGATCGGCTTTTGTTTTATGCAAAAAGTTAATCGAAGTATGTCGTGTTTGGTATCTAATGAAAGGTCTCATTGAGTGCTGATATCGAGAATTAACAAAAATGTTTCATGTCGATCGGCTTTTCTTTTTTGCAGAAAGTCGTCAGAAGTATATCGTTTTTGGTATAAAATGAAAGGTCTTGATGAGAGCTGACATGTAAAATTGACAGAAATGGTTCATGTTGACCCGTTTTTGTTCTTTGGAAAAAGATGTTAGAAATATGTCGTGTTTGGTATCAAATTAAATGTTTTGGTGAGGGCTGATGTGCAGAAGTGACAAAAAATTGCCAAGTTGTTCTGCATTTGTTTTTTTTTACAATCACTTGCCGGAAGTACACCGTATTTGATATTAAATGAAAGCATTCGACAAGACTTGCCTTGCAGAAATAAAATTAGCTTTCAAGTGTTAATATTTCACTGACGCCGGAGGCCTAGGGAACGCTCAGCGTAGCTGAGTATTCGTTAGTCTCCTATACTAAACTATTAGATTCACTATTTTTAATATATCTCACTCTCTATAGATTCTTATTATTTTTTTTTTTAGATTGTAGGGAATAAAGTGAATTACGATCCTTTTGGGGTCTCATATTTTTACTGTGAGTGGTTTTCATGTAAAAAAATAAAAACTGTGCATAATTAGTACCTTGAAACAATGGATCCCAGGGGCCATGTCTAACTTTAAGAAGAATCACGCCGTCATCCGTCACTTTTGACAATCTGTCTATGAACTTTAAATGAGTATATCTTTTAATAGAACATTGATATCAAAGATTTAAAAACAGTATCATGAATAATAGACTTGAGCAAATGTGTTACAACTAATTTAAGTTTGAAACATAACGTATTTAATTAATATAAATTTTGACGTTTCCAATGTCAAAAGTCAATGTTGCCAAATGTGTGATGAAGTAACTAAATTAAAACCAAATATTCCTAAACTAACTTCACTGAAGACGGTGGCAGTTGTATTAGGGTTGACAATATTAATATATAAATTTAAAAATTAACTACTATTTTTTAATGCAAACAGTGTTGCCAAATTATAAAGTAACTAAATAAAAATCAAATATTCCTAAATAAAATAAATTGAATACTTTGCTGTGTTTGTTATCAAAAGAAAGGAAACCATAATGGCCAGTTTTAAAATGACAAAAAAATGTGTCATGTCGATCTGCATTTGTTTTCCGTAAAAAGTTGTTAGAAGTAGGTCGTCCTTGGGTTTTAAGGAAACAACACAATACGGACTGGTGTGCACGAATGACAAAAATGTTCCATGTAGATTAGAATTTGTTTTTTGCATAATGTTGTCAGAAAAATGTCGTGTTTGGGTATTTTCAAATTACAAAAGTCAATGTTGCCAAATGTTTAATAAAGTAACTAAACAAAGAACAAATATTCCCAAATAAAAGGTTACTGAAGACAGTGAATGTTATATTAGGCTAGGTCACGATGAGGGCTAGCGTGCAGAATGAACAAAAATGTTCTATATCGAACGGCTTTTGTTTTTTGGAAAATGTTGTGAGAAGTATGTGGTGTTTGGTATCAAATGAAAAGGCTCGATAAGGGCTGGCGTGTAGAATTAAGAAAAAAGGTCAATGTTGATCGGCTTTTGTTTTTGCAAAAATTTCTCAAAGATATGTCGAGTTTGGTCTCAAATGAAAGGTCTCGTTGAGGGCTAGCGTGCAGAATTGACAAAAATGTTCCATGTCGATCGGCTTTTGTTTTATGCAAAAAGTTGTCAGAAGTATGTCGTGTTTGGTATCAAATGAAAGGTCTCGGAGAGGGCTAGCCTGCAGAACTGACAAAAATGTACTATGTCGATCGGTTTTTGTTTTTTGCAAAAAGTTGTCAGAAGTATATCGTGTTTGATATCAAATGAAAGGTCTCGGAGAGGACAAGCGTGCAGAATTGATAAAAATGTGCTATGTCGATCGGTATTTGTTTTTTGCAAAAAGTTGTCAGAAGTGTGTGGTGTTTGGTATCAAATGAAAAGTCTCGTTGAGGGCTAACGTGCAGAATTGACAAAAATGTTCCATGTCGATCGGCTTTTGTTTTATGCAACAAGTTGTCAGAAGTGTGTCGTGTTTGGTATCAAATGAAAGGTCTCGGAGAAGGCTAGCCTGCAGAATTGACAAAAATGTACTATGTCGATCGGTTTTTGTTTTTTGCAAAAAAATGTCAGAAGTATATCGTGTTTGATATCAAATGAAAGGTCTCGGAGAGGGCTAGCGTGCAGAATTGATAAAAATGTGCTATGTCGATCGGTATTTGTTTTTTGCAAAAAGTTGTCAGAAGTGTGTGGTGTTTGGTATCAAATGAAAAGTCTCGTTGAGGGTTAGCCTGCAGAATTGACAAAAATGTTCCATGTCGATCGGCTTTTGTTTTATGCAAAAAGTTGTCAGAAGTATGTCGTGTTTGGTATCAAATGAAAGGTCTCGGAGAGGGCTAGCGTGCAGAATTGACAAAAAATGTGCTATGTCGATCGGCTTTTGTTTTTTGCAAAAGGTTGTCACAAGTATATAGTGTTTGGTATCAAATGAAAAGTCTGGGTGTGGGCTAGCGTGTAGATATGATAAAAATGTTTCATGTCGATCGAGTTTTGTTTAATGCAGAAAGTTGTCAGAAGTATGTCGTGTATGGTATCAAATGAAAGGTCTCGGTGAGAGTTGGGGTACATAAATGACAAAAATGTTGCATGTCGACCGGCTTTTGTTTTTTGCAAAATGTTATTAGAAGTATATCGTGTTTGCAATCTAATGAAAGGTCTCGGTGAGGCCTGACGTGCAAATATGAAATAATTGTTTCATGTCGATCGGCATTTGTTTTTTGCACTGACAGCGGAGCTCTAGGGAATGCTCGGCGTAGCATAAATATCGAAACACTGTTTACTAAAAATGCATTCATTCTGGCTCCCAGACACTTTTAAACTCCGATACAAATGCAGATCTGTCATGTCTCAATGATAGGATAGAGTTTTCCAGAACCGAATTAGGATCTAGGTGTAACGGTATACGTCAAAGTAATTTAAATCAATTTCCTTCTAATACCGCAGTTTCGGCATGTGATTTTAGAAATAAAAATAGAGTTTTGTGTGTTACAAATTTATCTGGAAAAGAAAGAATATTATATAAATTTTATAGGCAAGAGAAAATAAAAAATATAAAATTGAAGAACAAGCTTCCAAAAATGAAATACGCTAAAAAATATATAGGTCAAATAGTATCTAATCAATTGGTAGAAAACATTGTAAAACGGGTTAATAAAATTCCTTTCATGTTCATTAAATCACAGCTGAAAACATCTCTCCAAACTTTTGCTGAGAGAACATCGCTCCAAAAATTTCGTCGAGAAAACATCACTTCCACAAATGACACCGAGAGAATATCTCTCCAAAACTTTTGTAGAAAGAATATCGCTTCGAGAAATTTCACCGAGAGAACATCTTCCACAAATGACACCGAGAGAATATCTCTCCAAAACTTTTGATGAGAGAACATCGCTTCGACAAATGGCACCAAGAGAACATCTTTCATAATATATGTTTATTTTAAATGAATAAATAAATTATAAATATAATGATAACAAATGTATATCTTTTATTTAAAATTAAAATATCCAGTAGTAATAAATGAACAAATGAAAATTGACAGCTGCATTTGACGTTTATGTGACAAAATTTAATGATCAAGTAGGCTTAGAGTAACTCTACCCCGAAAACATCAGATGGCAGCAGTTACGTGCTGCACACTTGATCCATTGGGTTACGCTTCTTATTATGTTATTATTTTGTGGATTCAACTTTTATTTACAACAGCTAGAAAACATGGAATCAAATTGGGTTGACATTGAAATGTCTGTACTCATCTGTTAACATTGTCAACTATTTTGATAGATTTAAGAAATATGTCGTGTTTGGTATCGAATGAAAGATCTCGGCGAGGGCTCGCGTACAGAATTGTCAAAAATGTTCCATTCCGATCGGCTTTTGTTTTCTGCAAAAAGTTATCAGAAGTATGTCAAGTTTGGTCTCAAATGAAACGTTTTGATGAGAGCTAGCGGGCAGAATTGACAAAAATGTGCGACGTCGATCGGTATTTGTTTTTTGCAAAAAGTTGTCAGAAGTATGTGGTGTTTGGTATCAAATGAAAGGTTTCAATAAAGGCTGGTGTGCAGAATTGACGAAAATGGTCACTGTCGACCGGCTTTTGTTTTTTGCAACAAGTTGTCAGAAATATGTCGTGTTTGGTATCGAATGAAAGGTCTTGGCGAGGGCTCGCGTACAAAATTGACAAAAATGTTCCATTCCGATCGGCTTTTGTTTTCTGAAAAAAGTTATCAGAAGTATGTCAAGTTTGGTCTCAAATAAAACGTCTTGATAAGAGCTAGCGGGCAGAATTGACAAAAATGTGCCACGTCGATCGATATTTGTTTTTTGCAAAAAATTGTCAGAAGTATGTGGTGTTTGGTATCAAATGAAAGGTTTCAATAAAGGCTGGTGTGCAGAATTGACGAAAATGGTCACTGTCGATCGGCTTTTGTTTTTTGCAAAAGCTTGTCACAAGTATATAGTGTTTGGTATCAAATGAAAAGTCTCGATGTACGATAGCGTGTAGATATGATAAAAATGTATCATCAAATAAAGGTCATGATAAGGGTTCCGTGAAAAATTAACAAAATTGCTTATTGTTGATCGGCTTTAGTTTTTTGCAAAAAGTTCTCAGAAATATGTCGAGTTTGGTCTCAAATGAAAGGTCTCGTTGAGGGCTAGCATGCAGAATTGACAAAAATGTTCTATGTCGATCTGTTTTTCTTTTTATAAAAACTTGTCAAAAGTTTATAGTGTTTGGTATCAAATGAAAGTTCTCGGTGTGGGCTAGCCTGTAGAAATTGCAAAAATGTTCCATATCAATCGACTTTGTTTTATGCAAAAAAAATGTCAGAAGTATGTTGTGTTTGATATCAAATGAAAGGTCTCGGTGAGGGTTGGCGTGCATAATTGACAAAAATATTTCATGTCGACTGGCTTTTGTTTTTTTAAAAGTTATTAGAAGTATATTGTGTTTGGAATCTAATGAAAGGTCTTGGTGAGACCTGACGTGCAGATATCTAAAAATTGTTTCATGTCGATTGGCAGTTGTTTTTTGCATTGACAGCGGAGCTCTAGGGAATGCTCGGCGTAGCCGAGAATTCGCTAGTGATTTATACTACTAAGGTACTCATATTTTCATTAAATTTACCTATAAATATGATAATATTTATAAACAAATTAAATGTATATTTATTTATTGATGTATTGTTTATAATTATTGAATATGTATAATGTAATATATGTTTTATATTAATAAATACATTGAAATAACGTATTCAACTTGGTCACATATTCGTATTGAATTCATAAAACTTACAAAAATTTTCACTTTATAATAAAGTTATTGTTGGTTATATCAAAAAACAAGAACAATTAACACAGAACAACACAGTGGTTTATTAATACTGTAGAACATACAAAACTTAAAATATATATCGTGGATGACAAATCAATATATATAAACTCTCTATTATTTTTTCTACTTATGTGGTTACTAGATATTTAACAATAATTCATATTACCAACACTTCCCCTTGAATTATTGTTAATTGTATTATAAATATAAAGTTATCGAAGACCAAGCATTTTAACAATATATTCATGCTTCTCCTTAGATAGTGGTTTGGTCAATATATCTGACAACATTTTCTCGGTAGGTAGATATTCAATTGATATTACTTTGTCTTGGATATGTTTTCTAATAAAATGATGCCTGGTATCTATATGTTTGGATCTCTGGCTAGTAACGTCATTTTTTGCCAAACATATTGCTCCTCTATTGTCACAATAAATTATGTATGGCTTGAATTCTACAGTCGGTTGTAGTTCATTAATTAATGTTTTGAACCACAAAATACCTAAAAATTCTCTTAACTGCAAGCCAATGACAATTTTTAGGTTTATTGTTAAATTGACGAAATATCTGGTCTAGATATTAGAGATATATATAAAAGACTACCTACAGCTTGTTGATATAATAGTGAATCAAAATTTACTGGGTCTTCTTCCGACGAATCTCTCAATTTTATACCAGCTTCCATCGGGGTCGAGACAGGTTTGCAGTCTGCCATCTTGAATCTCTGCAATATTTTTTCGATATACTGTGACTGGTCGATCCATAGTTTTCCATTCTTCCAGTCTCTGGTGATCTTCATTCCTAAACAACTTTTTACTTCCCCTAGGTCTTTCATTCGGAATTCTGATTTTAGTTTTCTTTGTATATTTTTCTTCAAACTTGGTTCTTTTGAAAAAATGAGAATATCATCTACATATATGGCTACTATGATGATACCTCGGCTTGTATGTTTGTAGTAGACACATGGATCTGCTTTTGACTGTTCAAGACCACTTTCAATCAGGACTTGGAACAAGCGACGATTCCAACACCTTCCACTCTGTTTTAGCCCATACATAGCTTTTTTTAATCGCCAAACTTTACCAGGTTGCTTCTCTTCAAATTCTTTAGGTGGAATTACGTAAATTTCTTTATCAATATACCCATGAAGGTAAGCTGTCTTTACATCCATATGCGTTATATTCATATCTTCTTTAACTGCTAACGCAAAGAGGTATCGTAAAGAGGAATATTTCACTACTGGTGAAAAGGTTTCTTCATAGTCGATTTCTTCTTTTTGTAAAAAACCTTTAACAACTAGTCGAGCCTTGTATTTTGGAGAAATTGACTCGGAATTTTTTACTTTGTATACCCATTTTGTTCTAAGAGCATTCTTACCTTGCGGTATATTTGACCATTCAAATGTTTTGTTGATTTTGAAAGATTCTAATTCTTCATTCATGGCTTCCTTCCATCTTGGAGCTTGCGGATTTGCGAGTGCTTCCTCTGGAGTAAGCGGTTCATTATTCTCAGCTACAAGATATGACACATTATTTGGGTCATTTTGACGATTCATAATTCGAATGGATCTTCTTAGTTGAATTGGTTCAGCGACTTGTATTTCTTCTTCAGGAATTCGTTCAGGAGTCTGATCATCTTCGTCATTGACTAATATTTATTTATTTATTTATTTATTTATTAAGGAAACAAACAACCGAAGTCTACATAGTTTCCACAGATTACAATATAGTAAATTAATTACATAATGAGTGCATTAGTAGAATTTTTAGAAAATAATGTCAATTTAATATTAAAACAGTGATAACAGTAGTGATAAAAATAATAGTAGTATTTAAGACACAGAGAATTCAAGTTAATGAACGAGTAAACATATTATAATAATCGGCTAACTAGCTTTTTATATTTTGCGATTTTTAATGAAAATGGATCTACATCATTTAAATTATTATTATAAAGTATCATGAGTCTGTTTATTGGCGCATATGCAAGAAGATTAGAATTGTATTTGTGAATTTTAAATAATTGTTTTTTTCGTACTGTTTTTTGTGGTACATTAAAGTTAAAGTTATGTAAACATGATTCAAGCTTGTATTGATTATTTAAAATTTTGAACAAAGTGATTGCATCATATAAACTTCGTCTAAATTCTAATGTTTCAAACTCCAATAATTTTACTATAGTGGGCTTTTCAATTTTGAATTTGTAATGTAAAATTGATATAAATTTATTTTGTACATTTTCAATTTGTTTTATTAATTTTTTATGGAAGGGATTCCAAACTGAGGTCGCAAATTACAAATGCGGTCTTATCAAGGTTTTAAATAATAATGCAAAACTTTTAATATCATTGAATGATCTGCAGCTACGAAATATGAAACCCATCATTTGTAAAGCTTTTTTAGTGATTGCAGTAATGTGTTCATTAAATGTAAGTTTCACATCAAATGTTATGCCTAAATCTCTAATTATTGATTTAGATGTTAACACCAAGTTATTTATGTTGTAATCATATACAATAGTGCTTCGTTTTCTGTTATATCGAACAACAAAACATTTATCAATATTCAGTGATAAATTATTTTTATTACAATAATTCTGCAATCTCATTAGATCATATTGTATATTTTTACAATCTTGAATATTTTTTACAGTTGTAAATAGTTTCAAATCATCTGCAAATAATAAGAATCTCGTATATTTGAAACATTTACTTATGGAATTAATATAAATATTAAAAAGAAATGGACCGAAATGAGAACCTTGAGGTACTCCTGATGTTACTCTAATTTCTATAGATAGATAATTATTTACATTTACGACTTGAGATCTATTTGTCAGATATGACTCTAGCCATCTTAAAAGAGACCCATAAATTCCATTTTGCATTAATTTTTTTAACAATAAATTTATGTTTACACGATCAAAAGCTTTACTGAAATCCGTGTATATTACGTCCACCTGATGACGTTGATCCAGATTTGCTGTAAGGTACTCGGTAAAGGTTATCAAGTTTGTCGTAACTGATTTACCCCGTATAAATCCATGTTGTTCTGGTATGATTATATTTTCTAACGAAAATTTAATTTGTTTTATAATTAGTTGTTCAAAAATTTTTGCTAGGATAGATTGTTTACAAACGGGACGATAATTTTTAATATCATTTAATTTACCGGATTTGAAAATGGGTGAGATATATGATTGCTTCCAGTATGTGGGAAATATACCTGTACTTAGAGATTTATTATACATAATTTTTAATGGTTCTGTTAAATAGTATGAACAGTTTCGAATGAAAATAGGGTGTAGTTTATCTGGCCCTGGGCCTGAAGTACATTTGACATTAATTAATAAATCAATTATATCATTAGCCATTATTGAAATATCAGAGATAATTATGTTAGAGACATCTAGATTTTCTTGCATTGTTTTATCATCAGGGGGAATTATATACACGGATTCAAAATATTTTGCAAACAAATTGCTAATATCTGCTCCTTTAGTAGCTTCCTCATTATTGTAGAACATAGAGTTAGGTATACGGTTATTGCACTTTAAAGATTTTATATACGACCAGAAACATTTAGGATTATCATGAATATTTGATTGAATTTTTTCAATATAGTTTTTTTAATCCGTATCCAATTTTACCTTACATCGTCTTCGTAACAGTGAGAAAGAATAGTAATCATTTATGTTGCGGTAACTGACCCAGTGTTTGTGAAATTTATTTTTTTATTAGTGCTCTACTAAACCACGGAGGATATCGGCGATTTATTTGTTTCTTAATAGGTACAAAAGTCTTAATTAAATCATTAATAGTTGTATAAAATATTTCCACATCTTGATTCACGTCTGGATTATTTAATTTATTTTCCCAATTAATATCAGATATTTTTGATATTATACTTTCATAATCAGCTTTGTAAAAATTATAAGTAATATTTTCGTTAATATCTAAGGTCTTAGAATAATTTAGGGATAAATTAAATTCCAGACATGGATGATAGTTATCAATTTTTGAAATTGCATTATCTGATATCGTAACTTCCAAATTATTTGTACATAAAATCAAGTCTAATATTTTACCATTACAGTTTAAGTTATTATTACATTGATATAGATCACAAATATTTAGCATATTACAAATTTCAATGGAGGTAGTTGTATTAATAGTTACAGGTTTCAGTATATTATTGTTATTAGCAAGCCATGTTATGTCGGGTATATTGTAATCTCCAGCTATAAGAAACAGATCTTTTGGATGTGTTACATGATTGTTAATAATATTATTGCAGTGGGATGTATAAATATTTAAATCTGCACGTGGGGGCAAATAGACACAACAGATGTGGAGTTTAAGATTGTTTTTAAGGTACACCGTAACCCACAAATCTTCCGCAATTGATTCCCAACTAGATTGTCTTTTGGATGTTAAGGCTGTAGAGATGAGTATAAGAACACCACCACCGTCTTTTTTGTTATCATCACAACGATCACGTCTGTAAATTAAATATTTATTCGGATCACATATTTCACTATTTAATATTGAACTGTTTAGCCACGTTTCTGTTAATAATATTATATCATAATTACTAGCACATATTTCATTATAGATGTTTATCATTTTACTTTTCATTCCACGTATATTTTGGTAGTAAAAGTTTATGTTATTATTCACTGACATCGCGTTGAAAACACTTACACTATTTTCATTTATTTATATATATTTTAATTAATTAATTATTTAGATAATTGTTTTAGAAATGTCGGATTCCGTTTTAATTATATACAGTGGTGAAATGTCGTTTTTCCGCACATAAATTTTTGAACTACGAACCCAAACATATTTATAATTTTTATTTTTTGCTGCTATTTTAGTATTTCTTAGTAGGAGTTTATTAGTAGGTGATAAGTGGTCATTAATGTATACTCTGTTTGCTTCTTGAAAACCTAAATCGTTAGTATTTATTGTAATATTTTTACCTCGAGCGGCATCAACAAATTCATCACGTTTCAAACGCGATACAAACCGAGCGATTATATTTTTTGGTTTATTTAAATTATTTGCAAAATGTGCTATTCTATGAACTGCATCTAGATCACTTTTGTTTATAGGAACTTTGATAACATTGCCAATGTTTTCCATTAATGTAATTAGGTTTTCTTTGTTTTTTTCTGGAATTCCTATTATTTCAATATTATTTGACCTAGATCGTTGTTCGAAATCCTCGGTTTTAATTTTTAAAACATTTTGTTGATGACAAAATGGTTCTACTATTTTTATTTTTTCCGAGAAACATTTAATTTTTTCCTCGAATTCATCTATTTTGTGGCTGCAAAATTCTATAGATTTTTGAATTTCTAGTATAGCTTTAAGTAAATCAGAATTAGATGGTTCTTTTTTATCATTAGAATTTTCAATAATGCTCCCATCTTTACAGTCATTGCAAATCCAAATAATATTTTTTGATGATGTTAAAAATTTTCTTTCTTCTTGTAATATTTTGACACAATCAAAGTGGAAAATTTGTGAACATTTCCCCTTGCACATTATCCCAGGATTAGATCTATTTATCATATTTTGACAAATACCACACTGATTTACCATTATGAATATTATTATTTAGAAATTTTCGATGAAGTATATATAAGAAAGTAAGTTCAAAATACTTAGTTTGACGACTGTGTACTGGTCCACTGTAGTTGATGCTGGATGCTAGATGGTGGGTGGAGCTAGGTGAGATTCTCGTAAAAATTTGCAAAAATCAACCTTAGAGACAGCACACTTTTTTTAGCAAAACTTTATTAAACTGCAATACTATATCGAATATTTTTATTGAACTAAACACTAGCACTGCTATTAATTGTGTTAATTTAAATTTTATATTTTTTATTGCACAATTATATCACTTTTTTGTTATTTAAAACAAAACAAAATTATTTTCACTACTAAGCAAGACATGCGCACAATGTCACAATATAAATTGATCATTGTCAGGTAATCCATTATTTTCAAGAACTGAATTTTCTTCTTTACTTTTGTCATTATTTAAATATAGAGAAATATTTTTATTTCTTTCTTCTTTAGTAAAAGATTCTTCTTTTATCATTTTATGTTCTAAGAATACTACATCTCTACTAATTGTTATTTTTCTTGTAAATGGGTTAATAAGTCGATAACCTTTAGTATTTTCGCAGTATCCGATAAATAATAATTTTTCAGATCGAGAATCCCATTTCTTTCGTTGCTCTATTGGTATTTGTGACATTGCTTCGCATCCGAAGATTTTAAGGTACTTCAGATTGGGTTTTCTTGAATACCAAATTTCATACGGAGTACTTTTCTGGACAGCTCTTGTAGGACTTCTATTATTGAGATATACGGCTGTAGAAACGGCTTCTGCCCGATACATTTTGGGTAAATTTGCGTCTTGAAGCATGCATCTTGCCTTCTCAACGATTTTACGATTGGCTCGTTCTGATGTTCCATTTTGCTGGGGCGTAAATCTTACGGTACGCTGATGTCTAATTCCTTTTGAAGTTAAAAAATTTGACATATGGTTGTTTACAAATTCTGTACCATTATCAGATCGTAAACATGTAATTTTCTTGCCAGTTTGTGTCTCTACAAGGATACAAAATTCTTTAAATTTATCAAAAACTTGTTCTTTTGATTTTAAAAAATATACAAATGTGTACCGGGAATAATCGTCTATTAAAATGAAAAAATATTTACTACCCCCTATCGAAGTTGTTTTCATTGGCCCACATAAGTCGGTATGGATCAATTCCAATACTTCTTTTGCTCGAAACTTGCTTGATTTAAAAGGTAATCGAGTTTGTTTGCCTGCTACACATACTTCGCAGGGATTACTGTCAACTTGAAGACATTCTATACCGTTGGCCATAGTAGTAGGTATAATCGGCGGTTTCTAGCCCAC